>BTHU01000002.1:146215146-146620146 GCA_036184795.1 Tokudaia tokunoshimensis
AGTCCTACTGGGAACCTAAGTCTGGGAAAAAACTGTGAACTTCATCTGGAATCAGAAATGGGTCCAATGCTTGTCTGTAATTGTGTCATATCGTCATCTTTGGCCTCTGTAGGACTAGGCTCTCTGCCTGTTTCCTCAGTGAAACCAACACCAAACAGCCATCTGTGGAACTGCCTGTAGCCCAGGTCCCTAAGCAGGAGGCCCCACAGATCACATGGTTTGAGTGCAAGTCTACAGAATCATGGAGCATTGGCAGTGGAAAAACTCAGAGACTTCCAGAGAGTTCCAGAGACTTGTCATTAAAAGAGGACATGAAAAAAAAAATAGCAGATGTAAAGGCTGGGGTGAGGGTAACATCAAAGGAATTGTTTTAATGAGTGAATACATTGTAAGGTCAGAATCAAAGTTTGATGTTTTCCAAAGCCCCATCTGTATGTTATACAATGTGCAGGATCTTTTCAAACCTTGGTCTGGAGAGACTTTCTTTATACATTTCGTGGTTACTGATATCCAGAGGAAAGTTCTGGAACTGACCAGCTCTTTAGAGCTATGTGTAAATTCATACAGCACCCCATCCCCACCCTTTCCTGAACCTATCCACATTGAAAAGGCCGTTGAAGCCCCTCCCTCTTCTTGCTTTGTCTTCTCTTCTGCACCATCTCATAGTTGACCTTTCTGCTTCCATGTCTGCTCTTCATGCTTTTCAGGTCTCTGTCCCCTCTGTGTCCTCAGCCCTTAAGCTCCCAGGCCTGTTTGCTAACCTTATAGTCACAGTCACAGTCACAGCCATCACCAGGCCATCTGTGGCTCTTTCCATGACATCCTGGGGTCTCTCTCTGCCTAGAGCAAAGACCAAGCAGCTTTTGACTTCACGAACAGTACAGCTGTCTACAGGATGGTCTCACAAGTCCCTGTACCCTACTGTACTAGAGTCCTTTTATATGTAAAATCTCTCCAGTTCAGAAGAAGTCACCCTTAGGCTGGTATTAGGAGGTGGTCAATGAACTACCTGGGCCCCCTGGGTGGAGTCATTAGGGTATAACTATTTCTTAAACAGAGCTGTGACCCACCAGGCCCCAAGACTATGTAACCCCTAATCCTGCTAACACCCAAGATTTCAACTTCCAGGTATGACATGGAACTCAGAGCAGCTTTGATTACCTGCACAAGATATTGGGGATTGGTTTGGTACTGTGTATACAAATGCTAAATTCTGTACCCCAACATCTGGTTGCTTCTGGATGAAAGAATTCTCTTTGTTTTGTAAACCTTGCTCCCCAATTTAAAGTTAATTGGTTAATAAAAGGCTAGAGCCTGTGATTGGGCAGGAGAGAGAGAAAGGTGGACTTGAGGATCCAGCGAGGGGTCAAAGGGAAGACCAGGAGGAAAAGGAGAGACAGAGAGAAGATGAGGCCACTATGAAAGGAGAGGGACCATGAGCATGTGGCCAGGAGAAGTGAACCCTGAGGACAGGTTGATATGTAAGTTAGAATAGCTCATGACCTGCCCAATCTAGGCTTACAGCTTGTAAAGAAAATACCAGGATTTTGAGTCTTTTATACAAGCTAGCTAGAATAAATAACTCTGTCTACAAAAAGATCTGCACAAGACTTAGACTGCCAGCACCCACACCCCCTGCTGTCCCACTATGTCTCCCAGCAGGTGTTGGAAGCTACAGGGTTTGTAGCTGGGGAGTATTGGTGATAACCTTTCTCCTCTGGTATCATGCTGAGGGTGGCTTCTTTATTTTCTTACTAAAAGACCTCCTTGGTTGGTTCAGGAATTCCTTTAGTGCCTGTACTTAGTCTCTTCCCCTTCCTTCCTTCCTTCCTTCCTTCCTTCCTTCCTTCCTTCCTTCCTTCCTTTCTTTGTTTCTGTTAAGGTTTTGTCTAAGCTCCACCCCACAATTACCTGGCAACAGTCAGGTATGCCCCTCCCCACAGTTACCTGGCAACAGCCAGGTAGGCCTAGCCCACTATAAAAGGGGCTGCTTGCCCCTCCTCTCTCTCTCTTGCTCTCTTGCTTCTCTTGCTTCTTATCTCAGCCTCTTGCCCCTCTTGGGCTCTCCTCCCCTCCCCTCTCTCTCCACATGGTCATGGCTGGCCTCCATTCTCTACTCTCTCCCTCTCTCTGCCTTTCTCTCTGCCTCCACTACCCCATTAACTCCCATCCTCTGCCCTGAATAAACTCTACTCTATAATATGTCTGTGTGTGTCTGGTCCCTCAGGGAACGGATGCCTCGCATAGGCCCACTGGGGCACCCCCTTCCCCAACACCATATTACCCCCCACCATATATACCATATTCTCTAAAACCTCCTTCTCTTTTTATGATCATAACATTGGTGCCCCGTGTGAGGACAACAGTTTCTTTCTTTCCTTCCTTCCTCCTTTCCGTCCTTCCTTCCTTCCTTCCTCTTCCCTCCCTCCTTTTCTCTCTTTTCTTTCTTTCTTTCTTTCTTTCTTTCTTTCTTTCTTCTTCTTTCTTTCTTTCTTTCTTTCTTTCTTTCTTTCTTTCTTTCTTTCTCATTAATTCATTTATTTATTTTATATCCTGATCACAGCCCTCCTCCCTCCTCTCCTCTCAGACCCACCCTCAAAACCTTCTTCACAACTAGCCTCTTCCTTCTCCTCAGAGGAGGGAGCCCCTCCCCTCCCACCCCCCAATGGATATCAACCTGCCCTGGCACATCAAGTCACAGCAGGACTAAGCACTAAGGTTCACATCTCCCACTGGGTGCCTGTACTTAGTCTCTTCCTCTATTTCTTCTGCTGATATAACTCTGCTCCCCAGAATTTATGTTTAGTGGCTACTCCATTTGTTTTGTAGGAAGCTAAAGAAACTCTTTCGGAAGCTGAAAGATGAGACGGAGCCTGGAGAAAGTGACCCTGACCACTCAAAACGTCCAGAGCAGTGGGACCTGGACCACAGCCTAGAGCCTTACACAGGGCTGACTCCTGAGTACATGGAAATGAGTAAGAACCCTGTCTGTCCTCTGTTGGCAGCTTCCGAGGGAGGGGCTGTGGGAGGAGCCAGGGAAGGACTGGGCAGGCAGCCTCAGACACTCGCTCCCCCTTCAGGCCCACAGTCCCAGGATGTGACTGGGTCTCCTCTGCTCTTCTGATAATAAAATGCTTGTTCTCTCGAGCTCTTTCCTGCGGTTTCTATCCTCTACCATGCCAGGAGGGAAACAGGGAAATCTGCAATTTAAGAACACAGTTCCCATACAGGAAGATTAAAGCAGTCCTGTGACACCTGAGCTGGGGATCTAAATACTCTAAAAAGGAAAACCCAGGGAAAAGCCCACAGTGCTGAGGAGGGGCTGGGATAATGGCACCTTTTCCACAAAGGTTGAGGGTGTTTAATGGAGTGAGAGGAAATCCTAGCAGTAAAGCATGTGGCTGTTTTCCTTAATTGAGGGGGGCAGAAGTGTGGGTCAGTACAGGATGGTAAACCCTGATGGGTTCACATATGGCTTAGGAGGCAGGAGTTCCCCATTGTGTACTTTCTAGCTTAGTGTGGGTACCTAACATAACGCCAAAGCACAGACGCACATAGGTAATGAGGATGTGTTTTCAGCTGCCTTCAACTCTTGACTACGACTACGGCAGAATAGCCCTGTTTTCTATGGGCACGGATATTTGGTAGTCTCTGTTACTTGGAACTAACAAATTAATAGCACAGGACACCACAGACCAAGAGCTACAGGTCACAGAGGCTTTTCTTCCAGTCTGGCTTCGCTCTGATACATTACACACTTTCTTAGGTCCTCGTGAAGTATTGTTTCACCAAGATACACTTGTTTAAGTATCAACAGTTGTTCAAAATTATGTTTATCATCTGATTATTGGTCCATTTTGACACATCACTTTCTGAAAGGCGTAGACCAATTTACCAAGCTACAGGAGGTATGGGAAAATACTCCTTCACTGAGTACAAACCCCTTAGTGCCCTGGAATCATGAGATGTGGGAGAATTATCAATGTACAGTAAGCCAGCCCTCTTGTGCCCTTTCCATTCCAACCTCTCGAGCCAAATGTTCATTCCTAGCTTTGCCTTATGTAATGCTACTTCAGTGAAGTCCTCCAGGCCAACCCCACTTTCTCTTGGGTGGCCTCATTACCTATGTGCGTCTCTGCTTTGGCATTATGTTAGGTACCCACACTAATGGCATCTTACTGAGCTATTGCTCCCCATCCCCTCCCCGGCAGACCCAGCCTCTTAGGTTCTAAAGAGTAGTGAGGAGGGACTATGGCTCATTCATCTTCAGAGTCCCCCAGAGCCCAGCATATTGCCTGGCATGACGGATACTCCGTGTATATAATAAACAGATTAGTGCCCAGCTGAAAGACTTAATGAACATACTTGCTAATTGCGGAGGGGTTTTTGTTAACATAAAGAAGCTTGTCGCACTAATTTTAAGAGGCAAATGAAAGTTCATTTTTAAATGTGGGCTTCGTGGGGGTGGGCAAGGATTCTTTGTTACAGTTCTCATTTTTACATATAAGGGTGAATTACAGACATAGGTTTTGTTGTGATCGTAAAAAGAGAAAGAGGCAGAGAATATGTTCTGTGGCAGTGTGGAGGAAGGGGGTGCCTCAGCGGGCCCATTCTGAGGCACCTCTTCCCCCTGAGGAACCAGACACACATTGGTCTAGTATAGAATAGAGTTTATTCAGGGCATGGGGAGGGGAGTTAAGAGGGTAGTAGAGGCAGAGAAAGGCAGAGAGGGAGAGAATAAAGAAGCAGAAGCCAGCCATGACCACTTGGAGGTTGGGGGGGGGGGAGGAGAGCCCAAGAGGGGGCAAGAGAGAGGCTAAGAGTGAGAGAATAAGAGATGTAAGAGAGAGAGGAGGGGCTGAGCAGCCCTTTTTATAGTAGGCCAGGCCTACCTGGCTGTTGCCAGGTAACTGTGGGGAGGGGCATACCTGACTGTTGCCAGGTAACTGTGGGGAGGGGCATACCTGACTGTTGCCAGGTAACTGTGGGGTGGAGCTTAGACAGAATCCTAACAGGTTTCCTATGGTTTTATCAGTGATAAGAGCAAAGATCACATTCTGAGGAAGAAGATTGACACGTGCTAACAGCCTCATGAGGTCATGAGCAGCTGTTATTGACAAAGGAAAGCAGGTTTGGGATAGGGAGAATTCTGTTACAGATCTGCAGTTAGTGAAGAATGCTGAAGTTTGACAAGTTCCCACCTCACACGAGGAGATGAAGAGGAATAATTGTAAAATCTTGGTCATTACCAAGACAATGTCTTCACCAGTTCAGAATGTTCTGGAGTCAAGCCCTGGGGCTTCCAATCTTAACCGTGCCACCTGTTAGCTACATACATGACTCTGGGCATAGTGCTTAACCTCAGCAGGCCTAACTTTCCCATCGGAAGGGTTTGGTGATATCACCTACCTCCTGGTGATATGGAAGGAATCTCCTGTCCTGAAACGAAGAATCAGCACAGAGCAGAAACAGACATAATTTATTTTAGAAAAAGATATACTTCCAAGGGAGGCAGGTGGCTAGAGCAGAGAAAAGGTTTAGTTTAGTAATTCAATGGAATTTAGTAACCCAAAAGGTACCAGCACCACTAAGGGTGGGGTTAGTCATTTGCATAGTAAAAGTTCTGACGCTCATTTGCATAACATGGGCTTTTCCAAAGACGCTGGGTTCCTTTACAGGTACTTCTACAGGATGCAATTTCATGCATTCCATGTCTCATTAGCATCTTAAACCTTCTCCCAGGCTGTGTTTATTTTAGTGTTAAAATTATCTCAGGTCATTTTAGATTCTCTGGAGCTCCTTTGCCTCAGAGCCAGTGGTTCAGAGTTTCCCAGATTTCCCCTTTGTCAACAAGCTTTTTTTTTTTTTTTTGCATGCTAATTTTGCAGTCTGTGTTTGCAGCCCCCACTTTCATGCTTACTTTCCCGCCTCACTGGGATCATGCTGAGAATTAGGTGAGGAATGCCGAGTAGTTAAACAGTGATACTTGTTGACATAGCCCCCTCAACAAACCTTCGCCATGATTGTTACTGTCAAGAGTCCAATTTCTCAACAATGGAGGAGGTTTTCAACCAAAAATGACAGGGAGCTGTAAATGGGTCAGGAAAGGCTTAAAAAATGTTATATTCCGAGTGTGAGGCAAATCTGAGGATTTCACTCAGAAGTCTGACTAAACACTCTAGATGCTTTTCTCTGGCCAGGCTCTTCGTGTCTGAAATCTCCTATAGCTCTCCTTGGCATGTTTCTTTAAATCCCACAGCTTCTGTTCCCCTAGTCATCAAAGACATCTTTTCCAATTGGGCAGTCAGTTCCCTGCCCCCTGATTTCTCCCATCTTCTCCAATTGCAACCCAAATGTTGAAGTCCTGAGGCCATCACTGTGGGACTAAAATGAATTTCTTTAGCATTTACAAGATCATTAGAAGAAATCTGTTTTCCTAGTCCCAAGCTTCAAACCTGTTAAGCTCTGAAAAAGTGTGTATGGGGGGGCGGGTAGGGAGGGGGGTGGAATTGAGAGTTGTAAGATTAATTTCTTTTTTAACTCGAAGTGAAATTCAGATGGTTTAAAATAAAAAAGGCCACTGACTGCCAGTCTTTCTGAAGAGATCACCCAGTCTAGGGGAAATGCAGGGGTTCTCTGACCTCAGACACCAGGGCTTCACAGCCTTGCAGCCAGCCACATCTGTACTCCTGGGCTTAGGGGAAGTAGTCATGAACTGGTATAGCACCTTACTCTGCAAGCATTAGTAGTGTGGCCAAAGGCACAAAAGACAAAGCCCAGACTCAGGCTGTCCCAGTGAGGTAGGCTTGGCCTCCCATCCCTAAATGCTGACTAAAATTACAGAAACAGTAAAAAGCAGAAAGGAGCTGTGATGGTTTGAATATGCTTGGTCCATGGAATGGCAGGCTCTATTAGGAGGTGTGGCCTTGGAGTGGGTTTGGCCCTGTTGTAGTAGGTGTCACTGTGGGCATGGACTTTAAGACCCTCATCCTAGCTGCCTGGAAGCCAGTATTCTGCTAGCAGCCTTCAGACGATGATACAGAACTCTCAGTACCTCCTGCACCATGCCTGCCTGGATACTGCCATGCTCCCACCTTGATGATAATGGACTGAACCTCTGAACCTGTAAGCCAGCCCCAATTAAATATTGTCCTTATAAAAACTGCCTTGGTCATGATGTCTATTCGCAGCAGTAAAACCCTAACTAAGACAGGAACCTTACTCAGTGTGGCCACCCTGAGAAGAGAAACAGATAAAAGGTCCAGATAGCAGAGTTAGGGTCAGAGTCTAGACTTTGGCAACCCTGTTGTGAGTACACCATAACAGATACCCAGACAAAACAAACATGTTTGTATCTTTCTATCATGTCAGATTTGGTTTAACTGAATAATAATGCATTGAAACAGTATAGTGGTTTCCACAGTAGCAGTCTGCAGAATGTCCTATTTTCTTTGATAACCCTAACCAGGGGAAACACAGGTTCTTTTTTTATAATATTTTTAAAAAGTGTTAATTTTAGTATATGTATGTTTATGTGTTTGTGTGTATGGCTGTGCCTATGCCATGACATGTTTCTGAAGTCAAAGGACATGCTCAGTTTTGATCCTGTCTTCCTCTATGCTTTTGAGGCAGGGTCTCTCTTATTCTTTGCTGCAATGCTGAATACTCCCAGGTTGACTTGTCCATGAGCTTTAGGGGATTCTTCTGTTTCCACCTCTCCTCTCACTTTCCTAAGAGTGCTTAGATTTCAGGAATGCACCACCAACAGTGGCTTTTAAGAGGGTTTTGGAGATCTAATAATAAGAATAATAAGAAGCTTGCTCAGCAACCATCCTTACCCATTGAGTCATCTGCCCTTTCCTTAATCTAATCTTAATTGCTAATATTAACACTCAGATCACTAGTACAGTTAAAACTATGAACATGTGCATGTGTTTGTGTGTGTGAATGTGTGTGTGTGTGTGTAGGTTGCAGAATGACTGTAAAAGGCTAAGAGGCCACAACAGGGTTCAGGAAGTTTCAGAAGTCCCAAGAGGTAGGGGAGTTGGCAGAAATGTAAGTCAAGTCTGTATTTATAAGATTATAAACCAAACCCAGCAGTAGGGAAGAAGCTAGAGAAATGTCAGTAGCTCTGAGTCAGGCAATTATCTGGTCACAGGGTTGAGGTCTAAGCTGTGGATCAGAATCCAGATGCAGAGGGGCAAAGGTGGAACCAGGTTCAGAAGGAGGAATGGGATAATGGGAAGACGGCAGTTGAGTGGGCCACATTAATATCAGGGACCTAGCCCAGCTAAGGCTCCTGGGAAAGGTAGGAATTCTCTGCATACATACTGGTGATGGGGTGATAAATCAGTGGAGGCTGCTGACCTCACAATGTGAGGTGTCCACCTTTGCTGGGGTCCACTTGAATTAAAGACCTTTGCCTGGTTTGTTGTATCTAAGTTTTCCCAGGTATGGCTTTAAAATACCCATGCTTTCTTACGGTCTCAACACATGCTGATACACGTATAGTGTGGTATTGTTTCTGCTCCTAGGCATAAGTCTTCATCAGTCTGTACTTCATGGATGCTGCTGCTCAGATGGTACAATCCACATGTCCACCTGAGTGCTGCAGCAGCCTCGATCCTCAAACTGGAGTCAAAAGATGGCTGTAAAAGTGGAGTCTCTCCGTGCAAGGCACAGTTTGGAAAAACCACTGTTTTACACAATATGGAGTGACTGAGAGCAGGGAACAGTCTGATCTCAACATGTAAACACTAGGCTTAACTGCTTGTCTGGCTAAATGCACAGTAACAGAGAGAAGCAGAAAAAACAACGATGTCTTCAAAGTGACCACACTGAGAAAAAGATCAAAGAGATCCAACGACATATACCCATCCCTAGCCCATATCTGGGATCCTGGAGCAAAGCTCAGTTTTCAATAGAGAGCAAGAATGTCTAAGTGATGTCATGATCAAGGTGTCATATCTTCTTGTCTGGGCTTCAGTTTCTCCTATAAGGTGACCCGACGAGACATGCTCTCTGTCTGGTCCCAGGCACCAAGTCTTTTGCTTTTCCTAGCATGAGGCTCCAGTAAATTACATTCTTTACGTGTATGTGTGTGTGTGTGTGTGTGTGTGTGTGTGTGTGTGTGTGTGTGTGCGCGCGCGCGCGCACGTGCATGCGTGTAGGGGTGTCCATATTTCTTAATAATCTTATAACCAAAAGGAAGGATACTAGTATCTCTTTTAGAATATTTTCATTCCTGTCAGGAAGTTTACACGGTGACCCCAAGTCATCTTTAGGATGATTGACAATGACGTTTAGTTTAAATAGAAGGTAAGCAATCCTGGTCACAGTGTGGTCTCCCCATTGTTGTCTCAACTCCTGAACCTTAAGATGGTAGGACCAACTCTTGTTAATCTGTTACAACCTGAAGGTGCAGTCTTGTCCTCATGTGTCTTATGTAGAGATATGGTTTGTCCTGCCAGGTTTTGTTCTTCCTAGAGTCCAGGGTGACTCAAGAAGAAAGGCTAAAGACAGTATGCTAACTCTGTAACTTCAGTTAAAGTCTAGACTCAAAACAAAGTCAGAGATGTGAGGCTTCCCACCTGCTTTAGGTTCCCTCCTGAACCCAAGTGCAGAGTCAGTGCCTGTTAGCAAAAGCAGCTCGGCACCTGCTTCTCAGCTTCCCATCCCTCCAACCTGGCACCAGTGTTATCAGGAGAGAGGCTCAACAGGATCCTGGGACCTTTCTTATTAGGAGATCTGAACCTTACTAACTATGCTCTTTTGAGTTCTTCCTGAAGCCTTATCCATCCTTCCTCTCTTGTGTTACTGCACACAGCCTGCCTGGTTCCTCTCTCGCATTACTGTACACACAGCCTCCCTAGATCCCCTCTCTTACATCCCTGCACACACAGTCTGCCTTGTCTCTCCATTTCCTTTCTCGCTCCTTCTCATAGCTCCTTCTTCAGTGTTTAGAAGAGCTTTTCTCACATCCAAGCAATGCATCTTCTTAAGATCCTTCAGTGCTACTGACACCCCTAGGGTGGCATGCAAAGGCCTACATGAGCTCGCTCTTTCCTCTGGCTGTCCTTTCAGAAGGACAAGCCTAAATGTTGGGGTCACTCCCACCACATCTGCATCTGCTTGGACTAGCTTAGCCCACCTGTTCACAGGCTCTTGCAGAGCTGTTTGGACTCAGACATGTTTGCTCTTGGACATATTTTCTGATTCTCCATCTTCCACCCCAGCCCCCAGCCCCCCCCGCCAGGTCCTCTCCTGCACATGTTTTTCACCTGTGCCCTTTGGAAGATGATAACTTTGTGACTAAGACCTGTGTCTTAGTCTTCTACTCATCCCCCTCAGCACAGGTCCTGGAAGGTTCACAGAAAGGCACAACAAATTCTCAAACGAAGAGCTCCACACCCCTCCTTCCTGCAGTGGTGGAAAAGCAGAACCCTGTTCTTCTTTATCTCCCCATACACACAACTCTTTCTTTCCCGTGGACATATTCAGATATTTCTTTATGTGTATCTTCATCTCCCGAAATAATTGTAATTCATGTTTATTATCAGGGTTTCTCTCAAAGAAACGGGGCCTCCAGTCCTAACTTCCCCCATCCTTTGGGGCACTGAGTTCTTAGAAGTGAACAGAGAAGAATGTAAGTCCGACAAGGCTTTCACTGCAGCCTTGACCTTAGAGCTTTGCTTTGAACATCAAGCCTCAGCTTCCCAATGCTGGTACCTGCTGTTGGCCTCCAGCCAGCTTAAGGGCCATGCTGTGCTGTAATGTCAAGCCACAGTGACAACAAATGTGACTTAGGGACCCTGGAGCTTCAGAAGACAGGCAGAGGGAGACTGTCAAGCAGTCCCTGACCAGGAAATCCTCTCTCCCACAGGAGAAACACCAGTCTCTGGTCCTTCAGCGAGAACAGGGCTTTCAATCACTCAGAGATGTGTGATGGGAAAATGTCTTTTGTTACAGGGCTTATAGGGTTAAACCTGGGCTCTGACACTCCCAACCAGGTTGGCTGCCAGGTCCCAATATACCCATCAAAGAGACAAATAAAAGTGAAGAGCAGAGAAGGGGGACTCATGTAATATGGCCACACTGGAAACTGAAATGAAAAAAGGAGTCTGGTGACCCTGAACCCCCACCCAATCAGTCTTTAGGGTGCTGACATGAGCTTTAGGCTTAAACAGAGGGTGAGATGTGTACACGGTTAGGCAGACCTGATCAAAGCATGGTTCCATCCATCGTTGGTCAGCCTGTCATTATTGTTGTTCAAGTCTGTCTTGTTAGGTGGTGAAGAGGTTGTCAGAACTGTATGAACTCCATTGCTGTGAGGTCAGTTCTTTCTCTGGCTGGCACCAGGGCTTCAACTTTTGTCTTTTCACTAGAATGTGATGCCTCAGGAAAGTTTTGCTTCTTTGGGGTCTGTGATCTCAATAGTCTGATAGCCATAGGGAGGGACCCAAGTGCCTCTCTTAGAACATGTCATCTCCTGCCAGGGTGGCTATTCTCGCTCCTCTTGTCTTCCTCTTATAATTAATTGGCTACTCATCAAGCATCCTTGGGTTATGGGAACTACCTACTTGACCCAATCCAGGTGCATCAACTTCCTGCTCATGTGTGTTTCAAGACTTCTTCTAAGGCAGGGAAGAGCCCCAAAGCAATGTCAGAGGAAATGTTTCTAAGCTAGTCTTCAGGGTAGCTTAGTTCCCTTGAGATCTTGAGTCCTCTGTCCCACTGTCCTCTAGTGTCCATGTCTGTGACTTCCAGGTCCCCAGTCTTTGTTCACATCTGTTCTCTCCAAACCCCACACCTGGTACGTCTATCGTGTCTACACTGTCCTTTCCCGTGGAGTGTCTTTGGAAGCTACTTCCACTGCACTTGGCCTCCTGGAACTTTTTATCCTCCAGCCTCAACACACCTCCCTGGATGGGTTTGCCACTACTGCTTGTCTTTTTGTTCTTAGATCTTGTTTCTCTTGTTCAAGAGCACACCTAGCTTCCCACTCTTCCTCTGGCCAACGTTGCATGTTCCTTTTGCTCTGAAATTCCCCAAGTGTTTTCAGTCATGCATGTAAAGCCAGTTCTATGTTTCTGGCTCCCTGGAGTGAGTGTCTTTTCCCTTCATCTTTTAGGCCCTTACCCTGCAGGGTTTCTGAGACGCTGCTTCCTAAACTCTAGGTTCTCAATGGTAAGAAAGTCACAGGGCTTTATAAGAACAAGACTTCCTTGATTTACGGAGTGTTGCCCAGAGCCTCTCACAGAGTGAGTACTGAGAACATTCTAGACAACACTGTAAGGGAGTCTCTGTGTAAGTCAGGGTCTCCATTTATGTCCTTGTCTCCTCCTCTATGCTGCAGACACACCTAATGTGGCAGGAACATTGCTTGCTGGTCAGCCCTCAAGTATTTATGGGCTGATAATTCAGAGGGTGGATTATCAAGAGTGTATTATTCTTGTTTCTCCTTTTTTGCCTCCTCCTCCTCCTCCTCCTCTCATGTTCCCCACCCTCTGCTTCACTTCTGCCTGCTCCCCTCCCCCACCTTAGGCTATTATTCCCTCCTTCCCAGGGTAAGTCAGGGAAATAAGAGAAGGTGTAACATGAGCCCATCCATGCGCTCCTGCAAGGCAGCGCTGGGAAACAACTAGAAGGCCAAAGAGAGCTGACATCTCAACCTCCTAGGAAGTAGTAGTGTCTGCCATTCCTCTGGATGGCTAATAAACCTGGTGACAGAGTCACCAGTCTTTTACCTCGGATTCCTCCTCACCCTTGTCCTCAAAGCAGTCTGTCACCTCTTCAGTCTTTCTCTAATCGCTGTAAGGCGCAAGTGCGTCCCCACCTTTGTGCATTCCCAGACTGCTTTGTGTGACCTAGGAGAATATAGCCTTGGGTTTGCCATCTCTCTGAGTCTCTTCCACCATCATACAGGGAGTTAAACCAGAGGATGTGATACAACCCATCTGTCATCTATGGTCAAACCTGATGGTGTCAGAAGGGTTGTTTAACTACCATTTTAGGGATAGGATAAACTGAGTTCAGGTGCTCTTCTTTTCTGAGATTGCAGTCTGGTGCCCAGTGACAGCAAGAAAAGTTTCTGAATTCAACTGTGGAAGTGAGCGTTGCTTCCATGTTTCTTGTGAAGGAGTGTCCTAAGTACCATAAAGAGTCTCAAAAATCTGGGCTGCTTTCTGATTCTGGTATCTTCCTTTACGTATAACTGCTAAACTGTGCACCTCAACCCCAAGATGCCAATGGCTATGTGTGCTGCTTAAAGTCACCCCAATGGCTCACTGGAGGAACTGAGCCTAGAACCCTCTGTCCTGACCGTTCTACAAGAGATTTTTGATAAGGCCTGGTAAGGAAGTTTAACTCTGAGAAAGACAGAGGGGAGTGAGCTTTCTTTTCTTCCTTCCTTCTCAACTGGCTAGACCTCCCCAGTTCCAGAAGGCCACTTGTCTTGGACTTTGAACAAAAATGAGCAATGAAACCAAAGCTGCCTGCCCACTCCCACTGGTGTGCCTGACACAATGATCCTGGGTCTTGCTCTCAGCTGTCAGTTTCCTTCCCAAGATCCCCAGGACCACCCATGCAGACAGGAAGTGTGCTGAGCCCACTACAGCCTGTCTGTTGTAGTGGCAGGGCAGGTCATCAGTGGGGGGGCAGCAGCAGGGAGAGATGTATTATATTTACATTTTTCTAAATTGAGCTGGAAGCCTGGGGCCAGGGCCCAGCAGCTCTGGGGGAGGGGCCTGAGGTGAAGGGGAAGCTAGAGTGGAGGCTCTTCTGAGTGAAGTCCTTCTGAGGAGGAGGGAGCTAGCTTCCTTTAGGCAGTGGTGGGTGTGGGGATGGGCTGGCTCCAGACAAAGGGAAACCTGAGAGTGAGGGATTACTGGAAAACCTGTGAGGGGAGCAGCCACGCTTTCAAGGGAATCTCCGATATCAAACCCTCTTCCTGAAGAGCTTACTAAGAAAGACTTCAAGGGTAGCTTCCCCTCCCCCATCTCTGAGAGGAGAGAGAAAACTGGCCCAGGAGCAGGGCAAAGCATTAATCATCACTGTCCCCAACCCCAAAAGGAGGCTTCAAAGTTCTTTTACAGCAGGCCTCTCAGAGCCCAGTTATGGACTCTCCCTAAGGGCCCTCCCTATGAGGAGCAATTCCTCCTCTGCTGTGAGAGCTGCAAGCTAAATTCTCCAAACACTTGTAGCCAATAGACTTTCTCTTATAGAGCAGTACATGGGAGGAAAGAAAAGTAGCTCCAAATTTAATCCTGCAAATGACAGGACAAGGTCCAGATGAAATTCTTGCTAAAACTGATAAAATTGCTATTTTATTCTGATAAATAAGCAATAGCACTGTGAGGTTTTCCCACCAGAAGACAAGGCCTGTAAACACAGTAGAGTGTTTGTTGGTGAAGGAAAAAAAGATAATGAATGAAAGCCGAATGGTTCTCACACCTCACAGACGTCACCTTCTACGCAGGCTCTCAGGCCCCTTGACTGTACAGACTCAGCTGCGATGACCCGTCCCACCCAGAGATGCAGAATCTCCTTATCCATGATGCACAGGCATCCAGGATGTTCTCATCCCGAGAGTAAATGGCCTATCGCAGTTGTGATTTGAATTTGGAATGTACCCCACAGGCTTGTATTTTGAATGGTGGTCACCATCTTGTGCTACTCTCTGGGGGAGGTGCTCCCTTTGGAAGCAAGGGCTTAGCTCTTAGAAGGAAGGTGTCAGGGGTGTTGTTAAAGGTTACATCCTGGCCTCTGGTCCCAACCTCACTCTCTGCTTCTGGGTTAGTTGTGCTGTGAATAGCCTTTGCCATATACCTGACACCGTGAGAGACACAGTTGCAACAATTGCACAAATTTGGTGCTAGGAGTGGGGACAAAGCTGCACAGATGTGCATCTGTTGCAAGGTGCAACCCCCCAGTCAGGGTGGGTCTCAGTTCCTGTCCCCAAACAAAGCACAAAGCTAGTGGAATACAACTCTTGAGCATGTGTTCCAAGGCAGTGCCTCAAAGTACTGGGGAATTCCTTTCC
The DNA here is from genome assembly GCA_036184795.1 of Tokudaia tokunoshimensis. Lineage (NCBI taxonomy): Eukaryota > Metazoa > Chordata > Mammalia > Rodentia > Muridae > Tokudaia > Tokudaia tokunoshimensis. Next base: position 146,230,187 of record BTHU01000002.1, read on the forward strand.
CTGAGCTACCCTGTTTATAGAACTGAGTCAGTCCACTGGATAACTGGGTACCTGCCCTCTCTCTAAACGGTACTTCACCATAGCTCACACAGTACAGAGGGCCCTGCTCCAGGGTTTCTGGGAAACAGGGTGAGTCCCAGGTCGCTTGTTTCCCCTTGCTTCTGAGGCAGAAACTGCTTGATGCCGTCCATACTGAGAATCTCTCCTCCCGTGCATACTTAGAAACAGCAGCGCCACACCCGGATGCCATGTTGCTACATCATCTCTGTTAGTGCCCCTGGCATGCACAGGGTACCTGTCCAGTACCAGGACAAAGGATGGATGGAACAAGTAGAGGAAGGATGCTGAGGGATCAACAGGTAGAAGGGACTCTTTTCCATTTCTCCTTGTATAGTCGGGGAGCTCAGAGGGAAAGCTTGTCATTCTGTCGTAGCCACCTTATGGGTTCCTAGAATGTGCATATTTGGTTTTTTCCCTGTTTTCTGACTTCATTTCTTTTTCAATAAAGTTTCCATACATTTTTTTTTGAATTTTTCAAGTCTAATTTTATTTTCATTTTGTTGACTTTTTCACAGCCTTCTGGAGAAAAAGGAGTAAAATATGCGAGGGTCCTTGTAGTAATAATGCCTCTTGGAAGTGCCTTTCTGGACTCACGTGGATTCTTGGCCTTTGTCTGTCAGTTGCTTTGCATAATGATGTGATCTATATGGGTAGATGGAAGGAAGGGTGAGCTCATGGCTGCCCTCCACACTCCCTGCTCATGTGTGTGTGTGGGTGTATGTGTGTGTGTGTGGTATGTTTGTGTGGTGTGTGTGTGTGTGTATGTGTGGTGTGTGTGTGTGTGGTGTATGTGGGTGTCTGGGGTGGTGTGTGTGTGACGTGTGTGGGGGCTGTGTGTGTGTGTGGTATGTGGTGTCTGTGTCTGTGTGTGTGTGTCTCTATGACTCTGTGTGTCTGTCTATATGTGTGTCTATGTGTATGTGTTTCTGTGTGTGTGGTGCATGTGTCTGTGTGTGAGATGTGTGTGTATGTTGTGTGTATGTGTGTTGTATATTGTGTGTGTATAATGTGTGTGTATGTGTGTTGTGTGGTGTGTTTGTGGTGTGTGTGGTGTTGATGTCTGTGTGTGGTGGTGGGGCAAGGGGAGGTAAACAAGAGGGAGCAGATCACTCCAGTATCCATGCATGTGTTTTGGCAGAAACCACTCCTTAAGATGTTTGATCAGGTGCTGAGCTGACATTTCATGTGTCAAGTTTTAATGTTTAAATCGATATTACAAGCCTGTCTCTTCCTGTCTCGGCTTCCAGAAGTTTCTGAGCGGACCCAGTCCAATTGTGTAAACCACAGACAGAAGGGAATGAGTTTCACCTTGCTGTGTTTATTTTCTAGGTAGCTTGTGAATGTCAGTTATCTGGGCAGGAAAGATCTTAACTCCGCATTTCTTTTAGTTGGTCTTCAAGGCAAAACCCATCAATGACTAATTGTGTGTGCTTTCCAGGGACCTACTGAGGGGGGAACAATGTTATTCTTGCCTGGCGCTCCACAACACCCAGTGATCGCAGCCTACGGTTAGACCCTGGGATATTGACTAGGTATGTTTGTGCGTTCCTACTTCCTGAGTGCTTTCTTGAGCTCTTAAAAGGATAATAGCAGGCTGTTTATCTTAGTCGGGTTAGTGTTGCTGTAATAGGATGTCACAGGCTGGGTAACTTAAACACAGTAAAAATGTATTTGGCTTCATGGCTCCAGACTCTCAAAATTTCAAGCAAACTGATGAGATGGTGCTTGCTGTGTCATCCCCACCAAGGACGGCAGAAGGGCAGCAGAGCACAAGAGAGACATAGAAATAGAGGTAATAAAACTTACATTTATAATGGATTCACTTTCCTGACAATTAACCCTCATCCTACAACGACATGAACACATCCATGAGGTCAGATTGCCTCTCAGAGGTCTGATTCTAACACATGAATGCAGTGGGGATGAGAAACCACATCCAAACCGCAGCACCGGATAGTCCTTGCTTTCAAGGGATGAGCGTGAAGTCTATGGGTACACTTTTCGTTCGATATATATATGCTTGTTGAATGACTGGCAGATGAAGTGAGGGAGTTAATAGTGAAGGGTAAAGATTGACAGATCACATGTCTGTCACATGTGCTGCTGCTTTCCCCAGCATCAGAGGACATGGCCCATGCCCCACCCTTCCTATTGCTCTGTCTATTCTCAGCCACCAACACTCCCAAGTCCTTTGTGTTTGTCACCAGACACTCTTAGGAGAAAAGGATGTCGGGGCATATCTTTAAAATGAGGGCTTATGAATGGACAGCACTAAATTAGCACCACATGCTTTGCCAAAGACCGTTCAGCAGAACAAACACACCACGTTACCCTCCCTTTCCCCTGCCTTGCTCATCACTGGTTTACAAAAAGCGATGGTCCTTAAGGACTCAGTTTCCTTCCGTTTTCCTTAAGATAAAACTATAGAGGCAAAAAAAAATTTATCAGTAGAGGTTAAAGGAAAGACTAGCTAGACAAATGTAGCAAGGAAAAATGAAATCACTAGTCTTTGTGGGCAGTGCTGAAAAATCGAGTTTTTGTGTTCTCCTATGACATTTGAAAGCATGAAATGGAATGCGTACGATGTCCTGAGTTTATTATAGTCTAACTGAACCACTGCATTTCCAGTCAAGCAACCTGGAAGAGCTCCTGGACCCCAGTGGGACAATGGTAACCCAGAATCTCAAACCACAACCACACAGAAAATGTAGTTCTCAGCTGTTTCTGTGTTGGGTTCTACTGAGAGCCTTTTCCTTGGTCTTTCCCAATTCTCCCCTACATTTTTGTCTCGAAGGATCTAAGTTGTACTTCTCAGACATTTCTTGTAAACTTACCAGGTGTGATGGGTCAGTTGCCCTGCTTTCTTTATATCCCTTGTTTTTACTACCAACGTTAATGTTTTTATTATTTTTGTTAATTGAATTGGTTTCATGGATAATTACACGTAATTTATATGATGCATTCTGATCTTCTCACTCCTGTCTTCTTTCGATTTCCCTCATGTGTGTCCTTCTGTCTTGTGACCCACTGAGTGACCCAGGGCTGTCTGTGTGACCACAGATGGAGTGAACCATGCTGGGGCCTCGGTGGGTCCATAACTGAAGGCAATATTTCCCCTTTTCTCAGATTCCATTGGCAACCAGCCATTCAGCAGTAAGTCCCCACAGTCTCTCCCACATACATGACTGACTGTTGGCAGGGCCAGTCCTATTCAGGCCCAGTGTCCATAGCTGCTATGACTTCATGATTTCAAGGGCCGTGGCATGCGACATTTGCACTCAGCCCTTCTCCCTATTCTTCTGCCTCTTTCCCTTTCTATCTCCGCTCCTGAAACATTCCCTGAGCCACAAAAGCCTGGTAGAAGACATCTTGTCTAGCACTGACCCTTCACATATCACTTATTCTCAGCATCTCAGACAACCATGTGTCTCTGTATTGAGTGCTATTCACTACGAAGGGAGGCTCCACTAATTAGGGGCTAACGTAAGCATTTGTCTCTGGGCACAAACACAGATATTTAGAAGGCAGTTTACCATCATTTAGCAAACCGTCAGGAATAAGTTATCGGCTGGAGCCTATGGCTTCCCCATGGCGTTTGGCCAGGTTTACAGTACCAGGCATGGGTTCCCGCTTGTAAAGCCAACCCCAAATCCAACCCAGGGAGCAGCTGGTCACAGTTGTTCAATAGGGCTCATCGAGTCTGGCAGCTTGGTATTGTAGTCTTAAGGTTCAGAGCTGGGTAAGATTACTGATGCCTTCTGTCAGCCCAAAGCACCCTCTGGCACACTGAAAGCTACCAGCAGAAAGGAGATTCCAGCTTGATTCCTCTGTCTCTTGCAACTACGAACTTATGATGTCTTTAGCCGTAGGATCTTATAATCTAGTTTTGGTGAAGACCCTGATTTTCAATCCTCCTAAATGGGAGGTAGGTGTTGCTTTTACTAAATGGAAGGGGATGGGGGTTAAAGAGAGTTGCCATAATTTTCATCAGAGTTGGGACATTCTTCCTCTGTCCTTCCCCAGTGTCCTTCCTGTGCCTGTCGCAGCAGCAAGCATTGAGAATTGCTGTGTAGAGTTAGTTGTAGACTTGTCACCACACTCTGACGAAGGAAAATGGTTTCAGTTCACACATTTCGCTTTCTGCTTCTGCCGTGCTGTGTGTGTGTGTGTGTGTGTGTGTGTGTGTGTGTGGAGAGAGAGAGAGAGAGAGAGAGAGATGAGAGAGAGAGAGGAGAGAGAGAGAAAGTGAACAGAGGGGGGAGGGGGATAGGGGAGAGGGAGAGAGAGAACAAGTTCCATTTGTAAAATAGATAACATTTAAGTATCTGTTTACGTGACAAGAGGGCAATGTAGATTCTCCAGATTGCCTTCTTCCAGGGAGCAGGTCCAATAAACATAAAGTGGTATATGCAAGGCATTGTGGGAGGGAGGAGGAGGATGCTCACTGCCACTTCAGCCTAGATGGGAAGATGGGATGTGAGGAAAGAGAGAATCACCTCACGGAGGAGAGGTGAGTGGGGTGGGTGGTGGGTCAGAGTTGAGCCTGAACAATGAATACCAACTCACTCAGTAGAGCATAGAGAAAATTATAGTGGTATACGGAGAGGCTCCGAAATCACAGATGGTTTGAAACAGTTGGAAAGCAGGGACGGTTGACCTCAAGCCTTCCTATTAAACATTAGCCCTAAGGATAAAATGCTGGGCTAGACAAGAAGGCTTGAGTAAGTTTGGGGTTAGATCACGATGGACTTCGAATGCCAAGTCAAGGGTCTGGACTTGACTCTGTAGGTATGATCATGTACATGTACACAAAGAGAAGTGTAGCTATTTCCTCTGATGACTTTTAAATAAATGAATGGAAAATCAGAATTTCGTTCCATTGTTAGCTTTTCTATCTACCCTGGCAAGTGTGTTCTGTTTTTCCCTGCTATACCTTTTATTTATTTTTTTCCTCTAAGTAGATTGTCCTGGAATGTCCTTGCTGGCTGCTGTCTCTTTCAGCATATTCCTTGTCTCCGTGTTATTTTAGCCCAAGCCCAGGTAATCACTCACAATTTAATTGTCTCCAGCATTAGACAGTGTAAGGCTGGCTGTTAGTAAGGCTCTTGGCTGCTGAGTGTGAGCAGAGGAAACCCCTGGCGTTTGCACCCAGACATGTTTCCAGGCTCCGTGCTTCCCACCGACATTTGCTGGAGCACTTTACAGCAGGCTTTGTAAAGATTTAGTTGAAAATCAACTTATGGATTCTTCCTTAATTTGCTTGGCCAGGGTTAATCTGTCCACTCTGGGCCCAGCCAAGCTGGGCTTCTATTATGCAGCCACACTAAGGATTTCCTGTGTTTCTCTTGTCCTAAGGGAGGTTGGCTGTTTTTAGAAACAAATGTTGGTGTTGGTGAAGGCCGGCATCCCTGTGTCCTCTGAAGTGAACCCAGCAGGGCTCCCATCTGACTCAGCCCTCCAGACTTTTCCTTGAAAAGAACAAGTCTTGGATTTGGCATTTGCATGCTAGAGGGTTATAGTTTCATATATGTATATAGATTTTTCTCCCTTAGATTAATTCAAGGCTTACTGTTTATTTCTGGCTCTTTGGATTGCCTCTTGGAAATGCTCAAGGGTACTCAGTCCATGCTGGAAACACCTGTATCATCAGGATGTGTGTAGAGAGGGGATTTCTGTGGCTCTGGATACCTTGGAATACCTGCAGAGAAGGGGCAAGACCATCCTGTGGCAGTCTTCTGAGGTTGTTCCATGCTGACCACACAGATTTGGGGTGGGACACTGAAACTTTTATTATGAGATTTGAATACTGAGAGGGAACTATGGAGCACAGCACACGGGAACTAAAAAATAGTGATGTTAAGACAAGCTTTTATGTCTGGGCAATCTGTGAAGGTGAGATCTGTCCCTTGAGGACAACAGTTCACTAAAGAGACAAGAGTAAGAGGCAAGTCCCACTTCCTCTGTGATACTGCAAGGATGCTGGACTTCCCAGGGCCATTGGCAGGTATGTGGTGAGGTCATGCTATATGTGATAGCAACCTATCAAAAAGTAAGCTGCCCTTTCCACCCCGAGGTGCCCTTTGAGGCTCTGAGGTGTTCACACAGTTCTTCCGGAGGAAGTTCCTTATGATCACGTTTGCCTTGAACTCACTAAACCAAGAGCACGGCCTTCTAAAGAAAGGGGTTTTTTAGCCAAAAGTATCCTCACTATCAGGGGCCAAGGGATGCCACAAAATCACACTGCACAACAGACCTCATGCAAAAGATGTATTGGGGAAGGGGAGACCAAATGACTGCCTCCGAGTGGGCACGGAGACAGTGGTAGTCCAGACAGTGATGATTGGTTTTGTGGTGGGAGGAGGTATGTGGAATGTATATAAGGGAAACCCAGCAATGGTGGTGATGGTAGAACTGTGTGAACTGTGTGACATTGACCCTTAGTGATGGTGGGGACACTGGACTGAGTGATTGAAATGTAGGGGAGCTTCTGGTTCAGAAAGGTGGGCGGTTCTCAGTTGACCAAGAGCATCCACATATGTATTCAAATGTAGGCATGTATGTTACAGGTTTTAGAAACAGAGGCTAACCTCTATTTAGTTTCCTTGGTCATTTCCACTCTCCTTTGTACCTTCTGTCCTACCCCCTACCCCTGACTTCCAAATTAAAATTTCAGGAAATTCGTCATCTTTTAAAAGATATGCCAGGTGCTGGTACTTTAAAACTTTTATTATTTACATTGTGTGTGTGTGTGTGTGTGTGTGTGTGTGTGTGTGTGTGTGGTGTAGATCCTCTGCATCTACATTTTTGTGTAGGCTCTGAAGGTTGAGCTTGAGACACTAGGCTTGAGTGGCAAGGACTTTCCCCTGCATGGCAGTTTTGAATCTCCAGGATGCTGTATTTGTAATTGACTATCAGAGTGTGTTTGTAAGGACTCACATACCCTTTCCTACCTCTGTTACCAAATAGCTCTTCCAGGAGTCCAACCTTGCAGCTGAGACATCTTGCCATCAATAACACCTGCTAGTCTCCTAGAACCCACTGAGAATCCACTGGGCATCAAGGACAAGGCAGAGGTCAGGGTTGTATAAGCAAAGTGTAGTGGCCACACCTGTGAAGTAAAAAGCCTGCCAATCAGAAGCATTTGGATAGGAAAAGTTCCATGTGCGTTTTCTCTGGAATGTTTTAGTGAAGTTGGCTTGTGTTCTCTGTGTGTGGACACACACATACCCCTGTGTTTGGGTCCTGTCTTCTTATCCTTTCTGTAACTATCCCAGGACAATGACGCTTATCTAAGGGCTCAAGAGTCACAGCATCACAGCATCTCACCTTAGGGAATTTAAAGCAGTTCCTCTGAGCTGTCCATTTACACAGAAGTGTAGAAAAGGACCGAGTCAGGTTAGGGACACATCTGAACGTGGGATCTGGATTTTTTTCAGACTCACTGAGTCTCTAAACCTTAAGTTGGTGTCTGTTTAGCATGTAGCTATACAGTATACATTTTAATCATTTCTGTATGCTGATATGTCTTTCAGTAAGAATAACAGTATATATAATACATAGCTAACTTATTACTTAAATAAATAACTTACTCTTTGTGCCTTGGTATGTGCATATATGTGTGTGTTGATGCCAGAGGTTGGGCTCTACAAGGCTCCCTCGACTGCTTCTCACCTTGGTGTGTTTTTTTGATAGGGTTTGTCCCTGAACCTGGACCTTGACATTTAGGCTAGTCTAGGTAGCCAGCAGAGTCAGCTGTTTCCCTAGACCAGCACTGGGATCACAGATGTGTGCGCTACTATTCCTGACATTTTATGTAGGTCCTGGGGAGGGGAAGTGGGGTAGCAAAACACTTTCCCCACTGGAGCCATCTCCCCAGCTCCCACATGTTCATGTTATATTTATTGAACAATTATTAGGTATCAGACATTATATGCATTCTCAGCACTTCCATGTGCAGGCCGAGATGCCAGTCTGGTGAGGATATTTTATGAAGCTTAATTGCCCTTGCTGAAACTGAGGGACAGAATGGTTGATACTTGCTGTTAATGTGTGGGAACTTCAAATAGAATGACTTCCCTGGGAGCAAATTTGCAAAGAGCCCCCACCCCCAGCCCCTGCCCCGGAGTATATAGAGCCTTTGGCTTTCCAATAATGACACTTGAGAGGTAGTCCCAGCAGGGGCTGAGCACTGGCTGCTGTAGGAACAGGATTGTTGTGTGGGGGCATGTTTGGTGATGGGGGTTAGAGAGGCAGCTTAGAACAGACTGAAGCATCGGTGTGCCAAAACAAGGATATCTGGATTCTATTCAGTAAATAAAGGGGATTACATGGGCATTTTTATGAGTAGGGGAGGGTCAGATGACAGGGTATGTGTGCTGCCAAGTCTGGGAAGTCTGGTAACAAGGAAGGTGGCGGGGAGGTTGTGGCGAGGCTCCAGGCAGAGCAAGACTCCTTGCAGCTGCCAGGAGAGCTGCCTGCCGTGCCTTTGCTCACTGTCCCTGACAGTTCAGAATGCTCTCTAGCTCCTCCTAGATCCCTCCCATGCCATCTTCCTAGATGGTGCTGAGTCATCCACATGGAGACTTCATTGAGTCCCCACCCGAGCGGACGTCAGCTCCGTCTCCTCTGCTTCTCTGACTCTAGCACATTCTTTTTTTCCTTCTTGGAACACATTTGCAAAAGTCCTGTCGAACATCTTTACATACACTTATCTCTGCCCTCTAATCCTAGCTCCTCTGCAACAAGACTCGGCCTTTGCCTCCCTAATACTTGGCTCAAAGCCTGACATTTTTCCAGCCCTCAATAAACGTGTGATGAATGAATTCTTTCCCAAATAAAAGCCATGGCTCTATCTACAAAAATGGAGACTCAAGCTGGACCTGAATACTCCCAGCCTTTGGGGTTAGATAGGGGTGCTGAGGCAGGAGGATTGAGAGTTCAAAGTCAACAAGGTCTATATAACAGCAAGACTCACCTCAAAAAAGGGGAATTCCAGCTTTGGGAGGCAGTTTTTGGAAGCTATGCTAAGGGCTGACAACCTATGATCCGAGAAACAACATCAGCCTACTTTGTAGACTGCTTTTGTAAATAAAGCTTTATTGAAAACGCAGCCACACCTGGGAACAATGGCAGAAGCCACGATAAGGCAAGATGGACTATAGATCCTAATATATTTCCTCTTCAGCTACTTACAGTTGACCAACTCTTAAGTTAGCCACATATGATTAGTTTCTGGAGGTGAGTGATAGAAGAAAGTGTCCCAGTCACACATCGCTTCATTTCTGCCAGCTGTGTGAAGGAAGGAGGAAGGGAGGAAGAAAGGAAGGAAGGAAAGCAGGGAGGGAGGGAGGGAGGGAGGAAGGAAGGAAGGAAGGAAGGAGGGAAGGAAGGAAGGAAGGAAGGAAGGAAGGAAGGAAGGAAGGAAGGAAGGAGACCCTGATAGAGATGACCAGAAGCCATGGATTAGGGATGGGCTTTGCTCTCCAGGTTCCCTGCTGAAGCCTCTCCTGTGCTCTCTTCTAGTCATCCAGTTTGGTTTTGTCACCCTTTTTGTGGCCTCCTTTCCTCTGGCCCCCGTGTTTGCTCTCCTCAACAATGTCATTGAAGTGCGGCTGGATGCAAAAAAGTTTGTTACGGAGCTGAGGCGCCCAGATGCTGTGAGGACCAAAGACATTGGTATGCCACCCCCCCTTACCCTTACCCTTTAAGGCCTGGCATTCCCCCTTCCCTTCCCCATGAGGCTCCTTCCACCTGCTCCACAGAGCTCAGGGGACCAGCACAGTCCTCCTTTCTTCACCCCTTGGAACTTGTCCTGTTTCCTTCCTTGGATGTAGGAAGGCCAGTAGAAGTCATTTAACTACCCCAAGTTGTCCCCTAAGTTTCCAGACAGGAGAACCCTACGTTTTTCTGTGCAAGCCCAGTTCTGGAAGCAGGCAGAAAGCCTTCCCAGGTAACCTACCTATACAGTGTCATCCCATTCTGGGGCCTCACTGTCTCTGAACCTATAGTGGGACTAACCAGAGATGTCTGTACTTCTGTCTTACAGGAATTTGGTTTGACATTCTCTCTGGAATTGGCAAGTTCTCCGTCATCATCAATGTAAGTGTTTGCATTCAGAAGGCCTTAGCTCTAAGGGAGGAACTTTCAGAGAGCCCAGCCTTTGAAGTGGAACCAATCTCATTAGTTCCCAGCTTTGTCCACTTGGAGCTTTGCTTTAGATAGCCTCCTCTTTGTGGTTACACAGGCCTTGTATGTAACTCATGCTGCTGCCTGGCAGTGCAATTTAGCTTTAAATTTTATCAAGAAAAAAAGCAGTGATCCATATGACTATATACCTTTGCATTGAGTCAAAATCAGATTTTTTTTTTAGAGCCAAAAATAATGAAGAAACAATTTGCTCTATCTGTCCCATCTCTTTCCATTTTGTTTCTACCCTTGTGTACCTGGAATGCTGCCTAGGTTGCAATTCCTAATTCCTCAACATTCTCAGTGCAAAACTTTAATCACTCTCATGGACTGGCATGCCCTGTAGGTTAAGCTGAGGAAGAAAGGTGGGGTGGGGTGGTGCCAGCTCGACTCATATACATGGCAGAGAAATCAATTCTGTCCTCTAGATGAACAGTGGCCAGAGAGGGCCTCCCCTCCAGCTCTTCTTTCCAAGAAGGCACCCACCAGCTAGGGGTATGTTTAGAAATCCACACTTCATGTTCCCTCGGGAGCAGAACATTGACTCCCAACCCAGTTCCTCTTGACACCTGCCCACAAATTATCAAGAGGTTTTATTTTGGGGGGAGGGCAGAGGGTAGAATCAGACTGCTGCAGGTTGAATGTTTAGATGTAGGAAGTATCCCTTTGGACACTTAGAAATAAAGCACAATTGAAATGGGGATCGACTGTTACTTTGAGCCATATCTACTGGAGAAGAGACCCTGAGTGTCAACTCCATTCTATCTGTGTTACAGAGTGACAGGGCATTTTGCTTCCCTGGTTACTGTGAGTTTTGCTTACTTATCAAACCAACATAGTCACATCTACCATTTAGGAACATTCTGGAGATGACACAAGATAATGGAGGGACAAAGAAATGCTCAGTAAATCACAGTTATGATAATTATACATATGTTATTAATTTTCAAATATATATATGGCCCCACTTATGTATATACATTCAGGAAAAAAAATACCTAAACCAGATTTTAAGGGGCCTTAATTATTGCGCAGACTATAGTATAAACAGCTGCCAAAAGATTTAAGGTTCTCATTGCGGAAAGTCACTCCAAATCCAAACATGCAATCACTCACCTGCATTCAGCTTACTCTTGGCCATTTGTAGAGCTCTTAGACATCCCAGATGCTGTGTGGGATGAGTATGGCCCATCTAGCAGGCCCAGTACCTCTTCCCGTCTGTTTCTCCCCTTTCATAAGATGAATAAAGAAATAGTTTCTATTGCACAAGGCACTGCAAAGTGTCTGGAGATGATGATCGGATCGAGGAAACTGTGTAAGTATGTTCCTGGCTCTTTAGTCTTCCCCCAGGACATATGCACAGGGCCTTCATCTCCCTTGTCCAATCTACCAGCTCCATTTTCATCACGCCAAGGGATTTTCTCAGAATACCTTGAACTCTGTTTAGCTCAGCCAACAACAGTGTCGATCCAAGTATCTTAGAGGTGGACCAAAGCTTCCAACCCTCAATATTGTCATTTCCTCTGTCCAAAACTGTGAGCCATGTGAACTTAGGGACAGGCTCTTGAGCATACTGTAGATGCCCCCATGCCAATGCTTGTAGTTCCTTTTGATGGTGTGCCCAAGAGTGGACAGTCCCTCAGCCACACGTCCCCGTGCCTTCCAGACACCCACTCACTGAGACTTGTCCTTGGTGCTTGTTCTGTCCCCAGGCTTTTGTCATTGCTGTCACCTCCGACTTCATCCCCCGCCTTGTATACCAGTACTCCTATAGCCACAATGGACGCTCCACGGCTTCGTGAACCATACACTCTCCTTTTTCAATGTCAGCCAGCTGAAGGAGGGAACACAGCCAGAAAACTCACAGTTCGACCAGGAGGTTCAGTTTTGCAGGTAAAATAATGTGGGGGAGGAGGGTCAAGGGCAGTACATCCCAAGAGTTCTTTAGAGAACCCGGAGGGGGACCCTTCTTCTTTTTCCCCATCTCTTATCCCTCCAGAGCTGCTATGAACTCCCTTGATTGAGTCACTCCATATTATTGAGTGCTTTTGTTACATGCTCTAGAGCAGATCAAGTGCTATCTAACTTTGACCATGTTGTCAAGGAGAAGAAATAACAGAGGAGTCAGCCGTCCTATGGACTCCCATGTAGGCCCATGTGCATGGTGAATAATCAGAGGACAAGGGACTAGAGTGGAAAAGATGAGCTTCCTCGATGGGCGGCAGGGAGCTGAATGTCAGAAAGGGGAAGTACTCTAGCCTGGAGCTAGACAATGGGGTTTCAGTGAAGGAGGTCATTTGAGAAACTGGCCAATAAGGTAAAATATGTCAGAACTCATGGGATCTCATGGGCCAAGCACAGAATTTGGATAGCATAAAGAACACACCGGAAGCTGTGAAATTTCGCAGCACCTTCAATATGATAGTATAGAAAGGCATGACCTTTTAGTCATCACATAAGGACACACTCAAATTGAATGCTGAGGTAACTGATGCGATTTCAGAAAGGAAGGTGGGCTAGGGTTTGGAGAACACAGGGAGATAGTCGGGTTGCTGAGCCACTGATTCATGAACTGTGAGAGGCCTGGGCTAGAGTCACAAGAGGAATTAAGTTAAAAAAGGAAAGATTTTTCACATGATATGCTGCAGAGTTAGTGGTGATAGAGATTTGGGGAAGCCGAGTCTGCATGTGGGTTGGCAACTATGGTTCTATTGACACGTCGAGGAAGGTGCTAGAACCTGATCTTATAAGATATGGTGGGGTTCTGACTTCGGTGAGATTTGAATCTCAGTGCAGTCAAAACAGTGAGATCAATACTTGGAAGATCATATCATATTGAAGGTGCTGCCATATTTCATGGCTTCCCATGTGTTCTTCTTGCTATATCCAGACTCAGCATTTTAGCCTGTGGGCCCCAGGAATCCTGACACACTTTATGTTATGTGTCATTTCTATCTTCTCAAATGTCCTCCTTAATTAAGCCTCCACGGTGTAGCTCCACACTAGAGTACGTTCTCTTTTGCCATTTGACATTCATGTGTACTGAGTTTGATGTTGGTCATGGTGCACTGCCAGTGAGGGCTGGAAACCCAAGCATTACTTTTTGCCTTCCTCCTGGATATGTCCTGAGCTGGCATTCAGAAGAGGTGGCTGAGAGACACCACTCCAGGAATTTCTGAAGCCAAGATACAGAAAGCAATTTGTGACTTTTGAGAAGGAAAGCTAAAGAACAGAGGGACAGCAGGAACAGCTTCTTTGACCCTTCTGGATCCTGGCTCCATGACAGTCTCAACCACGCCTTCATCAAAGACCACACCCCACATATTGCAAACACAGAATAAGAAGCTAGGGGGAGATATTGTGGGACTGACAGGGATTGCCTTTGGCCACCCTCCAGTGTGTCTTATGAAAAGCTGCTGGTACCCCTGTCAAAGCAGTGTTCTACTTTCCTTTCTCTTAATAGCATATATGAATTAGATAAAATAATGTTTCATTATGTCTTTTTTTATATAAGAATGTTCTCTGACCATCCTGCCCTGGTTTCCCTATCTTGTCTCTCCTCCCCATCCTCCTAATCCCCCCCTCTTCCAAGTAGTCCCCTTTCCAGTTTCATGTCCTTTAAAAAAATTCTAGAATCTGCATGTGAGAAGTACACATGCAGTATTTAGCTTATTGAGATGGACTTGTTTTCTTTGTCCTGATGTTCCCCATCTCTAACCATTTTTCTACAAATGGCATAACCTTGGTGTTCTTTATAACTGAATGCAACTCTCTCTGTCTCTCTGTCTCTGTCATCTCTGTCTCTGTCTCTGTTATCTCTGTCTGTCTTTCTCTCTCTGTGTATGAGTTCACATTTCTGTTATCAATTCATCTGTTGATGGGCATCTATGTTGATTCCATTTCTTACTTATTGTGACTAGAGCAGTGATAAATATAGATATGCAGGGCCAGGCAGGGTGGCACATGCCTTTAGTCCTAGCAGATACAAGTGGATCTCTGTGAACCCAAAGCTATCCTGATCTACATAGTGTGATCCTGTTTCCAAAATAAAAAAAAAATAAAAAAAAAAAAGGATCTGCATCTGTCTCTATGGTGTGCTCACTTAGATCGCTTTGGAAATATACACACGAATGACAAAACCAGACTCTTTGGTAGTTTTATTATTTTATTTTTCTGAGGGACTCCATATTGATCTCTATAGAGATGACACTAATTTACATTCTTTGCACCAGCATTGTTTGTTTTGAGGATAAACATTCTGACTATGGCAAGACTCGAATCTTTGTACAGTCAGAACAGTGGGCGTGAGCTCATGCTTTCCTCATGGGGCTCAGAGCCAGATGCTCCTAAGAGAGATGCTTAAGCTCAGATCTAGAGTCTGAGACCACGAGAGAGATGACTTGGTCATCCCAACCCAGACAGCTTAGCTTACGGACCTGTGATTTAAATGGATGGCCATCCTCAACTCAGCACTAACTTTAGATCTTAACTGTAGTCGACCAAGAGAAGACAAAACAGAGGTGACCAGGCCCCCAGCAGATCTATCCATTCATTTTATGAGTATAGATGTCTCAAAGGTTTTTACAGCTGGGGCTACAAAGTGCCTAACCCTCAGAAGTCCTCTTGCATGTGGATTTCCTCCTACACTAGGCACTGCCCAGGCCACTGGATCTGGCTCATTTGCCAAACTGTCCATGGTGCTGGATTTTGGTTTGTAGCTCCAACAGCTCTGTTCCTTAGCACAGGGAGTTTGCCAGAGCAGGACATTTTGGGTGTAACCATGGGCCTTTTTAAACCTACCCCAGTTCCTGAATAATGACATGGAGACTATATTTATTTATAAGTTTTGGCCTTGTAGCCAAGAGTTGTTTCCTACTAGCTCATAATTCAATTGTCCCTTTATACTAATCTAAGTTCTGCCACATGCCTGCTTAGTTGCCTCTCCTTCCTTCCTGGCCTGCTTCTTCCTCCATGTCTGACTGGTTGAATCTCCCATGCCTGACTCTTTCTCCAAGTTCCTCTCCTTGGAAGTTCCACCTTACTATTCTGTTTATTGCTATAGAGCATAGGCTTTTAATTTTAACCAGTCAGAAGGTGATATTTGCAAAATACTAAGGCCAACAGATGCTTAACAATACCAAAATCCAGCCTGTAATGAGATCTTTGTAGTTCAGAAATTAGCATTTGAATAATACAAGGATAATCTTTACACAGTGCACAGAAACATCACTCCAGCATATGGGTTTGCTCAAGATGCTGCCCACAAAGTCAGTCAGTAGATTTGCACTAACAAATAGGCCGTAAAAAGTACCAATTGTAATATTTTTAATAATTGGAAATAAATAATTTTATTAACTGGAAGTGATCATGGAAATAGTCTCTTAATGCTTCAGTCTCTCAAAAAGAAATCAGAAGAAACCGGTAAGACTTGGGAAACTTTGGAGTTCTCTAAGGTTACAGATGTTCCTGGTGACATATCCTGAACTAAAGTTCAGATCAAGTTTCTCCAGGAGCACAGACTCCCAGGTTATGCTATGAGAACCAAGGTGAATACTATCTGTCTCCTCAGCAGGTCTGGCAGCACCAGTCAGCCCTAGAGCAAACACCATGGAGCTTGTCCAGACCCCCCAGGAACAGTTATGTTCTAAATACCATTGCCTGATGGATCCATACTGGGAGTTGAGAATAGGTCTAATTTTTGAATGAGCTTTAATTCAATGAAACCAGTCAAACCCCAATCTTTATCTCCCAGTTCTACTTTAGTCAATGCGGACTGTACTTTCAAGCTCCACATGGCTGGTATCAGCTGTTCTGACCGATCAAGCAGAGTTTATTCTGCTCATCCCAGACTGCAAAGGCTCAGGACCAGGAAGTGTTGTCAGGACATGAGTCAGGACACACAGGGCTGAGCTTCCTGCATCTGCTTTAACGTCTCTGGATTTTCCAACCAGTCATGCACAAAACTCTGACAATATCTTCGTAGTTTCTGTACAGGTGGATGATGTTGTGGTGTGTATATTACCTGTTCAAAATTATCCTGAGGATGAGGCGATGGCTCAGAGGGCAAAGTTGTTGCTGCACAAGTGTAAGGATGTGAGTTCCGATCCCCACACTCATGCAAGGCCCAACACAGTAGTGAAATTCTGTAATCCCAGTGCTCCTGAGGGAAGACAGTAGGCAAGACAAAAGAATCCTCTGAAGGTCATGGGCTAGCCAGGTATACAAGGTGCCCAACAAAAGACTATCTCAAAGAAGATGGAAAGCAAGGAATGATACCACAGGCTGTCTTCTGTGCTTCTGTGAACACAGACATAACACACACACACACACACACACACACACACACACGGTGGGGGGAGGTTCTGGGTAGGGGAGATAAAGAAGGGGATGGGGAGAGAGAAATTTAATAAAAGAAACCTGCTGCCAACGAGGGACAGAACTATCAGAAGCATGCTTAGGAGGTATACTTTAATTCTATTCTTCTGCCAAGAAAATGCATCTTCAGAAACAAATCATCCTGAGATCAAACTGGAATGACGTTTGGAGCAGCCAGGTTCAGTACCAGTTAGGATTGTGGGGTCATTGTGCAAATGTTTGAAATCCTGGGACAGGTTCTGTGATTCAGAGCACCATGGTGCCTCCATCAGGAAGTCCAGATGAAGCAAAGGAGTAGGTGGGCAGCTTGTTCAAATGCCACTCTAATAACTTCTCACGGGGTCACTGGGGGGGACAGCACCTCACTCAGACTTAAATATTTGGGGGTATGCATTCAAAAGAGATCGAGGATAAAGAATGAGGAATTCAGTGACCACAGGAATAATCTGTTTTATGTTTTTGCTTTGTTTGTTTGAGATGTGGATGGATGGGCAATTATGAAGCTTAGAATGGTGTGCTGGCTAATCTCCTGTCAACTTGACACACAAACTAGAGGTATCTGAAAGGAACAAACCTTCATTGAGAAAATGTTGCTGTAAGATCTGGCTGTAAGGCATTTTCTTAGTTATTAATGGGGTGGAGGTGGTCCAGCTCATTGTGGGTGGTGCCATACCTGGGTGGTCCTGGGTTCTATAAGAAACCAGTCTGAGCAAGCCATGGGAAGCAAGCCAGTAAGCAGCACTCCTCCATTGCCTCCACATGAGCTCCTGGCTCTTGGTTCCTGCTCCGTTTGAGTACCTGTCCTTTGGTCATGAGCAGCAATGTGGTAGTGTAAGCAAACTGATTAAACCCTTTCCTCCCTAACTTGTTTTTGCGTTATGATGTTTCATTGCAGCAATAGGAACCCCAATTAAGACATCAACACCTCTTTCCTCCTTTCCACAAACGCATGGGAATTTGAGTCACAAAAGAGGATATAAAGCTAATTATTTTTTTTTTTAGTTTTAACTTAGTCATGAATCTGTCAGTTTTTGGTCGTGAAAACTATACTTAATAGTGAAAATGTAAACTCCAATGTGATGCACCAGAGCTTCAGAATAGCTATTTAGTGTAGAAGTTCACTGAGACGCACAGACTTTGGGACTGGTTTTGCTGCGTGATGTTATTTACTTGTAAGTCTTTTATAATGAAGCGCTAATATGTCCTAAGATTTTTTTTCAAGATTTATTTATTTATTTTATATATATGAGTGCACTGTCACTCTCTTCAGACACAGCAGAAGATGACATCAGTTCCTATTACAGATAGTTCTGTGCCACAATGTAGCTGCTGAGAATTGAACTCAGGACTCCTGGAAGAGCAGACTGTGCTCTTCACCACTGAGCCATCTCTCCAGTCCCAAGAAATTTTTAAAAAGAACTAAGATAAGGGCAGCAATCATAGAGAACAGGGTGTCAAAGGGGATGTTGGATGGTGAAGGGCACTGTATCCAAGAGAGAAGCTAGAATAAGAAGGAAAAATAGACGTCAGATTCAGAACCTATTGGTCAAAGTGATGTTGTCTCTCCGAGTATAATTAATGTGATTGGATTACGTTGAAAATGAGATGCCTTATTATAAGTGGGTGTCTAGGCAATAGTACAGTATATGATCTAGGTATAGTATGTCAAATGGGGTTAAGAAGGTTAAGAATTGCTGATGGAAATATCTATTTAATGTGGGTCTTATGAGCGAGGCGATGCATATGGTGGAGAGTCTGAGATGAATACTTTGGGAATCAGATGCAGGTCTGTAGCCTATAGCCAAGCTTTGTCATTGCTCTGTAGCAGGAAATGAACTTTACACTGATTCTGGCAAATAGCCTTGAGAACTGGATGGCCCTTCTGATTCTCAGTCATCCACAACCTCTGGAGATAAATACAGTCACATAAAACTGAGGTCCTGGTCTCCAATCCAACCTTATCACAGATAGAGGACAGTAAGCATTAAGACATGTCTCTGGCTGCCCATTTGCAAATGGGCAAAGAGAGGCAAAACCACCATTCCTGGGGACATTCTCACCCCAGCTATTGAACTACGCCCACATGGAGTTCTTTCTTAAACAGTTCCAAGATGTTGGGCATCAGGCATGATTAGTGGCTATTTGACAAGGTCAAGCAGCCACCAGCACTGGAGGATGAATAGTGTCTCAGTTCCTGGCTCAGCAGGAAGGAAGCAGAGAGTTCACAGGGGCAAGGACACACATGGGCACCATCACCCCAACTGGACTGTTTGGAGGTGTTGACCATGCAGAAGCAGGCATCCTCAATTGGCTCCTGCTACGTTTAAGCGCTTCCATATCCCAAGGCCCTGTGCAAAGCCTTTGAAGAGACAAGTTCTGCCTTGTGTCTGTTCCATGTAACAGCAGAGGTAACCCACTTTCCCCGGTGTCAGCTCCCTGATCTTTACCAACTGTCGGATTGACATGGTTCTCATTAGCCCCTAATTGCCTCTACTGTATTCCTGTACCAAAAGCCAGTTTCGGAAGGCATTTTAAAGCGGCTCAGATGGTCTGAAAGTATTGTACATAATTGTCTCAGCATTAATATGATACTCAATCCCAGTGAGGCTATTTAAAAAAGTTTTTTTTTTCACACCATTTGTTTGGAGTCAAGAAAGACATCACTAACTGATTCCTTATAGAGCTAACACTTCATCTAAGAAAAAATCTTTCTTAATGATGGGGGACCAGCTTCTCAGTGTTAGCTTCCTCCTTCCCTTCAGCAATTGTGTTTTCGTGGGTTGTAGCAGATCTCACAATCGCTGGCTACCCTATAGGTGAGGATGGACATCATGGGTCTGCAATTTGAGTGTTCTGAAACCTTTCTCTGAAAGTCAGGAGGATTGAGAAGCGTTGTCTGAGGTCTGCATCTGTAATCCACAAATCCAAAACATGAGGCTCAAAGAAGTCTGAATGGATTTGTGTTAATATTACACCACAAGTGGAAAATTAAATACTACAAAACATCGTTACATGAACGCAATGATTTAAATGTAGTGTATAAAACTATCTTCACTTTATGTATGAAAGGAGAATTTGAACCATCAATGAATTTCACATTTTGGCTTCAGGTCCATCCCTGAGATGCCTTAAATGTAAGCAAGTATTCCAAAATAGGAAGAAATTCTGAAATCTGTAATCCTTTTAGTACCCAGCATTTCAGATAAGGGACACTCAACCTGTACTGGGTGGCTTCCTCTGAAGGACCAGGGCAGCATGCTGAATTCTTTGAGTTGGTTCACAGCCATACTGGGAAGGAAGGCTCAGGGTCTCAGAACAGGGAATAACATGGACGATGACTGTGTTAGTCATCTTTTTGTCGCTATAACAAATACCTGCAATGAACAATTTATAATTTATAAAGAAAAAGTGTTTATTTTGATTCTTGATGCTTCTTTGGACCTGTGGCAAGGAAACATCATGGAAGGAACATGCGATAGAGGAAGCAAGAGAGAAGAGGAGAAGGAGCAAGGGTCTCACAACCTTTCACACCCCAGTTGACTAAAGGACTTCCAATGAGTCCCCACCACTTTAAGCTTCTACCACCTTCCAACAGAGTGACAGGGGACCAAGACTTTAACACCTGGGCCCTTAGAGAACAGTCAGGAAGGACCTGGGACCCAAGTGCTGGATATAGTTTCAAACAGTCACTTGCTATCTCAAGAACACACACTTCCCTCAGCTTTGGACTTAGAAAACAAACACCACAGATCATTACCACAGCAGTTCGAACAATGAAGCCTATTAGCCACCTGTCTTTTGAAGATATGGCTATTCTTAAAGCTAATTGTCTCTTTGTTTAGCAAGTGTCTTCTAGCTGCTTAGAGAAAACAGTTGATAAGCCTGACTCCTTAGGATCAAATTTCAGAGGAAAAAAAAAATAAATATTATGTAACCCGAACTTACATTGGCATGTAAACAACCAATTATGTACCCAGTGGTACAAGCTTACTGGAATCCGTGCTCTTCAGAAGATGAATCATGGTTCATTAGCGGATTGTGAAATGGCTTCACTGGGTCACAAACAGTCTTTGGAAGGACAGGACAGACTAGCATGGAATGGAGGGTAGGTTAGGGTAAGCTAGAACAAAGCATCAATTCCTCACATACAATAGTTTACATTCTGTGTTATAGTTATTTCAGTAATAGATATGTCTACTCATTAGTGTAAAGTAAGTTGTTATTACTGTAGGTCAGAGAGTTACTTTAGAAAGGAATGTGGACAGATGCTAAGGGAGCCAAGTCCCTTGCTACTGTTTTCTGTGGTGTGGCTTTCCCTTCAATGGAGCAGCCCTTCGCTCCTCTGCATAGAGCTGTTTTCAGGTTGATCACTCTCTTCTTGATCACTCAGATCTCTGCCAAGCCCCTCCCCTCCCACCACCCCAGATCCTCCATCAGACAAAAAACGCGCCTGTTAGATTCAAAACATGTTTTTGGACACCAGGGGAGGGCAGAGCAACAGTCCCCAAAACTGTGGTAAGTTAGTAGCCGAGTTGGAAGCTGAATTCGATTATTTATGGATTCTTTTCAGACTGGAAGGGGAGGAGTGCGCAGGGACTCTCATACCAAGCTCAGGGAACAGCTGTTCCTTCACAGCCAGCCCTAGGAAAGGGGAGAAATGGGCTTTCCTTGTAGCCAAGGGCCTGGGCTATGCCTGGGGAGGGGGTCCCCATAAGCAGCAGCAGGGTGGCACCCTCCTCAAGCAATGGATAGGAGCAGAACCAGTTTGGCATACAGCAGAAAAATAGGCAAATCGAAAAGGGTTTTTCTCCAGTCCCAAGGTAGCCTATTCATTTGACTCACATGCTTTCACTCCCCCTTGCTGTCTCTATGTCTCTGTCTCTTCTCCCCTCCTCTCTTCCTCCTCTTTCCTCTCTTCCCTGGTCTCTCTCCCTTTCTCTACTAGCAAGCAGTCTGCATAGACTTCCATGTCCCTGTCCTCAGCCACAGATGATTTGGGTGAACACCTTGGTGCTCTGTGGCGGTCTGCTGGGCTGTGGTTAGCTCTGCTCTCAGCCAGATGTCAAGTCAAGCTTGCGACAGCTGTGATCAGCTGTTGGAAGTGGGGGAGCCAGGCAGTGTGGTGGGAGCTCCTGGCTGCTGGCCAAACCCTAGTGGAAAGATCAGCGTCCGCAGTACAGTGTGTCTTTTGGTTGCCGACTCCATTGCTCCGGCGTTTTCTTTGTGTATACATCTCTTTCTTCTACCTCAGATGTTCTATCCTCCTCGCACCTATTCCTTGGAAACTGGAAACCATTGTACTGATACACAAACCTTTCACACTTTTAGTTTCTTTGTGACAAGGGAAAGGACCCTCCATTTATGACCCCGCTTCCCACTTCAGCTATTGATGAGGTGCTCTGTGATAATGAGGAAGAGCCTGGATCCCACTAGACTTATATCCTCACTTTCCTCTGCTTCTTACTGGCCTTGAATCTCTCCCAGGCTATCTACTTGAATTCTGCGTTCACCAGGTTCCTACTGTGCATGCTATATGGGATACCTGCATGAGTCTGTTAAGAGGATTAAAAGATAAACACTCAGAAAAGTCTTTTCTTTTGCCCAGGGCTATATACATGCTATGTGTCCTGTACTGCATACGATGACTCGCCCTGGGCAGAGTCTCTTACTCTGCCTTCCTTAGCAGACACACACACACACACACACACACACACACACACACACACGCACGCACGCACGCACGCACACACACACACACACACACGCACGCACGCACACATGCACACGCACACGCGCACGCGCACACGCACACGCACACACACATGCACACACACGCACACACACACACACACACACACACACACACACACACACACACACACTACTGGGTAGTCTGATACCATCTCAACTCTTTTTCCACCCTAAGGGTTGCCATTGGAAAAAATTGTTGAATTCCGTTGAGAGAATGGAGAGAATGGGTCTGTGAATGGTCTCAGTGCTGCTACAAACCCTTGTCATTTTTCCAGGATTAGAAAATGAGTTCTCTGTGGTGTGAGTCATTGCAGAATAGGGGATAAAAGGTCAGAGACAGAAAAAACAAAACAAAAAAACCCAAAAAAACCCAAAAAAAACCATGCCATTTCTCTGTGGGCCTGAGAAGGAGGTGGAGGCTCACACCAGGCATTGATAAAGCATATAGATTAGTCATGAAGATGATTAATGAGAAAGACCACTGACAACCATTGACATAAATAACCAAGTGTAGTTATTTATGACCACCTCATTCAACCTTCTGCTTGGGCTGCATTGGCTTTTCTTTGGATTCAGTGGTACAGCTGGAAATCCTAGCTACCTTCAAAGCTGTTGACTGAGGAGGACCCTGAGGTGACCTGCTAGTGCCCATCTACCGGGGATCCAGAGACTGCTATATAGCACCGGATGAGGCATCTGGGAGCTCCTATCAGATAATGGAAGCCATGGACCTAGGTTACTCTCCGTATGTGGGCTCTCCTGAGAGTTATATTCTGACACCAGAGGAAGCTTTAGGAGGGGTTGGAGACAGAACAGGAAAAATATATCTCATAATTGACTTTTGTGGACTTTGAATTTTTTTTTTTTTATTCCATAGACAATTGTTGGTTGGACTGTGGATTTCTGCTGTCTCCTATTTCCCAAATTTAACAGCCAAGAGCTCATCTGTTGTTCAAATCTGGAGATGTTATCCATAGAAGTATCTGCTTCCCTTCAGTCTATACTCAATCTACTGTTTATTTATATCCTAATTTTACATATTTATTTAGTTTATGTTCATGTGTGTGCACAGGTGTATGTATGTGTATGTAGTTGAGTGTGTATATGTGTACATACATGTGTGCACATGAATATGGAGGCCAGATGCCAACCTCAGGTTGTTCCTCAGGAGGTGTCCATTTTAGTTTTTAGAGATGGCGTCTTTCAGTGAGACCTAGGGCTTATCAATTAGGCTAGGCTAGTCGACAACCATGTCCCAGGAATCTGCTGGTCTCCTCCTTTCTGTCGATGGGATGGCAATCACATGCCACCACTCCACCTTTGTAGAGCCAAACTCAGGCTTTCATGCTCATGCAACAAATACTGAGCAGCTGAGCCATCTCCCCGATTGATCTCTGTCACCAGTCAGTCTGAACACCTTATCTTTCTTTGGGCAGGTTCAAAGATTATCGAGAGCCACCATGGGCACCAAACCCATATGAGTTTTCCAAGCAGTACTGGTCTGTTCTATCTGCCCGACTGGCCTTTGTTATCATCTTCCAGGTGAGTTATTCAGGTGAAGACCAGCCAATTAGAATGCAGGCTTCCAGGTGAAGACTCCCATCATGCCCTGCCTGTCCTTCATAGTCAAACGCTTAAGGTACAGTCACTCTTAGTATCTGGGTGTGTGTATGTGGCTTTAATAGCTCTGTGGGACACCCAAACTAAGGGCGCTGAAGTCCTTTGTAACAAATGACTTCACATTTTCATGTAGCCCACCAGTATCATCTCATGTACTTTAAATCATTGCTAGAGGACGTGATAACTAATGAAATGCAAACTCAATGTGGACTAAGAAATATTGACAAGCAGAGCACGCACGTGTTTCTGCTGGTGTGGTTTGGTTCTCTGTTATTTTTGATCCATGGTTGGTTGAATCTGAGCATAGCGGGCAATGGATACAGAGGCCCACTTGTGCTCTGTGACATAGGGGACTTCTCATGGGACAGGCAGCAATCACTGTAAAGCAGAAGGATTCCCCAGAGAGGGCTACTTTGAATGGGTGGACTTGGCCGAAAGATAATAAACTCCAGAGTAAAGTTATCGAACAGATGTAGAGTAAGTTGCAAAGTGGAGGTACTTGCCCATTTAAACTGGAGGAGAAGAAAAGAAAGAGGAGAACCATTGAAACCAGAGTCTCAACACCGGGACAGACAAACAGCACATCCCTTCTGTCAGCCTGAGAAAGAGCTCAAGTTCGGCAACTTTCCTGCTGAGCTCTTGGGTCTCTCCTTTGTTAGTATTGTTCACCATGGAGACATCTGGCTGGAGGGGTCTGCAGAGTCATCGAGCCACCCCTGGAATGAATAGCAAACTCGAGCTCTGTGATTCCTATCTTTGACAATAGCCACAGCTCCAATTGCGTCGCTGAGATTCTCTGAGCTCCACGGCCTCCAATTCCCACTCAGGGTCCTGTTGATCTTTGAGCAGAGGCCAGAGCACAAAGCCAGATCCTTTTCTCTTCAGCTCCCTTGGCTTTTGTATTCCCTAAAGGCAGGTCTCTGGGGGGCTCTAAGGTATCCTGCCCCTCAGACTCCAGCCCAGGATGTGGAAAAGCCCACCAGCTAATCTTTCACCTACAGAAGACATTATTCTTCCCCTGTAGAGATGGGATGATATGTTTGAAAAATTGCCTAGACATTCCCCCTGCTGCCCCCCTCACCTGTACCCATCTCCTCACTTGCCCATATGTCACATGTCACAGGTCACTCACATCGGTGGTGGGTAAAGGAAAAGACTAAATACCTAGGAGCCTCGGAAAGCAGTTGTTCCCAAAGCCTTCACTTGAGTTCCCAGGAGCAAGATATAAAGTTCAAGGCCTGTTACAGCCTTAGCTTCCTCGAGGGGAAAGAGAAGATACACAAGCTTATAGTTCTCAGACAGAAAATGATCACAAGTCGAGGAATGTGCCGGGTGAATGTGTAGGAAGGATAGACTTGATAGATGAGCAAGAATCAGAATATGTTAGCTTGAACTGGTTCATGCCAGGCACCATAAGCTGATATTCATCACTCATAGAGAAACTGCTCCCAGGAAAAACCTTTCTTGCCTACCTGTGTATCCCAGAGATGGGCTCAGCAGGAAGCCTCATCTAAGTGTATACAAAAGCCTGGGATCAACCCAAGAGAACTAGATGCAGAGAGTTCTTGGTGTCTGCAGAATGAGGAGAATGAGCTGTAGGGAGTTGGGATGAAGCCAGATCAGTGAAAACATCTAAGTTCCTAACCTGGTATTTCAGACAGAAGAGACAGAAGGGGAGATGAATGGGGCAGTTGTCCTAGAGGCAATCCTGCAGAGGCCACTGTGCTCTGTGGATACTTCCCTGGAGGCACCAGTCTAGAGCAAGTCTAGAAGTGTGAGGACCAAGGACATGTGAGGACTCTGTGATTGGTGCAACAGTGCACTACATGGCTTCCTGAAAGAAAGACACATGAGGCAGCTGCCACCTACCACGTTTTGCCATTGCCATTATTTGATGTGTATTATTAAGTCATCAGTACTCATAGCTGCTCCAGGGGTAGATTGAAGTTGTAGTAATTTTACTAATGGTATTTTGACTCATTGGTAAAGATCATTCAACCAGTGAGTTGCCCAGCACCTTGTTCTATTCTTTCCCTTCTCATCAAGTCTTCAGGGTAGTCCCTCTGAAGGGGTCAAGGTGGACAGTGGTGAGCTTGTGTCCGCCTATGACCTCATGTATCACAGCACCAAGCCAAGGCCCACCATTCATGTCTCTTCCTTGTCTTGGCAGAATCTAGTGATGTTCCTGAGTGTCCTCGTGGACTGGATGATTCCGGATATTCCCACAGACATCAGCGACCAGATCAAGAAAGAGAAGAGCTTGTTGGTAGACTTCTTTCTGAAGGAGGAGCATGAGAAAGTCAAGCTGGCTGATGAGCCTGCCCAGAGGAGCCAGGGAGGCGGGGATAGGAGCAGGAGGAGCCGAGCAGCCAGCTCTGCACCATCAGGCCGGAGCCAGCCAGGCAGCATAGCATCCTCAGGGTCCCAGCACACCAACGTATGATGAGCCGTATGAGCCGTTGGCAGCAGAGGAGGGCATGTTGTGGCGAAACACATGTATACACCGTATGTTCCTGTAACACAGTGGTACCTCTTCTGCTAAGAAATGGCTTATAGGTGTCTCCAAAAGGAAGTTACAGAAAGGGAAATAGAGTGAGAGAGTGCAGGAGGGAAGGGAACCATACAGCTTCTCAGAAACTAGAAGCTTGTGTTTCTTTTAGGTCGACTTTTGAGCTGGGTCCTTTCAGGGAGTTGATCTCTTCACCATAGAATTCTCTGAGGTCCTTTCTCATACTTTACCATCATTTTAGGTGAAAGAAGTATAGTGAGGGTCCCATCCATCCTAGCACCCAATTTAATTGATCATTCCCCCCTTCCTACTGTCACCCTGAAATAATATCTCAGAGACACTTGTGAGTGGGGCCACTACAAGGCTGGGCAGATACATATGAAGTTACAGGACTGCTTTCTGTGGCCACTGGACCTGGTGGTAAGGAAGAAAGGCCTTATCTGGGCTTGTCTGCAGCTCATGTGACAAGGATGCATACAGTGCAACTAACCACTGTTTTATTCAAGTTCAGGTTTAAAATAAAGTAAATGGAAAGAGTCCTTTTTTTAAAAAAACAAAACAAAACAAAATGTATCTCTTGTCTTTCATGCAGTGTTTCTTCTCCCCCCCCCGCCCCCGCTCTTCTCTCTCTCCTATCCTTTCCTTTTTTCTTCCTCTTCCCTCCCTCTCTTCCTTTCTCAAGCTCTGTTCTTATAAAGCAGGCAATAGAAGAGTGAATGTTCCTTTCTGGCAGAGCTTACATTCTGGGGACAGGTGATGAACCAACTGTTGTGTAGTAACTTTAGGTAACGGTAAATGCAATGGA
This sequence comes from Tokudaia tokunoshimensis, assembly GCA_036184795.1. Lineage (NCBI taxonomy): Eukaryota > Metazoa > Chordata > Mammalia > Rodentia > Muridae > Tokudaia > Tokudaia tokunoshimensis. The sequence goes on from BTHU01000002.1 coordinate 146,257,492, forward strand.
GAAATGCTAGGTAGAACAGAGTAAACAGGAAGTGCGGGGCACAGCAAGCACGGGTGCACTTGGGGCTTATCCATGGGATTGCTCAGAAAGGCTGTAAACACTGGAAATTAACAGGGGGAGCTAACTTTGCTTTTCTTTTATTAAGGCAAAAGGGAGCAGTCAGGCCAGGTAAGGGGCATTATAAGGAAGAGTAGGGGCTCTATTTTATATTCATTATAGAGTAGCAAGAGAGGTACATATTAAAATGCTAACACAGTCAATTGGTAGTTGCTCTCCAGGACTTTACGGGGAGATTTTCATTAAGAGTTGGATAGAAAGACCAGTCATTGGAAAAGCTAATGACATTCATCACTGCCAATCACACTTCTTATATTTCTCAGCCCCTTCTGCAGCCCAGAGACTAGCTGCAATATTATATCATCTTGATCCATCTCTAGTTCCACACAGGTCAGTCTGACTAGTTAATGCCTGATAAGCAGATACAAGGAAGGCCCTCTGTATTTGTCATGCACTGGCAAATACAGAGGGGGGACACTCTTAGCCAACCATTGAACTGACCACAGGGTCCCCAATGGAGGAGCTAGAGAAAGGATCCAAGGACCTGAAAGGGTTTGCAGACCCATAGGAGGAGCAACAATATCAACCAACTAGTACCCCCAGAGTTCCCAGGGACTAAACCATCAACCAAAGAGTACACATGGAGGGACCCATGGCTCCAGATGCATATGCAGCAGAGAATGGCCTTTGTTGGACATCAAAGGGAGGAGAGGCCCTTGGTCCTGAGAAGGCTAGATCCCCCAGTATAGGGGAATACCAGGACAGGGAAGTGGGAGTGGGTGGATTGGTGAGCAGGGGGAGGGGGGATGGGTTAGGGGATTTTTTGGGGGGAGGGACCAGGAAAGGGGGCAACATTTGAAATGTAAATAAAGACTATATCTAATAAAAAAATCAAAAAACAAAACAAAACAAGGAAGTCCCTGCACCAGAGGAGAGCAGAAAAGGGTTCTAATGTTTATGAAAACCCTGAAGAACGTGAGATGGTGTCTAGGATTAGGCCTCTTGAGTTTCTAAAACCCCAGCATGTAGCCCCTTCTGTAGTAATGACAAGGCCCACAATGTGCTTCTTAGAATTCCAGGTAACCATGTCCCAGACCACCCCTATACACATAATCCTAGACTCAACCATAATTGCATCATATCTTAATATCCATAACTATCCTACCCCTGGAGCCTGGGTCCTAAGTAGAATAACATGACATCTGACAACAGTCGTAGCTCTTCCACAGAGAGTGTGGTGGGCAATGACAGGAAAATGTCACTTCAAGGAGAATTAATGACATGAAGATTCTAGGCTTGAAACAAGGGGAGGTCCCAGGGATTCTTATCTGTGTTTGTGGTAGTCCTCTTTCCAGGACCCATGAGATTTAATGATCAAGGGTTGCCTCCATCACCAGGATGCCCACTCAATACTGATGGAACTATACCTCCACTCACAAGCTGCCCACACTCTTGAGGTCCACTTCCTCCTGTCTTAAATCACAGGAAACATTTTTTAAATGATCACAAAGGTAAAATTCGTACATCAAGAGTCACGCAGTCCAAAATAACAGCGGAGAAGACAAGAAACTCACTAGCAGTTTCCCAAAGTATAATCAGCATTGATAGTTATTGTGGCTTCCATACTCTCATTCCACTCATGTATTTTTTTTCATTGACGATTTTGCTCAAGACACCATCTTGTTATGTATTTTCACTTCATGTAGTTCATCAGATTACTTTTTTTTAAGTTTAAAATTCATTTATTGGGATGGTTTACCGTTTAACTTGGTTTAGTAGGCTTTTATTTCTGCCTCCTCCTGAAGGAGCATCTGCCTGCAAGCCTGCAGAGAATGGCGCAGACAATACAGAAGAGTGCTGTTTGCACATAGCTGAAGACAATGGTGATTTTATAGCACCCTGGGCATTAGACATCCATGAAATAAGAATTGGGGCCCTGTACCAGACCACTCTTCGTTGTGTTACCTCTTCTCTTCTGGAGAGAGGCGAAGGAGATCTTTTGTGAGAAGCACGTTCTGGTAAGGAGGATTTTTATCCCTGCAGGAACAGCTCATCAATTCTTTTATCCTAGTAACTACTGATTCACCCATTCTGGAGTGTGCTCTCAGCACCTGCTCAGTATGTAAAGGCACTTGGGAGAGGTTGTCCAGTAAAAGAAATACCCCCATTGAGCTAATGGTAAATGTAGAGCCAAGAGATGGTCAATAATAAACAAACAGAAGTACAACCTTTCTTTCATTGTGGCAAAAAGGGGAAGTCAAGAAAGAGAACAGGTTAGAGGTATGGGAGGGGCTCCACCCTTTCCCATCCTATAGTGGGCACTTGCTTTAACCCTCAGACTTACCCACTACCCACTAGATTATAGAAACCTGTGGCAGCCTAGGTTCACATCCTCAGGACCAGTTCTGAAAGAGCCACTTGGGGAGGTCTACACAGCATACAGAAAGGCAAGCTAATCTGACCCTAGACCAGTTCCCACTGTGGAAAGACTGAATAGTGCTCTCTGTGGTACCACCGGAGCATGAGGGATTTAACTACTCACTCTCATCTTGGACTCAAATAATCTCAGGGTCATGCTTGTTACCAGAAAGACTACTAGAGGCCTGTGCTTTCTCCCAGTAGCAGTGACGAATGCTGTTAGTGTACGCAAGAAAGAGAATTTTCTGGAGCGCTTGTTAACATGTGGTTGAGAAAGGGGTAACGGAGGCCTTAAAAATAGAACAAATATTAAAATTCCCTCTCTGGGCTTTTGAGAAAATTGTTGTTGTGGCTGTTGTTCTATGGTTTCATGAGGAAAACATTGATAAATAATACAACTTGGAAATAATGAAGGAAGTAAAAGGAGGTCACTCATGATCTTATTCACTTTCCAGATATAGTATATCTGTATCTGACATAAGTTTATGTCCAGATATATTAATATCCGACATAAGTTTATTTGTGTTCATAAAATATAGGCAGTCACATGCATCAATTTGAAATAATGTTTAATTTTTAAAATTGCATGTGTCCATTGAGAAATATTCATTTTTTTAATTTAACTTTTCATTTTTATTTATGTGTGTGAGTGTGTACATGCCAGGTAGTGGCATGCCGTGGGAATCCAGAAGAGGGAAGGGGGGGTGGGGCTCTGTAGCTGGAGTCTAAGGCAGCTGTGAGATATTGTATGTGGGTGCTGGGAACCTAACTTACATTCTCTGCTAGAGAAGTACATGTTCTTTTTTTGTTTTTGTTTTTCTAAGTTTTTTTATTTACATTCAAAATCATTTCCCCTTTCCCGTTTCCTCCCTCCCCAAAAGTCCCATAAGCCCCCTTCCCTCCCTCTTTTCCCCATTCAACCCCCTCTCGCTTCTCTGTCCTGGCATTCCCCTACATCCAGTCTTTCCAGGACCAGGGGTCTCTCCTTCCATCTTCTTGGAAATCTATTGATATGCAAATTGTGTCTAGGGTATTCCGAGATTCTGGGTCAATATCCCCTTATCAGTGACTGTATACCATGTGTGTTCTTTTGTGATTGGGTTACGTCACTAAGGATGATATTTTCAAGTTCTGACCATTTGCCTAGGAATTTCGTGAATTCATTGCTTTTAATTGCAGAGTAGTATTCCATTGTGTAAATATACCACATCTTCTGAATCCATTCCTCCATTGAGGGACATCTGGGTTCTTTCCAGCTTCTGGCTATTATAAATAAGGTCGCTGTGAACATAGTGGAGCATGTGTCCTTATTGCATGCAGGTAAAGCCTCTGGGTATATGCCCAGGAGTGGTATAGCCGGATCCTCTGGGAGTGTCATGCCCAGTTTTCTGAGGAACCGCCAGACAGCTTTCCAGAGTGGTTGTACCAGCCTGCAATTCCACCAGCAGTGGAGGAGTGTTCCTCTTTCTCCCCATCCTCGCCAACAACTGCTGTCTCCTGTGTTTTTGATCTTAGCCATTCTGACTGGTGTGAGATGGAATCTCAAGGTTGTTTTGATTTGCATTTCCCTAATGACTAAGGATGATGAACATCTCTTTAGGTGCTTCTCAGCCATTAGATATTCTTCAGGTGAGAACTCTTTGTTTAGCTCTGTACCCCATTTTTAAATAAGGTTACTTGCCTCTCTGGAGTTTATCTTCTTGAGTTCTTTGTATATATTGGATATTAGCCCTCTGTCGGATGTAAGGTTGGTAAAGATCATTTCCCAGTTAGTTGGTTGCCGCTTTGTCTTTTTGACAGTGTCTTTTGCCTTGCAAAAACTTTGTAATTTAATGAGGTCCCATTTGTCAATTCTTGATCTTAGAGCATAAGCTATTGGAGTTCTATTCAGGAAATTCTCCCCTGTGCCCATATGTTCGAGGTTCTTCCCTAGTTTCCTTTCTATTAGTTTCAGTGTGTCTGGTTTTATGTGGAGGTCCTTGATCCACTTGGAGTTGAGCTTAGTGCAAGGAGATAAGAATGGGTCAATTTGCATTCTTCTGCATGTTGACCTCCAGTTGAGCCAGCACCATTTGTTGAAAAGGCTATCTTTTTTCCACTGGATGGTTTTAGCTCCTTTGTCAAAGATCAAGTGACCTTAGGAGTGTGGATTCATTTCTGGGTCTTCAATTCTGTTCCATTGATCTACATGCCTGTCACTGTACCAATACCATGCGGTTTTTAACACTATTGCTCTGTAGTACAGTTTGAGGTCTGGGATACTGATTCCCCCCAGAGGTTCTTTTACTCTTGAGAATAGTTTTAGCTATTCTGGGTTTTGTGTTATTCCAGATGAATTTTTGAATTGCTCTTTCTAACTCTATGAAGAATTGAGTTGGGATTTTGATGGGGATTGCATTGAATCTGTATATTGCTTTTGGCAAGATGGTCATTTTTACTATATTAATCCTGCCAATCCATGAGCATGGCAGATTTTTCCATCTTCTGAGGTCTTCTTCAATTTCTTTCTTCAGAGAAGTACATGTTCTTAAACCCTGAGCCATCCCTCCAATCCTGGAAGAAGGTTTAGAAAATGCGAAAGAAACAGAACTGCTTAAGCCATCTTAGTACTTACCTCCAAGAGATCATTTGCAACCAGCTTGGTCTCTTTTTTTTCTTCTTTCTTTCTTTTCTCAATTATGACTCCTTTTGTAACCAACAGCTAATGGGTTTATAAGGCTGGTAGGCTGTGTTGGCAGGATTTGCGAAAGAAAATACTTCCATCCATCTCACAGGGAAGCAAACTTAAAAATGACAAAATCATGGCCATTGTTTTGAGGCAGAAAATAAGCAAAGAGCTTCTGGATCCTTTGGAGCCTTGTTAAGTTGAACAGAATTCCATTTCCACAAATGGAATAATCGGAGTCAGACACACTGAGAAGAGGAGTGGTTACCCACCGAGGCAGGGACCGTGATGAGGAGGGGTCTGGGTGATGAGCTGCTTGGTTTCCTTAACCATCAACAGTCTGTCCCTATTGAGGACAGAAATAAATGCCTTTTGATTGTTGCTTGGTATGAATCAGTTCAATGGACTTTCTTTTTTTCTTTTATGAGTGTGTGTACTTAGACAGGGTTCTACTACATAGCTCCAGCTGGCCTTGAACTCTCAGAGATCCACCAGTTTCTACCTCCTGAAAGCATTGGTGTGTCATCACACCTGGTAACATTTTCTTCATATCAAAAAAGGTGTACTAAATAGAAACAAAGTCTTCATGCTGTCCCTCCTCACAGTCCTTCCAGACTGGGCCCACCTCAGATTATTATACTTGTGGAAATGGAATTCTGTTCAACTCACCAAGGTTCCTAAGGATTCAGAAACTCTTTACTAAGTTCCTGCCTCAAAACAATGGCCACGGTTTTGTTGTATTTAAGTTTGGTTTTCTGTGAGATAAATGGAAGTCTTTCTGTTGCAAATCCTGCCGACACAACCTACTAACCTTATAAATGCATTAGTCATTAATTACAAAATGAGATAGGGATAGAGAGAAAGAGAGAGAGAATGAGAATGAGAGAAAGAGATAGAAAGTCAGAGACAGAGGCAGAGACAGAGACAGAGGCAGAGACAGAGACAGAGACAGAGACTCAAACTCAGCAGTTTATTGTCTGATCTTAAATGGCAGTAGGAGATGTGACTGGCCTGTGGGAGGAACTTCTGGAAGTGAGAATTAAGATGGAGAAACCAAAGGATCAAATTTTGTTCTACACTTTGAAAGCTATAACCAAGCAAACCTCCTAAGAATTAGGAGGGGCTGGAGAGATGGTTTATCAGTTAAGAGCATGCATTGCTCTTGTGAAGGATCCTGGTTTGAGTCCCAACATATATATATATACACATATATATATACATGTATATATGTGTATTATACATATATATACACATGTATATATGTGTATTATACATACACACACACATAAATATACATACATGCAGGGAAAACACCCCTGCACATAAAATAATAATCATTTTAAAAGAAAAAATAAGAAAACCATGGCATTTTATATTGGCATGTTCATTTGCCAGTTGGCCAGGGTTAAAATTACATGATGCAGAATCAAAGATACTTCCAGGTCCTCTTAGTTATGGTGCTTATGGCCTTACCTAGTGACTCTCTGGGAATTGTGGGTAATACAAGGGAGTTTCCTGGGCTAAGATCATACCCTTGCTTTAGGCTGACCTATACACAGGGACTCGACATAACAGAGCTAGGGCTCATCTTTTCTCTCTGTCCAGGCACAGTCTTAAGAGTGCCTCAGCCCCAGAGCTCCCTTTCTGCCATGATGGTTGACTGTGTCCCCTGAGCCTCGACCCTCTGTGCTTACTGTAGCTCAGTTTCTCCTTCTCAGTTCTGTTGCTCTCCCTCCCCTCTCCCGTTGCTCAGGAACCTGTTCTCTGTTAAGCTCCTGCAAAGAAGCCATGCAGCCCTTCATCTTGGGGCTGCTTTCCAGAGAACCTGACCTAAGACATGGGGTATGTGAGTGGTGTATTCCCTCAGCAGATGTGTTTCTGGGCTGCTTTCATGTTGGAATGACGGCTTGGCTGGATTTCCCATTCTCAGGTCACCATCTTCTCTTTCAAACTATTGCGGCTATGGCAATTAATCCACGTTCTTCTAGGGTTTGGGAGGAATGGCCTCTGGAGCCGGCTTGATGGATATTCCTTTTCAAGCTCTTTATTTCTACTGCTTTGGTTCTTGTGAGATTTTAAAATTGTTTCTTGCAATTAAAAATTATCTCACTAGGAGGTGTCTCTAAGTGAGTTTCTTTCATTTAACACGCCTGGAATACAAAAACCTGCTTATTCTCTTTTTTGTCTCTGGATTTCTCTGGTTCTTCCAGGTTGACAGCAAGTTCCAGTAATACACATTTCAACTGCTTTGGCAACTTCAGGAAAACACTGTAGTTCTGTTTGATTCTCTAGAGTATAATCTTCATGCTCACCACCCACTTTTTCAACATTTTAGAGCGTTGTCCTATCCCCTATGCTCTGGCACAGTGTCTTACCTAGAATCATGATTCCCTTTTCCCTCTGTCCTCTTCCCTTGACTCAGTCCATTTTTGTCCTCCAATACTTTCTTTAAGTCCCATCTAAGCACTTGCTCATATGAAGCAAGGGAGTGTGACTCCCCTCCAAGCCCTCCTGTGGCCCTGCTGTCCTTCATTGCCTGTATCAATGGTTCTTCTACTTTATCAACAGTGTGTTTTCCAAGACAAGTTGCTGATCTAGCAAGCCAAGGCATGGGACTGGGTAAGCCCTGACATCCACTTCTGTTCTGACACGCACAATTCTAGGTTCCCTATAGCGTGGTACATATGAAAGGCGTGGCTCATTACAGATGACTCAGTCTTACCTTCCACCTTCCCATTTGACTCATCTTTTCAACATGCACCCTGGCCATCTGAGACTCACGTGGCCATTGCCTGCCAATTCCACTCTTGCACCCACCCCCCTCCAATATCTAAATCTCTCAGCTACAGCAGAGGGCGCCAAAGAGCAGACCCCGCCCATCATGTGTAGCCCACTTTCTGAAGACAGCAGATGTGGCCCCAGCAGGCAGCCCTACTTGCACATCTGGCCAGCTGCTTCCCCACTCTTCTTCCCTTTTCTTGTCCAGCACAGCAGTGAGTGGCAGTGCCACCAGGGATGAACGCTTGCAGAAGCAGGCTAGAAGACACAGTGCTGCAGCTGCTAGCTCCAGAAAGGAAGAACAAGGCAACATCCAGGTGGAAATTCAGAGAAACTGCTTGTCAGTTCAAGAACCTTCTACTCCATGGCCCTGGCTTCCTCTCACTTCCTGTTAGTCTGATGGAGAGGCCCATAGGACAGAGGTTTCTGAGCCAGGTTGTCTTGCTCAATTAGAGGGATAAAGCCCTGGGTCCTAAGGGAGAGAGGCATTCTTTTGACATGGATCCCACATCAGAACCTGCTCCTAGTTTGCGCCCAGCATGATGGACTCTGCTTGGCCTGCATCAGACTCTGCAGAAAGCATGTGTCAACTTCTATCAGGAACCACATCTGCTTGGTTTGAGGGAGGCTGCTGATGGAGAAACAGATGAAGCCCCTCAAATAGGCCTCTCCATTCTGTTTCCCAGGGCTGCGTCCTTGCCCTCTCTTCACTTCCTGTCTCATCACATCATCGTCATGCTTGGTTTTCTTAACTGCCGACACCTGCCTTCACTGTGCCTACCTGTCCCCCAGATTCTCTTGTCCTTGCCTTGATTTATCACCTGCTGTCTTTAACGAGGCAGGGCTTCTTCTTTTCATCTTCGTCCCCAGTGGCCCCAATTTCCTTCTTAAATCTCTTCCTGAATGCCTTTCAGTCTCCATTGCATAGTTGATCCTTAGCTGGTGCTACTATTTTGGAAGGCTCTAGAAGCTTCAAGAGGTGGGACTTACAGAGTTTGAAAAGTAGGTCACTTGAGTCTATTATCTCTGGCTCCTTCCTGTTTCTTCACTGTTTCCTGTCTACCTTGATATGAAGAGCTGCCTTCCACCGCATAGTACCACTGCCCAAGCACTCGAGACCAGCCGCCAATAGACTGAGCCCTCTGAAGCTACGAACTGAGAGAAATACTCTTGCCCTTGATCATAGCACCAAGGGAGTATCACATAGGCAGCATACATAAAGCTCCTCTCCACATACTTGTGGCAAAAGGAGATCACTGATATGCAGGTCTTGGTACCACGAGAATAGGAGTTTTTACAGTCTCAGGCACCTAAGAAAAAGGTAACCAAATTTATAAATTACAACTAGGTATAAAGATGAATTCCATGTGTAGCACGACGATCAAAATCACAACAAAATACAACCTTTAAGCTAATGTTACAAATCTCACAGACTGTAACCAAGCCCTTCGTTTCTCCTCAGCTGACTCATACATCTTTAGAGTCCTTCGAGATGCTCTCCCTCACCTCTCTGGCTGTGTGTTCTTTGGCTTCTCTGAGCAATGCTGTCAAAGGGGGACAGCAGTAATGCAAGACTCAGCAACATTTGTTTCATATTTCTGATTAAAAATATACATGGAGAAAAGTTCCTCTCAGATCAGTCTTTCATAGGAATCTTGAAAGTGTCATTAAATTTGGGGAAACTTCTACGGTTCTGCCATGTTTCTAAGACTTCTAAGAATGTTCCTTCTGATTTGCAAAGTGCTTCTCCTCTTTCTGTTGTACTGACAGTCCTGGGAGCCCTTTGGGGAGTCCCCGAAGTTAACCTGCATTAGGGTCAGCATAATTTTACTTATGGACACTAACCTTACTTCAGCAACCACGAGGCTGAAGGCTAGGGAGGCTCAGTAAATTGCTTTATTTCTTTCACAGCTACTAGGATTCCCTTTGGGCTCACATTCCAGCCTCTTCTTTAGGGCTGAAGCTACCTTGCCTGGACTTGATGGTCTTGTGTGCTCTGCTGGAGGCCAGTGGGGACCTCCAGTGACAGGGAGTAATAGGCAGGGTAATCACCACCCATCAAACATTCCACAGCCATTACCTTCTGGGATAAGAACTGAACATGTCACCTTGTTTGATCTTCACAGATTCCAACCAAGGGTTTCCCTTGTCTCATTTTTTTCCAGGATGGTTCACGTCACAAACTTGGATGCCAAGCTGTTTTTCCTATTAATCTCTTGTTCACTCATGTAGCTCAAGGGAGATTGATCAGGGGGAGGCCATTCATAGCTCCCTCAGAGGCTTTGTGTGTTGCATCTGTCTTACTCTATGTACGGGGGTGGGGGGGTCTCTGAAGGCATTCTCTGAGCCACTGACACACACAGAGGGTTACAGAAGAGCCCTCAATCCTTTTTGTGAATGGACCATGGGAGACATGTGCCCACTCTACAGTAATGATCACCAGATTATTGATCACAAGGCATGATTCACACTCAGACTCTGTGGTCATAGTAGTACAGGTTAGCCTCAGGGATCCCCCCAGTACTCTAATCATAATATGAAGAGTAGAAAAAAAGTGATTTGCAAAGAGAAAGGACATTTGTCTTTTCAAATTTAGAAACATGACATTTTGTGCCAGATAAGTGTAATCTCAAAGGGGCCTTGAACCAACCTACCTAGCTTTTTTTTTTTTCTAGAAACTCCTTGTACTAAGTCATGCCTGCCAGCCTAGCCTCCCCTTCCAAGGGAGGACACCCCCTCCTATGAGAAACATTAGTTTGGAATTTAGAGTCTGGGTGTACTCCTTTCTTCTCAGCAAGCAGGCCTCAAATGGAGATGACCCTGAGGGTGGTGTCACTTCAGGCCTGCATGTACAGGAAGGGAACGCTCCTATGTCATCCCTCGTGGAACTAGAGCTTCTCCTTGGATGACAGAAATTGTGGCAGCAGAGAATTCCAACACTGGCATGGGCAGGGAAGGAAACTGAGGCTCTCTCTGCTCCAGGGCCCAATGTTAGCAATAGAACTAAGCATCAGACTTTAGTTGACCCCCACCTAGAGTCTGTGCACCTCATTATCACTGGAGAGAAAGAGGGGTGGGGGAGAGAGAGGGAGAGAGAGAAGCAGACAGAGAGATTAGATAGATGCATACACATGTATACATACATACATACATATATACATACATAGAACACATCTCCATAGTCTTCATGGAGACAGTTGTAGATCTGATGATGAATTTCAAGACAATAAAAGATGTTACAGGTTTACAGCAAGGACTCTGAGACAAAATTATCCTTTTGGTGAGCTTTATTGAGAGAGGTAAAAGCTCACTGCCACAGGCAGTCACCACAAAGCTCTGAAGCAGAAGGGCATTAACTGAGGGAGGGACTGGTGATGTGTGTACTGGGGGAGGGGGATGGGGGTCTTGAGGGGAGAGAATCTCCAGTTCTGGAATATTAAAGGAGTTAGGGCTCTGCACTGTTGACAGAGCAAAACGATCCTGAAGGGAGACATTCTTCAGTACCTTCAGACAAAATGGGTATCCGACTCTTACAGGTTTCAGAGGCATTGGAGCAAAGGTTCGTGTGACTTAGCCTATTTGCTAAAAGTCAGAAAGCGTTGATGAAATTAAGTTATAATTCAAGGTCACCTCACAGCTGCAAGGTGGAAGTGAGAATGCAGCTCTTTGTGAGAGTTTTGGGTCCACTGCAGCTATGCGGGCAGCTTTGAGAGAGGGAGACTGCAGGTGGCGTGGCCTGATTTAGGGGAGAGAGTAGCTAGATGGGTTGTGATCTCACAATGAAAACACATCCCATGCTGGAGCCTGGCTGGGCTAGATACTAGTCCCTCTTGTCCCAATGAAGTAAGTCCCGCCTCTTCCAAGAGATTGTCCTATCTGGAGGATGGCTCTTCCAAGGTCTATTCTTGGTAAGCCACAGAACACTGGACTGGCATTGTAGTTAGCAAATGCAGAGAACACAGAAGGAAACTCATCAATGGATAGAAATGTATATCTCAGGTAAGTCACCCTGTAGAGATGACTATGGTCGCTCATAAGTTTCAAGGGTAAGTGGCACCCTCCCAAGAGCATGGCTAGTCTGCTAGGTAATGAAACCTCTGCTAGAATGCTAGAATGACCGCTGCAGAGGGCAGGCTCTGTCTGGTTTGCATTCGTGGGATTACTGCATTTGCTCAGTTTGGAACTGGGTTTCCAGATGAGTAAGTGATGGAGGACTATCTCAAATGCAGGAATTACTGAACAGTTACCATCTTCCCCCATCTCCCATGTCAGTTAACATGCTTTGGCTTTTGAAACAAATGCCTTGCCTTGACATCCAGAAAGCACATCGTGGTGGTTTCTTGAATACATTGCCCCACTCCATTAAATATGTATCAAGTGATGACCACGTATACGTTGCAGACACTAGACCATGAATTTCAGAAAGAACATTAATCTATCCTAATTTTTCATGGTTTCTGTGGCTTTCTTGAGTGGCTCCTTATAAATATCCACCAAAGAAAAGAGAGGATTTGTGAGAGGATAGGCTCATGATCTGAAAGGCTTCGTCATCAAGATGAAAATACGGACTGAGGGAAGCTGGCTTTTCTCTTGATCTCTGAGTGATTTCTGCATAGCAGCGTGACATATCTAGAACCCACAGCAATGGCTCCAGAGTACTGCTTGTTAGAGATTTCATATGGATGCAATTACAGTCCAAGTTACCAAGTCAAAAATGCCAGTGGAACTTTAGACAGCTGCCCATAAAGATAATGTGTCATTGGCTTTTTGACAAAGTGTCTTCCATATGTGAGTGAAGATCTGCAGGCTCAATTCTATTACCAAAGAGAGAAACGAAGGGTCAGGTCATAATGAAGAGCACCCCCTCCAAACAACTTGAATTTGGAAATAAATAATGTAGACATTTCTTTGCCTTTAATTGGTGGAAGGTGTGTGTGTGGGCAGGGGAGGGTGTAGTTTATAAAGCAAAGTCAGATAAAAGCATATAATTTATTTACTTTGTTAATCATTTTATTCACTTACATTTCAATGATGTCCCCCTTCCCAGTTACCCCTCCGCAACCCCCTATCCCATCCTCCTTCTTCCCCTCCCCCTTGCCTCTTTGAGGGTGCTCCTCCACCCACTCAGTCATTCCTGTCTCACTGATCTGGCATCCCTCTATGCTGGGACATCACGCCTCCACAGGAGGGGCTTCTGCTCCCAGTGATGTCAGATAAGGCCATCCTCTGCTACATAGGTATCTGGAGCCACAGATCCCTCCATGTGTACTCTTTGGTTGGTGGTTTAGTCCCTGGGACTCTGGGTGGTCTGGTTAGCTGATATTGTTCTTATGAGATTACAATCCCCTTTAGCTCCTTCAGTCCTTCCCCTAGCTCTTCCACTGGGGTCCCTGAGCTCATATAATTTAAAGGCAGAAGTTTCTCTCTCATATACATGGATGTTAGAGGTGATATACAGAATAAACTCCTAGGGTATTTCTCAAGAATGGGGAAATAGAATACACAGAGAAAAACTGGAGGGGAGACTGGAGTGGAAGGATTAAATGGGGAGGGAGAAGAGGGGGTAAGGGAGAAATATGGGGGAGCAACTAACATTAGGAATCATTTGAGGGGTCATATAGAAACTTACTCTAGTAGAAACACACACAGAGATACATCCGAAAGAAATCTGAATGAAGCTACCCAATAATTGGGGAAACAATACTCCAACTAAGTATCTTTTGCCACCAAGAGAAACATGTAGTGCCAATGCCTGGAATGGGCTGTGCCTAATTGAGATACTGGCCAATGGGACCCCATGAAAACTCTGAAACAACCCAGGCTATTGCCAAAGCTATTGGCTGCTCTCCATAAACTGATGGTAAGGCCTTTACCCAACCCATTGGACAGAGAGAAATCAAGCTGGTGCCCTACTGACTAGTGTTCTTGGTGTGGGAAGGTATTCTGTACACTAGCAGAGGAGAAAAGTAAACAGCAACCCAGCAGCAAAACCTGTGGCCTGCCATGATGACCCGACTGCCTGCACGATATGCTGGCACATTAGGGGCACAAATTTTGGATCTGATTGGATTTAATAGGATGAAATTCTTGCCTGATACTGCTCAGATGGCCAAGAACCCGAGATTAGATAGGCCACGAGCCTAAGGGAAAACCGAATGGCATTGTTGGGCAAAAGGAGTATAGCAATAAAATGACTCCTAATGAAATTTTGCTATACCCATTGTTAGCATTTTGTCTAAGCTCCGCCCCCACAGTTACCTGGCAACAGGCAGGTGTGCCTGACTCACTATAAAAAGGGATGCTTGGCCCCTCCTCTCTCTCTCTTGGCTTCTTCCTCAGGCCCTGTCCTCTCCCTCCTTCTCCTCCTTACTCCCCAGTCCCCTCCCCCACTCTCTCCACATGCTCATGGCCGGCCTCTACTCCTCTACTCTCTCTTTCTGCCTTTCTCTGTCTCTACTACCCTTTCAACTCCCCTCCCCATTCCCTGAATAAACTCTATTCTATACTACCTTCATGTGGCTGGTCCCTCAGGAGAAGGGATGCCTTTGCCTGAGCCCACAGAGGCCCCCACTTCCCCCACAACTGACTACACATCCACCAAACATATTCTCTCTCCCTTTATTTTTTATAAAACACAATACCTACCCATAGATAAGTGTCTCACTCAGCCATCCTCAGAGAAGCTTCCTCTAGCAGTCGGTAGGAACTAATACAGATTTACAACTGGACGATGTACAGAGAGTGAGAAACTGGAACATCAGTACTAAAAGCCATGTCTTCATTTAAGCCCTTCCCTCGGGGGTTCGGGGAATCGTGAGGGAGAAAAGGCAGAAAGATTGTACTGACCAGAGCAGATAGATGACACTAAGGAAACAGCGTCTTCCTGACACAACAGGACTGACGCATGTATGATATCGCCGACAGTGTGACAGCACACAAGGGGTCTGCACAGGTGCGAGTTAGAGAGGGTCTAGCACTGATAGAGGAACAGGACACAAGCTCTCATCCCTAACCAAGCCACCATTTCCAACTGACAAACCCTTGCCAAAGAATAGTCGTCTCCAATGGAGTCTCACTGGGTGTATAAACCCCATTTAAGAATAAACCCTGTGCTAGCGATAGAT
The DNA here is from genome assembly GCA_036184795.1 of Tokudaia tokunoshimensis. NCBI lineage: Eukaryota > Metazoa > Chordata > Mammalia > Rodentia > Muridae > Tokudaia > Tokudaia tokunoshimensis. Next base: position 146,272,534 of record BTHU01000002.1, read on the forward strand.
GGGCCAAACAAACAAACAAACAAAAAACCTCAATCAATGATATTTTTTTTCTTTGTGTGTGTCTCAGTGTTGTTTTGTTTGAGTCCCTCCCCACTCCTTTTATTTTATTTTATTTTTTATCTGACTGGCCTTTTATTTGTATGTTATGGTTTCTAATTTTGTGTTTTTATAGATTTTGCTTCTGTGCATTTTTTTTTCCTGTTTGTTTTCTAAAGAGAAAAAGAAAGAAGGCAAGGGGGTTACGGTTGGGAGGCATGTGGACAGGCCACAGGAGGCCTCAGAACACTGCAGTTAGTTGATAGGTGTCAAGTGGAACCAGGAGCACAATTTTAAAAGATCCTTGCATTAAATAGAAAAAAAAAGACAACCCACCAATTCCTGGCTGCCAATCTGAATCCTGGCTCTACCATTAATTCCCACCTTCTTGCCCTACCCAGAAAGCCAGCTGTTCTTTGCCTTCAGTAGCTTAGACTAATTGGACAGTTGGTCCTCTCCTCCAGGCTCCTAAGTCTCTGTAGGCCGCCAACAAAAACAAACCCTGAGAAACGGGCCTGAGTCCAGTCCAAAGGCAACAAGCAGAGCGCGTCTACCTTCGCTCTAGCGGTAAAGCCTATGCAGTAGCTGAGAAGGAGCCATCTTGGGTGAAGATCAATTTGGCCTCTCCCTGGAGATCGTATCAAAGAATTTCTGCCCTCCAGGTTTCCTGATAAGATAAAAGACAGAGGCTTTTCAGGTGCACCTTTCTTCTCTCCTATGCCTCCCCCAATTTTATCTCTTTCTAAAGGAAGGGCTGATTGCTTCTTCTGATAGGATCCCCTGGAATGTTCTGGTCACAGCTGGCCCTTCATCGTCTCTGCTAAGCTTCAGAGATAGTCTCTGCCTTTAATTAGGTGCAGGTGAATTTGGACTGGGCCAAGTAGAAAGTTTTCCACGGGCGACTAAGCCAACATCACTTGTGCACTCAGCGAGCGTAGGGAATGGTTTAGTGAGCAAGGACTCTGCTTGTTTTAGGCAATATTCCCATGCCTTTTCGAATAATGCACTGAGTGGTGCATTATTAGCGGTGTGCTGTGCACAGACACTCCCCAACAATGGACCTAGCAACCTGCTAACAACACAGGATTGACACCTGCGTAAGCTGAATTAAGTCCCCTCTGAACAGTAGGAGAAGCTGTATCTCTCCTTGATTAACTACCACTTGAAGCTTCTGAGCTTCAGAGCTGGCTCAGCGGTTAAGAGCTCTGGTGGTTCGGCCAGAGACCTAGGTTCAGTTCCTAGCGCCCACACGGTAGTTCACACCCATCTGTAACTCTTGTTCTAGAGGATCTGAAGCCTTCCCCTGGCCAGCATGAACACTGTGTACTCATGGAATATACTTATGACGCATACTCATGTCACACATTTGTGCATGCAGTGCCAACACTCATGCATGTAAAACAAACAAAAAAAACATAACAATTTAAAATTTTTTTTAAACTCTTATAGTTTCTATTTAAATATATTTCTAATCACTTCTCGGCCTTTTGGCTAAGATCAAGTGTAAATATATTTCTAATGCATTCTGGTATGAAAGGTGGAAGGCCCATCCAGTCTGAACTGGTTTTGAGAATGTTCATGATAAGGCAAACTTCATCCTTAAAGTGAACTTTTAGGGAGAACATCTATTTAACATCTTGTAACTAAGCACAATTGGGCATGAGTATAATTAAAATTAGATGCATTATAGGGAATGTCTTAGTCAGGGTTTCTATTCCTGCACAAACATCATGACCAAGAAGCAAGTTGGGGAGGAAAGGGTTTATTTATTCTGCTTACACTTCCACATTGTTGTTCATCACCAAAGGAAGTCAGGACTGGAACTCAAGCAGGTCAGGAAGCAGGAGCTGATGCAGAGACCATGGAGGGATGTTTCTTACTGGCTTGCTTCCTGTAGCTTGGTCAGCTTGCTTTCTTATAGAGCCCAGGACTACTAGCCCAGAGATGGCACCACCCACAAGGGGCCCTCCCCCCTTGATCACTAATTGAGAAAATACCTTATAGCTGGATCTCATGGAGGCATTTCTCAAGGGAGGCTCCTTTCTCTGTGATACCCCCAGCCTGTGTCAAGTTGATACACAAAGCCAGCCAGTAGAGAGAGAGACATGTGCAGTAAGGGAACGGTTACTTGTCAATCAAATCAGAATACTCCCAAACTATGCTTGTAAGCAACAAAACCCTCTTTCTCTTGAACCCTCTAAAAGGCTCCAAGCAATAACTAGCCTCTTGAGTGCTTTCTTCCTCTCACTTGTGTGGAGAATTCTTTTATGTGTTCCCTTGCAGTGTATTCCTTAATGATCCACAGTATTGCTTGGCTTTTAAATAAAGTTTTCTCACTATGTTATAATCTGCGTGGGCTTTTAGTTTATTCTTGAGTCGAGGCCAAGAACCTGGAAATATCCATCTCACATCCCAGCCAATGGTAACAAACGCATCCCCAACTCCACCCCACCCCTCTTGCTGAGAAAAGAATTCAAGATGCCAACAGGTGCAAGATTCTCTTCTGTTAAGTGGAGCTATGACTCAGACACATGCCAATAACTTCAGTGACTCCTATATTCTTCTGGAGTTCTCCTTATCAAGGCCTCCAGACCAGAATCTATCACCCTCATCCCAGATGAGCAGTCAGATTATAAATGGTTAAATGAGCTCAAGGCTTGGTTTGGACTAGTCTGAAATGAAAGGAAATGATGTTCCAGGTAAGACAAATGCTACCACCAGCAACACAGTCTGACTATCCTACCTTGGCCAGAGAGGTCAGGTGAAAATGGTATTAAGATAATTTGAGGGGAAATAAGGCAGATTATTTAAATTCAGAACGTGTCTAATTCAAAAATAATTTTTGTAACTAGAATTCTTGGGAAGTTATGAAATAGGTCAGGTGGTGTGGCAGTGCTGAATAGTGACAAGGGAGGTAGGTTCTCGCCCAAGACTGCAAAACATCAAGTCTCCCTGAAGACATCTGTCCCCATGACCTCAGGCACATCCTGGGACTCAGAGGTATATACAATAAAGACATGGTCCATCCCAGCAGGAAATATACAGGAAGGAACATTGCACAGCTTGGGAAATGGGCTTGAGATTTTAGAGTAAAAAATGGCAGGGTCCTGAGTATATGCCAAGTGGTCTCGAAGTGTAGAAAGGGCGAGGCTGGGAGGCACATTCTCTCTGTTCATCAAGACTGTTTCATGGGTATAAGAAGGGTTCAGTGCAAGATAGACACCGTTCTCCTCCACAGGAAAGAAGGAGTAAGGTGGAGGTAAAATACTGGGCCTGGGGTGATGATATCTCTCAGTAACGTGCTTCTAAGCAAGCATGAGGACTCTACCTCTGCTTCAGATCTCCAGCACTCAAGGAGAAAGCCCTAAACCTGGTGCTGTGCTGAGGATGTAGACACAGGTGAGTCTGGGATTTGCTGGCCAGCCAGCCTCACAGAATCAATGAGGTCCCACTTCAGTGGGAGACCCTCTCTCAAAAATTAAAATACAGGACACCACAAGATGGGTTAATTGTTGAAAGTGCTTGTCCCTTAAGCCCAACAACCCAAGTCAGCCCCTTAGAACCCATGTAGAGGGAAAAGAATCCAATTCCTGGAAGTTGTCCTGTTGGCTTCAACCTACTCCCTTCCCCTTCCCTATTTCCCTCCCTCACTTCCTCCCTCCTCTGTCTCAGTCTCTGTCTCTGTGTGTGTGTGTGTCTCCCTCCCTCTCTCTTCTCTCTCCAATAAAAATGAAATGTATAAAATTGAATTACTGCAGATTACAACTGGGAGAGGCAGATACTGACCTCCAGCTTCTACATGGATGTACACATATGGCCATATCCGTATGCATACACATGTGCCTGTGGACGCACACACTGAAAACAAACAAATCTAAAGCCAAGGGCTCTGCCAGCTGAAACTAAGGTGGCTATATGTTCTGTGAGTCAACTTTCAATTGCTGAGATAAATGACTTACAGGGAGAAAATATCAGCCCTAACTCAGGGCTTCAGTTCACATCCCAGTTCTTACTAGTTATGGTGAAGCAAGCATCATGGTGAAGACAATGTAGTGGATCAAAGCTGCTTAGCTCATGGCACCAGGAAGTGGGGGTGCTATAAGGCTAAGATATACCCCCAAGAGGATAGCTACAAAGACATCGATAGGCACTGCCCAAGTTCCTGTCACCTGCTACTAGCCAATAAAATTATGAAGAGATGATTAATCCATTGACAGTGTCATAGAGCATATGATCTGACTATGGCCCCAAAGTCCCACCTCTGAACATTGTTGTGATGGGGACCCAGTCTTCAACATGTGAGTCTTTGGGGGAGATTTCTGATCCAAGCCACTATATGCATCATTGCTAAGGCTGGGCTAGTTGAAAACAAGCCTGGAAAGGTAATTTTGTTTGCAGGGCTTATTGATTCAATACCTACCCTTTTCCTGAGCCATGGTTCTGTTCACACCCTACTGCACACAAATCTTAAAATTTCTAGGGCCTTTAAATAGGAGGAAAGGGGCAACCTTGAAAAGTCGAAGGTGAGAGGAAGCCAGTAGGAAGTATCTGTTCAAGAGAGCGCAGACTGCATCCAGTCTTCCAAGCCTTGTCTTCTGAGACCCTAGATGGTTTCCTCTACCACCAGCTCCTATGTTAAGGGCTTTTATGTACATGATTCCATGTAATGTGAAAACAATGTCAAAAGATAAGATGTCTTGTCTCCATTTTGCTGCTGAAGAAATCAAAGCTGCCCATTGTCCTGTAAATAGCTACAGATCACACTGTCATCCTTGAAGAGGCAACATCAGGTCGCTTGTATGGTGTATGAGGTTGGCACCTAGATCCGGTTTCCCTTTCCCATTCTTCCATCCCTTTTCGCTTGTATGGTGTATGAGGTTGGCACCTAGATCCAGTTTCCCTTTCCAATTCTTCCATCCCTTTCTCTCCTTGATGCCTTCTTCCTGCCTCATGCTCCTTAGAGCAGGACTTCTGCTCTTTCTGTTAAAGCTAAGAGTGTGGGATGCAACTCTCTTTCCTTTAACCCAGTCAAATCCCAGAAGCCCCCAGGAGCAGCACTGGGGACTCCTGAGGGAGCTGCTGAGGAGAAGCAGGAAGACCCAGTTTCTCCCCTGAGTGAAGTCTGAGTCAAAGGGTCATGTGAGTTCTGTGTGAGTTATAGTTCTCCAGGGAACATAAGATACTTCAGACACATAGATGAGGTTTATATAAGCAACTGCTTCATACAATAATGGAAGCTGAGATGCTCCACAACTTTCTGTCTGAAAGCTGGAGGCACAAGAGTAACCAAACATGAAGAGTCAATGGTGTATGCTCCAGGGGTTCAAAGAGCCAGACATCAAGAAGCATCTCCATGTCAAAGGACAGGAGAAAGGGGGCATTTCAGGTCACATCCACACATGGAGCTCTCCTCCTAGTCCTCCATCCCTTCTCTATGGAAACAGACTCCAAAGGAGATAGCATCTCCCCAGAGATGTGGATATCCTGGACCTATTCAGTCCTATGCAGGTATCTGTGCATAAGCAATTTGATATTCTCAAGAAAACTGGCCCTGCCCCTCACCTGCTGCAGCATACAGGAAAGCAGGCCCTGGCACCTCACCTGAGGAGTACAATAGAGCTGGGTCTGATGGCGTGGGTCCTGGTGAGCTAGCCCCAGAGGATTAAGAGATGGAGTACTGGTTCTGCCCCTTGCTGGCTGTGGCAATGGATGGGTGAGCTGGGGCACTGCAGGAGAGCTTGCCCTGGTGGTGTGGGAACAGGGGAGCCAATAGGCTGACCAGCTCAGAAACCTCTCAGGTCCAGACAGATACAGGGTGTGATGGTTTGTACATGCTCGGTTCAGGGAGTGGCAGTATTAGAAGGTGTGGCCCTATTGGAGTAGGTGTGGCCTTGTTGGAGTAGGTGTGTTACTGTGAGTGTGGGTTTTAAGACCCTTTTCCAAGCTGCCTGGAAGCCAGTATTCTGCTAGCGGCCTTCAGGTGAAGATGCAGACCTCTCAGCTCTGTTTGCATCATGACTGCCTGGACACTGCCATGCTCCCATCTTGATGACAATGGACTGAACCTTTGAACCTGTAAGCCAGCCCCAATTAAATGTTGTCCTCATCATAGTTGCCTTGGTCATGGTGTCTGTTCACAGCAGTAAAAGCCTAACTAAAACACAAGGCTTTGAATTGGCCCACTCCAACATCTACCGCATGGATGAATTGCTTGAGTACATGAAGGGGCTGGTCTTACAGATCCAAAACTATAGCATCTCCATGACATGGGGCAACAACAGGAAATCCAAGAGGAGTCCCAGTGAGGCTCCAGTATTGTTTTTTTTTTTATTATTTATTTTATTTTATTTTTTTTAATTTACATTCCAAATCATTTCCCCTTTCCCGTTTCCTCCCTTCCCGAAAGTCCCATAAGCCCCCTTCCCTCCCTCTTTTCTCCATTCAACCCCCTCTCGTTTCTCTGTCCTGGCGTTCCCCTACATCCAGTTTTTCCAGGACCAGGGGTCTCTCCTTCCATCTTCTTAGAAATCTATTGATATGCGGATTGTGTCTAGGGTATTCCGAGATTCTGGGTCAATATCCCCTTATCAGTGACTGCATACCATGTGTGTTCTTTTGTGATTGGGTTACCTCACTAAGGATGATATTTTCAAGATCTGACCATTTGCCTAGGAATTTTGTGAATTCATTGTTTTTAATTGCAGAGTAGTATTCCATTGTGTAGATATACCACATCTTCTGAATCCATTCCTCCGTTGAGGGACATCTGGGTTCTTTCCAGCTTCTTTCTGGCTATTATAAATAAGGCTGCTATGAACATAGTGGAGCATGTGTCCTTATTGCATGCAGGGAAAGCCTCTGGGTATATGCCCAGGAGTGGTATAGCTGGATCCTCCGGGAATGTCATGCCCAGTTTTCTGAGGAACCGCCAGACTGCTTTCCAGAGTGGTTGTACCAGCTTGCAATTCCACCAGCAGTGGAGGAGTGTTCCTCTTTCTCCACATCCTCGCCAACAACTGCTGTCTCCTGTGTTTTTGATCTTAGCCATCCTGACTGGTGTGAGATGGAATCTCAGGGTTGTTTTGATTTGCATTTCCCTAATGACTAAGGATGATGAACATCTCTTTAGGTGCTTCTCAGCCATTAGATATTCTTCAGGTGAGAACTCTTTGTTTAGCTCTGTACCCCATTTTTTAATAGGGTTACTTGCCTCTCTGGAGTTTAACTTCTTGAGTTCTTTGTATATATTGGATATTAGCCCTCTGTCGGATGTAAGGTTGGTAAAGATCATTTCCCAGTTAGCTGGTTGCCGCTTTGTCTTTTTGACAGTGTCTTTTGCCTTGCAAAAACTTTGTAATTTAATGAGGTCCCATTTGTCTATTCTTGTTAGAGCAACAGAAACCAAAGGCCACATACCAGATCAACAAGTCATTGCAGTGAACACTCACAAGCAAAGAAGGGTAGACAAAAGGGTATATGGTGGGATACACTGTGACACATTACAGCTTCTACAATGAGACTATTTTTTTCTCTTTTGGGGGGAGTTGCAAGGGTACGAGGGGACAGGGAGATGGATGGGATCGGGGTCCATGATATAAAATTCACAAAGAACCAATCAAAAGTAAAAAACAAAACCCAAACCAAACCAATTTAGCACTATATACTTACCTTTTGCTCCATGTTTGCTTGCACCACAGTGTGGACTTCCAAAGAAAAGGAGCTTTATCTTCCCTCTCTTCTGGATCTCCAGCATTCACACCTAATAAAGTGACCTTCATTTTGTTGGATGTACAAATAACTTAGCTCTCTCCTGCAGCTAAGAAGTTGTACAATCAATCAACCTTCTCCGGACTAGTTCTCAGAATAAAGAACTTACAGAGAGACTTGCTGTTTCAAAGAAATGATGTACTTCTAATTTTGGAAATTGGCATCCAAGTTCTTAGGACTTTACTAGACTGAGATCTGCTTTCTGTGACATACTTAGCTACACATGCTCTCTGCGTTCTGATTTTCCAGGTACAGTATCATTTGCTACAGGGTTGTGGTGACAGTGTATATAAAGTGCTTCTCCCAGTGCCTAGTATACATCAGGTGTATAATATATACTGGTTTCCTTTGAACAATTCCTTTTATTCTTCAGAGATATTGTGTTCCTCACATGGCTTCAAGGACTCAAGAGAAGGTGGGAACTGTAGACTCAGGCAGTGATTAGAGAGAAATAGGACAGGGATTGGTACCACTATAGCTGCTAGCATGCTCCCAGGGGCGTAGAGTCAGAGGGTACTGAGCAGGCTTTATCTGTTCCTTTAGGCAATCTGTGATGCTCTGGAGGACAAGACGAGTACTAGCCCAGTTCTTGTATATCCACAGCCTGGTCAGGTTCTCTGCTATATCAGCTGAGAGCAATAAGGTAACAGCTTATCCTTTGTACCTTTTAGTCTGAACTGATGGCATGACAGAACTCTATGAGGATTCTCTCTCTCTCTCTCTCTCTCTCTCTCTCTCTCTCTCTCTCTCTCTCTCTCTCTCTCTCATTCAGGTATATCATTCCTATGTCATCTGGAGTTTTTATGTGTGTGTGTGTGTGTGTGTGTGTGTGTGTGCCTATGTGTATGGCTTAGGTTTTGAGACAGTGTCCTACAAATGAATGAGGAATACACCAATTGGTCCCTGGCCAGCAAGCTTCAGGATTTCCTGTTTTTGTCCTCTAATGCTGGGGTTACAGACATGTGCGGTCGAATGTGGCTCTTTACTTTGGTGTTTAGGATATGAACTTGGTTCCTCATGCTTGCCCAGCCAGTGCTTTCCTCACTGAGCCATTTCCCTGGACATTTAAACCTTGAACTGTAATCCAGAATGTATACTTTCCTATCGCAATTAGAATAAATAAATTCAGCAGAGTTCTCTAGAGGAACAGAGTCAGGAAACAGTATTGATTGAATTGGTTTAACATGAGGAAAGGTTGGTAATCCAGTGATACCTGGTTGGATGCTGAAGAGGTTGACAATAAGGTAGTCAGTTAACACTCAAAGTTGGATGTCTCAGCAATCCCAATCTATTGCTGAAGAGCAAGAAAGACCCTTGGAAAGTCACTGGTATTCATGTTGGAAGGCCAAAGTCCTGATGACAGTGGAGGACAGAAGCAGCAGCAGCAGCAGCAGCAGCAGCAGGAGGAGGAGGAGGAGGAGGAGGAGGAGGGATAAATACATTCACTCGGCAAGAAGCAATGGCAGACAGGTGAGCTGCTATCTCCTTGATCACCTTTTTATCTGGGTCACTACTGGAAGGTGTGGCCCACTCTGCACAAAGATCTCCTCTCTCAGTTAAATTCTTCTTGAGACACTTTCACAGATATGCCCAGGGGTGTGCTTGCCTGAGATCCCAGATCCCATCATGTTGATAATTAACTATTGCACCCAAGAATGCAAGTCAGGACAAAGGCACCTCTTCATTGACCTCTAACAGGAGTATAGCATGTCTCTTGTACTTCTTTATCTCTCCCCCTCTCACATCCGTAAAAAAATAGACCGTTTTATTTCCAAAATATAAAACTTCACTATATTTGATAAAACAAAACATGGCACCCACAGTTCAAAATCAGTTATCCATAAGGTCTCTATGTAGAGAGATATGTTTGAGCCCTTTAAAAGAATTAAAAAATGTAAGTGGATATTAGCCCATGAGCTTGGAATACCCAAGATACAATTCACAGACCACATGAAGCTCAAGAAGAGGGAAGACTGAAGTGTGGATATTTTGGTCCTTCTTAGAAGGGGAATCAAAATACCCATGGCTCACAGCCAACCAATGGGCTGAGCATAGGGTTCTCAATGGAGGAGCTAGAGAAAGAACCCAAGGAGCTGAAGAGGTTTGCAGCCCCATAGGAAGAACAATAATATGCACCAACCAGTACCCCCAGAGCTCCCAGGAATGAAACCACCAAGCAAAGAGTACACATGGATGGACCCATGACTCCTGCTGCATATGTAGCAGAGGATGACCTTTTCAGACATCAATGAGAGGAGAGGCCATTGGTCCTGTGAAGGCTCAATGGCCCAATGTAGGGGAATGCCAGGTCTGGAAAGTAGGAGGGGAGAGGTTGGTGACCAGGGGGAGGGGGGATGGGATAGGGTTTTTTTTGGGGGGGGGAATGGAGAAAGGAGATAACATTTGAAATGTAAATAAAGCAAATATCTAATAATAATAAAAAAAAAGAATCCAAAAAAAACCTGTCTGATGTCTGCCCTGCTCTGTTTCTCTTCTGTCTTTCTTCTTTGGTTGTACCAGCTGATTCCTTGTCCTGAAACCACTTGTGAAGCCACTTCTGCTATTTCTTCATCTTATATAGATGAGGTAGTGAGATAAGAGACAAAGATGGCGGCATGCAACATTCTCAAAGAGTAACTTTAGTGTGAAGATCCTAAAGGATAGAGGGTTCCTTCATGTTGAATGGCTTAGCCAAAGAGTCAGGGACCAAGCAATAAAAATACAGTTTTATCACAAGCACATACTACTCTTGGCCCTGGGGAATGCAATGATAAAGTAATGCCTCTTGTGGTAGTTTGAACAGACATGGCCCCCACTGACTTGTGTTTGAATGCTTGTCCATAGGGAGGTGTGGGCTTGTTGGAGTAGGTGTGGACTTGTTGGAGTAGGTGTGGGCTTGTTGGAGGAAGTGTATCAGTAGGTGTGGACTTTGAGGTTTCAAATGCTAAAGGTAGACCCAGTGTCCCTCTCTCTTCTTGCTTCCTGGGAAGCCAGTTATAGAACTTTCAAATACCTCTCTAGCAGCATGTATGCCTGAATGTCACTATGCTTCCCAACATGATGACAATGAACTAAACCTCTGAAACAGTAAGCCGGCTCCAGTTAAATGTTTTCTTTTATAAGAGTTGCTGTGGTCATGGTGTCTCCTCACAGCAATAAAGCCCTAACTAAGACATGTCTTGTTCTGGAGGGCAAGACAAAGAACAGTAGAAGATAATACAGTAACAGTGATATTCTTAAGTCAGTCGGTTGCATGAAGATACACACTATATAAGCATGAAAAATTAGGGATATCCAAATAGAGCAACAGCATAAGAAAAAGTGAGTAAATATTACAAGGAAATTTGGTCCCTTGAGGGCTGAGGAAAATGTCAAGAAGCAGGGAGGGGCACCCACAGGGAGCTAACATTCTTGCCCCTGAGCTGACCAGTGACTTGGGAGAATATTTTATTGATTTTACATCCTTCTCGTTGTGTTAGGAATATCCTGGCATAGACTGAGTACATGAGATTCAAATTTAGAAAAAAATATTAAATATGTACCAAGAGGATATCAAGGGCACCAATTTTAACAGATAAAACATATTTTTAGGACAAATTTCATCAAAAAGGAAGAGGGATACTACATGTCAGTAGGAGAGACAACAGACCAAGACAGAAGAATGACCACGCACATCTGAGTGATCAGAGAAATGTGTAAATGGAAAAGAACTGAGAATAAATTATGGGAATAAGTAGATAAATCAATTTTTGCAGCTGGTGATTTTAACGCACTCTTCTTTGAAACCCATCAATAAGCTAGAAAGAAAGAAAGGGGCTGAAATAGTATATTTGAATTACCTAATTAATAAGCCTGAACATACATATTTCACACCCAATAAATACAGACTGCATATCCTTTTAAGAAACACATGGGACAGTCACAAAACTCAACACTGAACTTGGGTGACAGAGAAAACTTCTCTAAATTCCAAAGAAACGACATCACCACACAGTACAACTTCTCCAACCACAATGGTGCAAAATTAGAAGCCTATAGCAAAGGGAGAAATTAAAATGTTTCAAAAATGCCATATGCCAGAAACTAAAAGAGAAACCAAAAAGTAACTCTCTTTAAGGGAGGAAATTCTAAAGTATGAAATACTTAGAAATGAGAAAATTAAAAAAGCACTACAGCTCAGCATTTGAGAAACGTAGCTAGAGCACTTTTCTTCGAGAGATTTATTGCTTCAAACACATCTATCAAAAAGCAAGAGAGAACAAAAACAAATGAGCTAAGTTTCCAACTTAAAAAGCAAGAAAAAGTGCAAGGGCAGTCGAGTGAACCCAAGGAACTAAGAAGGATAAAGGAAGCTAAATGGAGGTTAAAACACACCAACAAAAAGGAGAACTAGAAAGTACAAAAGTTGGTGAAAATAAAGCTGGTGTCCTGGTTGCATTTGTCTTTGCTGCAAACAATTCCCGACACAGTGTGACTTAAGTGGGGAGGGATGTACTTTGGTTCATTTGCTTTGAGGGATAGTCAGGTCACAGGGCTGACTACAAACCTAAAGCCACACCCCCTAGAACCCACTTCTTTCAGCTGGTCCCTCAATGGCTATAGGCTCTATAGCAGTGGTTCTCACCCTTCCTACTGCTACGACCCTGTAATACACTTTCTCACGCTATGGGGACCCCCAACCATTATTTCCATTGCTACTTCATAACTGTAATTTTGCTACTGTTATGAATCATAATGTAGATACTTGATATGCAGGGTATCTGATAAGCGACCCCTGTGTAAAGGCATTTGATTCCCTAAAGAGGTTGTAACCCACAGGTTGAGAACCTCTGCTTTTTGATAGATGTGCTTGAAGCAATAAATCTTTCAAAGAAAAGTGTTCTAGCTATGTTTCACAAATGCTGACCTGTAGTGTTTTAATTTGCTCATTCCCCAAACAGCACCACTGTTTGGGTACATGTTCAAAGACAAGAGGTTGTGGAGGACATTTCACAATGAAAGCATTACAGTTTTGTGAAGAGGCTTGGTTTATGCTTTGGGTACATCTCTAAGAAGACATACAAATCTTAAGGACAGAATACTAACGATGGAACCAAAAAAAGGGAGGGGGGGGAGAAAAAGGCAAAAATTAAAGATACAGAATAGAGATTTTAAAACAATAAAAATGCAATTGTAGGATAGTCTATTATAGACAAATATTTGAAAACAGGTATAGCTAATACAATTAGAATAGTAAATGCTTCCTCAAATCCATATACACTCCCCAACCCCAAAGCCTAAAATTTAAAAAGAAATTGAAGGAGAATTCTATTAAACTTTAAACAAATAATCTCTTATATAAGTTGCTCTAGGTCAAAAATAAAGAAAAAATTGGTCAACTTTTTAATGAGGCCACTGTGATTGTGTCTTCACATCATCAGTGTCAGTCCAGAGACTCCTTTCATTTCTGAGTACATATGTACAATTAACTCTCCAAACTATCTGTTGATAAAAATATCTTTTATTACTTTTAAAAATACTCTTATGGGGATATACCAGGAGTGGAATCAGTTCTTAGCAATCACTAGTGTAAATTAGTAGATCAATACATAGATGATAAAGTGAATAGATTTTCTTGATAGATGAAAAAAATCATTGAATAATATGGAAAAAGCATAAACAACTGTCAGTAGAGTTTGTGCATAAGAATTAAAACAGTAGCACTTTCCAGATAACAGTACCCTACTTGGCTCTCTATTGCTGTAAAGAGCCCTACGACCAAAACCAACTAAGGAGGAAAAGGTTTATTTCATCCGACAGTTGCAGTCTGCCATGGAGGGAAGTCAGGGCAGAGCTCAAAGGTAGAAGAAGGTACAGAAGCGGAAGCCGTAGGAGACCCTGCTTACCTGGCTTAGATTGCTCAGGTTGATTTTTATATAACCCAGGATTGCTTGCTAGGGATGGCACTGCCCACAGTGGACTGGGGCCTCCTATATCAATTTGCAATTAAGAAAATGCCCCACAGGTTAATCTGATTGAGGGAATTCTTCAACTGACTTCCCCTCTTTCCTAGTGACTCTAGGTTGTATCAGGTTGACAGCTACAGCTGTGACAGCTAGAGATACAAATCTCTTTGCTTGATTAAAATATAACTCAAGCTATCAAGATACCATAACAAACACTGTTTTCAAGACAGAGAGACTTAAATTGTATTTTGTTTAATTACATTTCAATACAAAATATGATGAGATTTCATTAAAAAAATTATTTTGGATGGGGACAGAATAAACTTATCCCAAGATGTTCATCAATGAATAAATCCACAAGGCCTATATTCCAGGTATTCAGTCTCTTAAAAATGGAGTTACCGATGGTTGGGAGACACACTGTGAGTGCTGGGAACTGAACCAGGGTCTATCATAAGAACAGCAAATGTTGAGCCATTTCTTAAGCCCCTAGCCTCTCACCACCTTCCACACAATCACTGGAATGAAGCCACCAGCACACAGACTTTTGTGCAAGACATATTTCAACCAAGTACAAAACATACTCAGTAGCAATAAAAGCAAGGTGATAAGCAAAGAGACCAATTTAATAATACCAAGTGCTAAAACCTCTAATTATGGTTATTTAGATATTAAAATTTAATTAAAATATTAATGAATTAAATAATAAATAAATGAATATTGTTATATGTCATATATTGTTTATTATATGTTATATACATGTACATAAATTATAAACAAAATATGCTGGAAAAATTAAAATATTATTAACAAAAGAAATAGGAAATGTATTTATATTTTAGAGAGAAAGGGATTTGCTAATTAATATTTCAAAATCACTAACTAAAAGCAGAGTGGCAGAATAATCCATCTGAATATCAAAATCTTTGCTCAAAGACCCCAGTATCAACATTAACAAGTCGTGAAGTGGTTAAGAAAAGATATTTGCAGCAATAAAGAATTGCTAAAGATTAGCATCTTGAATGTTCAGCTAACACTTACAAATCAGCCACAATACATGAGAACCCAATGATGGGAAAAAATAGATTCCATGACAGAGAAAAGCCAAATGGCTCTCAAGCCTGAGAAGAGCCGGTGTAAACCTCCCAGGACAGCAACAGCAGTGGTGACTGCAGCCATGGGTACTACTACTGCTAGTGATGACTAAACACTGAACTATGCGCGCCACACACTCTCCATTGACTCACTTAATCCTACAGCAAGCCCACCAGGTACTTAACACCCCCACTTTATAGAGGCCAAAGCTGAGTCGGAGGATGTAGCTTATCTGCTTCTGTGGGTACTGGTTACTTTCTCAGTTGCTAGGGGAACACCTAACAAAAGCAACTTAAGGAAGTAAGAGTTCCTTTCAACTCACATTTCCCCAGCATAGGCCATCAAGTTGGTGGGGAAGTCATGATGGAAGGGGCTTGAGGCAGCTGGTTACCTTGCATCTACATTCAGGAAACAGAATGCTGGCAGGTGATCTCCTTTCCTCTCTTTCATCTTTTCTGGGGTATGGAACCTGAGGATGGTGCTGCCCACAAAAGGGGTGGGGCCTTACATTGGTGCTTCTCACATATGGGTTGGGGCCTTACATTGGTGTTGCCCATATATGGGATGGGGCCTGGAAATGGTGCTGCTCACATAGAGGGTAGGATCACCCTTTCCACCCGATTTAACCTAATATAGAAAATCTCTCATAGATATGCCCAGAAATTTGTTTCCATGGTATGATGGTTAGGTAATTGTTTTGAGACAGGGTCTTACTGTGTAACTCTGGATGGTCTATGCAGATCAGGCTGGTCTGGAACTCACAGGTGTGCTGGGATTAAAAGTGTCCCATCACATCTAACATGATGATTAGTTTTAATTGTCAATGTGACACAATGTAGAATCACTGGAGAGAATCAGTGAGAGACCTTCTAGATAAGGTTAATCTGTAGGCGTATCTGGGGGATGGGGTCTTGATTTTATGAATGGATGTACCATTCCCTGGGGCTGGGTCCTGAACCATATAATGGTCCCAAGAGCAAGCCATGCAGTAGACTCATTCTGCTCTTGATTGAATATGACTAGCTGATTCAACTTGCTGCCTTGCCTTCCCTGCAATGATGGGCCTGGACTTTTGCCAGAACATTCTATCACAGTAATGGAAACCAAGACACATAGTGTTTCCAAATCCTGTCAAGTTGATACTCAGGACTGACTGTCACAATTGGTGAGGGATGAAGACATGAATCTCTACTGTTAGCCACTACAAAACAACCCCAAACCTCATGTCTCACGAAGTGTCAAAGATGTCGGAAGTATGAGGAAACAGAAAGCTTCCTGTGGGGATAGACGGGAGTGGACATCCTGGAGCCAAATCTGTGAATGTCAAGCACAACAGAGAATGTGTGGAAGCTGTGACTTGATGCTCAGTCACCAGGAAAGGTGAAGGAGGAGACTGACTGAAGGCTAGGTGTCTATCCCAAGAGTGAGTGATCACACAGGACCAGGCAGCAGCAGTTCAAACCAAGCCTTCTGGATCACTGCATTATGGGTTGGTTTTAAAAACATGAGGCTACCATCAACAAAGGAGAAATAGAAGTCCACAGCACAATGTCACTTATTGAAAGTATACACATTGACCATGTATACACTCCTGATGCATTAGAAAGTGTAATCCTCGGAGAAAAGAGGGAGGGAAGGGGGCTTATGGGACTTTCGGGAAGGGAGGAAACGGGAAAGGGGAAGTGATTTGGAATGTAAATTAAAAAAATAAAATAAAAAAAAATTGGAAAAAAAAAAAGAAAGTGTAATCCTATTTAAAGCTTTAAGCCAACCATGTGGGGGACCATGTGGGGGGGTAGATAAAAAATGAATAAGATCACTGGGCCACAGTGTGAGGGCTACAAGCTATGGCTTCTACATCTGATAGCATTGCTTTCTATCCCCAAGTCTCCAGAGAATGCCTGCTACTAAACAGTCTGTCCCATGGCACCTGCAAGGCTGCTGTGGCCAGAACGCAGTTGTGTCCCATGAAGTGCAGTTTGCAGCCCCTAAATCACGACATCTCCACTGTGGCCAAGGCTTGGTCCCTGAGGCTGGATCTCTGGTTCCATAATGGCTGGTGTTGGTACAGCACGCCCACTCTTCAGGGTTGGCACTCCACAGTCCAGGTTCTCCTAACAGGTCTTTCCTTCCCTTACCAGGCCTATCTAGTTCCAAGATCATTAATGCCTTCTCACAAGTGTGAATGTCCCTACTGCTATTGGCCTGTCCCAGGGACACAGGGACCACAGTATTACTGACCTGCATGTCCCATTTTCTCTTGACAACTGGAGATTCCTTTCTTTTTCCTCAGCAGAAGGAGAGATAACTGCTCCCAGGCACTAGTTGGACTTCTAACCCCTAAGGCCGTAAAGTCAAGGGAGCTCTGGGTGTGCTGTGGCTTGGCTATTGCCTGCTCTGTGCTCCAGCTGTGAAGGCCTTATGCTTTCATGTTCAGCCTGGGCTGTGTCACTTGGCACTTTTCAGTGTGCTGCTTTCTCTGTGTATATAGTTAATGTTCCCAGCTAGACTGATATGCCTCAATGGAGCAAGGGAACAGGTTATACAATTCCCAATGCCTTGGGGATATGTGTGAGTGTATGTGTGTGTGTGCAAGCGAGGCCCAAGGATAATGTTTGCCCTGCTACTTTGCCTTTGTATGATGACTGACCCAGAGGCAAATAAATGTGCACCTTCAATCCGGAGCTACGACGATTAGCCCTGGCTGGGAAAACCCACCCACTGGATGGAATGGGGGATGCTGGAGCCCTCTCATAGCTCATTCTTGCTGTCATAACCACCCAAGGCTGAGCACCTCGCTTAAGACTGCATAGCTGGCGGTTGCACAGGCAGGACAGATACTCCATCTTCTGGATCTACTTGGGGGTCCCTTCCGGAAGCCAACCACTAGGACTATCTCAGTCACAAATTAAAACTAAACTTCCCCTTAAATGACTTCATTTTCCCCCATGTTTGCTTGTTTTTCCTCCTCTTCCTCCTCTACTTCCTCCCCCTCTTCCCTCTTCCTTTAAATCAGTCCCTGCCTACTCTATTTGGCCTTGAGTAGGACACACCCATCCCTATGTGTACCCAAGAGAGATCACTAACATGAGCAACTAAAATTGTGTTTAGGTTGTAGTAAGGTTCTAGCTAACAGCAGAATGTTTCCACTGAGGGAGGCCCTGTGGCTCACAGGGACAGAGTCCTCCATTCGTGTCCTGGGCTTCTCCAGTATCAGCCTATATCACCTGCCCTGAACAAGGCCACTAGAGATAGCTATAAAAGAAAACAGGGTCCCTTCATGCCTGACCCCCCACCAACTCCTCCCTTACCAGCCTGGGGCAAAACAGCTCCTGACTAGGACTGTATCTGGTTCTTGTGTCCTCCTTTGTGAGTTCCTGTGGCTGCTGCTATGGATTATGGCTAGTTTAAAACAACACACATCAATGCTTTCATAGTTCCTGAGGCCAGGAATCTGCCCTCAGTTCCATGGTGCCAGAGTCAAGGTTCTGGCAGAGATACCCTCCGTAAGGTGGCTTGAGAAGAGGGGACCTGCTCCTTGGTGCCTTTTCAGGAGCTGTTCGTTTATGGTTTATCAGCCCGAATTGAGGCTTCTTGTCTCTCTTTATTCATCCTAACACAGTCTTCTCTATGTGTCTTCAAATCTCCTCCTCCTGTCCCCATCCCCCAACCCAAGACAAAGTTGTAAGTGCTCTGGGCTGACCCCAAATACACTGAAGCGCTGAGGCTGCCTTGAACTCCTGACCCACCCACTTCATGTCCCAAGCACTGGGATTATAGGTATAATTGTACACCCGTGAGTAAAGTGTGTGTGTGTGTATGTGTGTTTGTGTGTGTATGTGTGTGTGTGTGTGTTTGTGTGTGTATGTGTGTGTGTGTGTGTGTGTGTGTGTGTGTGTGTGTGTGCTGTGTATACCAACTGCCTCCTTATAAGAACAGGTGGGATTACACTATGGTCCTGTCTCCACACGTTCGCACGCCCCTCCACTTGGTCACATCTGTGAAGACCATGCCCCATAAGCAGGCCATGCCAGAACTTGTGTATCATGTGGACGCATTCTGCAACCTCAGACTACTCATGCTGTCTCCCTGGCTTCCAGCTTCCCCACGGGTGACACGCAAAGGCTGGGATGGATGCATCCGAAACCCTTCCAGTGCCACGACTCTGTTGACTTTGGTTTCTCACTCAGTGCCCTGGGCCTCCCTTTGCTCTCAGCCTGGGAGGCCGCGTCTGGGTGTGAACAGATTCTCCATCCCACCTACTGCTGTTTCCTGGGGAGCCACAATTGCCTGAGGTGTCAGGCGGCAGTCACTGAAAGGTACCCTTGAGCAGCCGTGTGTTCTCATGTGCCTGTCAGACCTGTTGGCTGCATCTGTACCGACATCTCCCCAGCTCAGGAGTTTCATTCAGGAGAGGCCACCAGTCCAGGGCAGTGAAGGAGAAATAATGACAGTAGAGAGAGTGCAGAGAGGCCGGGGACCTATCACTCACATTCTCCTAGAGGGGCTCTGATTAAGTCCCCATGGAAGACTTTAGTGGGGACCAAGACCCTGCACAGCCCCTTCCCTCTCGCCATAGCTGCAGTTTCCTATGGTAAATACATGACCTCATGTCTGGCTGCCTGGCACGCTGGAGTCTGTCCAAGGAGCCTAGGCAGGTGGATCCCAGCCACTCGGCATGGAGGAACCTCAGACCCAGGGTAAGGTCAGGCCAATCCTACTACAGTGTAGACTCATCTCTGCAAGTTTGCCAGACCCTGGCACTCTGCTTCCCTCCTTTCTGTGGGATAGCTCCTCTCATTTGTGATACTGTTTATGATCCCTTGGGGGAGAAGGTGACCTTCCCAGGATGCCCTCTTCTCTCCTGTCATCTTAGCTTCCAGGAATCTCAGGAGTGTCGGTACCTATCCCCCAGTAGCTGTTTCTGGAGTCATAGTGAGTGGCAATCACTATGCAGGAAGCTTCACGCTTGGTCACACACAGTCTATTTAACTCTTCAAAACGGTGGCAAAAGGAATCGGCATGATTCTTCTAGCTTTTACAGGTAAAGACAGAGACTTAAATAATTCATGGACAGGCCTACAGTTATCTAGCTAGTCAAGTGACAGCCGGGGGGTCTGACCTGAGGTGGCTCAACTCCAGCACAGATGTCTTGCCTGCCTCCATCTGGTCTACACATCTTTCCTGCCTCAACCTGAAATGTCTGTCTGCAGCCGTCCATCCATCTCATTGCCCGGCATGTCCTTCTCCACCTTTGCTCTCATCAGCAAGTGGAATGATCACTGGTTTCCAGAAGCTTCCTAGTCCTTGTTGGGTGCCAGATCACACTGGTCTGTGCCGTGAAACCCTTGTTGACTGATGCTGGGTGGAGCCTGAGGGAGGTTTCAGGTCTTAGTTTTCTTATTAGTAGACACTTGGTGGCCAGATCTTCCCACCATTTTTTTGACCTCTGAAGCCCCTGTTAGGTGGAGCAACCTAGCCTGGGTTGCTTAGAACATCCTGCTAGGAAGAGAGTAGTGAGGCAGCATCAGGCCCGCCCCTTACCCCAATGTTTTAGTCTCCCATGTATGTAGTACCACCCAAGGTCTGGATACAAAAAAGGCATGGAAGTTCCTGAGTACTCATGTGGTCCTTTCTTCTCACCATCAACTGCAGTCTTTGTGTGCACAGAGGGATTGGCTTCTGACCATCTCCCTCTCTTGGTTTCTGATTGCCTCTTACCAAAGAGTACAAGACTTATGTCATATAGATGTGATTTTAAAAAAAACAGTTTTATCACTCTACCATGCCCTCAGATGTCTCCAGTCTAGTTTCCCTTCCATATATAATGGCTACCATAACACTTGGAGATGTTGCTATAAAGGATTAAAGAACATGGGCCAGCAGTTGTCAAAACAGGATATCATGAGCAGCTAGCTCCCCAGAGAGACTTCCTTCTCACTTTACCCCACTCATATGCGCTACTCTAGTCATTATACTTAGGCTGGATCTTGATGCCCAGTTATAGCCTGGGGCAATAATATGGAGCATCATCTGCTTCTGAAGTTCTTGCCCCTACACTGTCTCCAGGATGGCACCTAACTAACGTGTGTCTTATACTTAAGGCATCCAGCATCCCTGCAGGGCCAGCTTCTGCAGCATCAATCCATCTTGGTCTGTCCCACTGGGTTTTGCCAACTGCCACCATCTACTCCTGGGTCTGTAGGCTGCTGACACTTGTCCTTATCTTCTGTTTGTCATCCCTTTCCACCTGCCAAGGTACACAGTCTCCCTTTGACCAATAGACTCAGATGAAGACAGAGAGCCCAAGGGAGATGGCTGTTTGTTTATGGAACACCCAGGTGGATGCTAAATCTGGAAATGGACACAAATAATTTACATAAAAATATTTTCAAGCGGAATTCTTGGGTGATCCAGAAATGAACATAGTATTTTGAGTGTCAGTACCATCTGCAACCTAGGTAGGCTAGGATTGACTCAGGTTAAGTGAGACATGAAGAGATCTGAAGCATCTGAAGTGCCAAGAAAAACATACTAACCACACAGGGCATGAAGAATAAGACTACCCAAGACGCACAGAAGAGGCTAAAAAGATAAAACTTAAAAATTAATTCCCAGGGTTGAAGAGATGGCTTCGTGGTTAAGGAGCAAGTACTGCTCTTGCAAAGGACCTGAGTTCAGTTTCAGCAACCTTGTATGGCCACTCACAACTGCCTGTAACTAGCTCCAGGGCATCTGATATCCTCTTCTAGATTCTTTATGTACACACACACACACACACACACACACACACACAAATAGAACACTATCCACATAGCACATAGCCTGAGTATATGCCCTGAAAGAAAATATACACATTGAATCTTCATTTGAATATGTATCTCCTGCTGGACATCGTGGTGCACACCTTTAATCCCAGCACTTGGGAGGCAGAGGCGGGTGAATCTCTGAGTTCAAGGCCGTCCTGTTCTGTAGAGCTAGTTCCAGGACAGCCAGAGCTACACAGAGAAACCTTATCTTGAAATAAATAAACAAACAAACAAATAGAAAGGAAGGAGAGAAGGAAGGAAGGGGAAAAATACATCCTCTGTGGAAACCAAACATAAACCATTGTCTCCTAAGGAAACAAAGTGTTGTCATATCATGTTTTCTTCAGTTAAACTTTTTGAGACCCCCAACTACAAAAAAAGCCACAATGATGTGCAATCAGTTAGTGAAATCGCTCCTTACTCTAAGGTATCCCTAGAGGCCAGCTTGACTTTGGGTCCAGGCATGGCTGCTCCTCTATACCATCAAAGAGGTTGGAAAATGCAGATTCCTGCATGTCTTTCCTGGTCCTCTGAATCCCTGGGGTAGCACAGCCAGGATGGTTCACTTCTTAGATACTCTTAGGCCATGCTTTTGAATGCTTTATCTAGACCAGACTTTCTTCCTCCCCCCCTCCACCCTGTTAATTAACTTATTAATTCACTTTACATCCCAATCATAGTCTTCTCCCAACCTCCCTCTTATGCAGCCCTTCCTTTTCTCCTCTGAGTAGGGGAGCCACCCCTTGAATTTCACCCCATGTTGGTACATCAAGTCACTGTAGGACAAGGAGGCCCAGTTAAGAGAACAAGTTCCACAGGCAACAAATTCAGAGAGATCTCCCACTCCCGTTATTGGAGGACCCCCATGAAGACCAAGCTGCACATCTGCTACATATGTGTATATGGGGAGGGGTCTGTTAGGTCCAGTCCATGCTTGCTCTTTGGTTGGTGGTTCAGTCCCTGGGAGGCCCCCCCATGAGTCCAGGTTAGACTCTTTTGGTATTTTTGGAGAGTCCCTATCCTCTTCCACAGGATTCCCGAGCTCCATCTACTGTTAGGTTTTCTCTCTCAGTCCTCTTCCATATGACTTATGGAGACCACGGAGACAAGTCAAGTTCAGCGGGCGTGGAGGTACCCAGAGAGAGCACCCCATCCTTCCTTGTTGCCTGTGACTAGATCTCTGTCACCCTGTAGAGTGCCAGCTCATTCTTGTGTCCAGGTGTGCCTGTGGGCCCCAACGTTATGGCTCTGAGGTCACATAGCAGCTTTAAGTCCTGTCTTTCATCTGCAAACTGTGGGTGGCCATCCAGTTTCTAGTTTCCTCTGACTCTACCCAGGGGGTCTGGTGCCAGGCTCTGCCAGTAGGTTCTAAGTATGGGATCTTTCCAACTCATTTTGCCTCCAGGAGGACAGGCCCTGGAAAATAATTCCATGTGCTATTCCATCTGCATTCTTTTGAGTTTCTGAACTCTGCCATTGAATGTGTTCCTCTCGGGGTCGGTCTCTCAGACTGACGAAATCTTGAATGGCCTGCTATGGCTTCTTTCTTCCTCCAAAGGCTGAAAATACCCTGTTGAGTACCACGGGCCATATTTTGAGTCCAGAGAAGCAAGAGACAAAGGGAAGCATCTCAGTATAACAGGAGCAGAGCTAGTATTAGATTCTTAATTCTCTACTTCTGTGTGGTTAATATTCTGTCAAACAAGGACGGTCCACATGCCATCCTAACGTAAGGAAAATATTTTCTGCATCTGATTTCCTAGTAAAGAAGACAATATGTCCCATAGCTTTCATGTGGTTTTCTGTTTTGAGGATGAGACAAGCAACAGTCCTTCCACCCCAGCACAAAATTAACATGTTTCATAGTTTACAAAACATTTTCACATGCATTATCGCCCTTAGTCCGTGAAACCCTGCAAGATGGGCGCCGCTCTATTGCTGTCAGACTCTCTGCAGAATGGAAGACCAGAGACTTCATTTCCTGCCAAGACTAGAGTTTCTTCTGGGGGTCAGCCCTGTCCAGGTGATTCTATGTGGTCTGAGTCCCATCCCTCACCCCCAATCAGAAGTCCTTTGCTCTCCTGCTGCCTCTATTAGAGTTAGTTCCTCCCTGTTGGGCTGTTTGGGAGATGTCAAGCCAATTCCCTCGATGCACATGTTTGTACCACACAGCAAACCATTCTGACATCAACCCAACGATGACTTTGTAAGGTGGCTGCAGGCATCTACTTTTGTGTAAATGCACCCTGAAGGTGAAAGTGCCCTATAGAGGTCACCCTTGATCACCCAGGTCTATCCCCATCCTCTGCACCTGCTCTGGGGAACAGGCAGAGCAGAAGGAGATGTCAGGAAGCAATGGGGAGAGGCTCCGATAAACCTCGACTCATGTTTGCATACCTGTCAGCTGCTTTGCACAGCCTCTAAGTCTGAACAATCCCATAAGCACCTCTGTCCACCCTGTGAGCCAAGATAGGCAATGGAGCCATTCCACCTAGAGATGCTAGAGGACAAGGCAAGGAGAAAAGTCAGTGCCCGGCAGCACGTGTCTATGTGTGATTGCTTTCCTTTCCAGAAGACTTAGTTGGAAACGTGCTTTGAATCAGGAAAGCTGGCATAACAAAACTCACAGAAGTATTTTAAGTGGAAGGAGTCCATTTTACCCTAAGTTGAAAGTGCCACGATGTTATTTTTCTTATTTCAGTGGAAGCAATTTTATCAAGAGTGCTTTCGAAATCTACATTTTTCTTAGTTTCTTTTGAGTGAAAATTTTGATTATAATAAATGGGAGAAAATAACTTGAAAACATTTGATAAAAGTTAAACTTCAGTAAGAGATATAAGTAAACTCTCTCTCTTTTTTTAGAACAGATGTTCTCTTTATTCATTGTATTATATTTTTGATTGAAATAGGATCACCTAACCAGTTTCTTTCATTTCCTCTCTCCAGCCACCCCCCAGCCCCTCCCATATCCTCCTGCTCTGGTCCTTTTTATTGTTATTGTTACCTACGTATATATGTTTGCTTGTTGCTTGTGTGTATATAGTTTTATGGCTGACTCTTGTCTTAGGGTTTTATTGCTGTGAAGAGACACCATGACCACAACAACTCTTATAAAGGAAAACATTTCCCTGGGGCTGGCTTGCAGATGCAGAGATGTACACAGATGCGGTGCTGAAGAAGGAGCTAAGAGTTCTACATCTCCATCTACGGGAAGCAGAAGGAGACCGTGTTTCACACTGGATACAGCTTGAGCTTATAAGACCTCAAAGCTTGCCTCCACAGTGACGAATTTCCTTCAACAAGATCATACCTATTGAACTAAGGCCACACCTCCTAACAGTGCCGCACCCATGGGCCAAGCATTTAAACATATGAGTCTATGGGGGCCATTCCTATTCAAACCAGCCCAGGGCTAATCCCTGAGAGATGCTAATTTTTCTTCTCCCAGCACTCATTAGTTGATTGTAGTTCTTTGTCTGGGTGTTAGAACCTATGAAGTTTCACCCCTGTCTCCATTAATATGCTTATTGACATTATCATTGTTCCAGGGTAGGAAGGATGAGAGACAAATAACATCAACGTTGTTTAGTAAAGTGTCAAGGAATCATATTATTTTATATTTACCTAAAAATTATATATAGGTATATAATTATATGTGATTTTACATAATTAACATAATATATTATATTGTTTATAATATATTATATAATTATGCGTATCTATCTATATCTATCTCTCTCTCTCTCGAGGTATATATATATATACCTAGCACCACCTAGCACCAGGCACAAGAAATCTTTTGAATGCTTGCAAGCGACTCCTTTAACACAGTTCTTCATGTTGTGGTAACTCCCAACCATAAAATTATTTTTGTTGCTGTTTCATAATTGTAATGTTGCTACTCTTATGAATCATAGTGTAAATATCTGTGTTTTTTGATGGTCTCAGGTAACCCCTGTAAAAGGGTTGTTTGACCCTCAAATGGGTCATAACGCACAGGTTGAGAACTGTCGATATAAAGGTAGCCCTTGGATATTTCTTAGGGCTTGAGGGTGGGTGCCTTAGGAGATTTGCATGAGTGAAGCTGGACCTGACCTGAAAGCCTCTGTCCTGTGGTACCAGAAAATACTATGCAAGCTTCTAAGAAAGGGACACAATTAAACAATCCTACCCAGTTACAACACATGTGAAAGATGTCAGTGACCAGCATGGCCATTGTGGAGCCACAAGTGGCATGTTGCTGGTAATCAATAGCTGTCTAATCAGACTCAAGGTCTGCTCAGCAGGAGGAGCATACCTGGTACTAGAAACCTGATTCAATAGTAGCCTGCGTCCCTCCGAGTCCTAATACAGAAAGATGAAGGAATCTACCCAAGGACACACAGGGAGCAGGTGAGGATGCTGGTGCTCACACCCTCTTCTGTGGAGTGTCAGGGTCTAGCTTCTGTTGTGGCCTCCCTAGTGAGAAGTCTATTCTGCAGGAAGTGAATCTGTGTGCGGGTCACCAGTCACTTAGACACCTGTGCTTTCTACTCTGTGCAGAAGCGGAGTTGAGCTTCCTACAGCATCCTACAAGCTGACCCTTGGTGGGTCACACTACTGGTCACTTCCCTGCAAACAGACAAGCAGGATGAAGGCCTTTGGGAAGTCCCCAGGCCCTGGGCATGAGGGATGTCATACGACTTTGATACTGGATTCCTTCCTTCCTTCCTTCCTCCCTCCCTCCCTTCTTTCCTTCCTTCCTTTTTCCCTCTTTCCCTTCATTTATCTTCCTCCCTCCCTTCTTCTGTTCCTCCCTCCCTCCCTCCTTTCATCTTTCCCTCTCTCCTTTCCTTTTCCCTTCCCTTCCTTTCCTTTCCTTTTCCCTTCCCTTCCCTTCCCCTCCCTCCCCTCCCTTCCCTTCTCCTCCCCTTCCCTTCCCTCCCCTCCCCTCCCCTCTTCCTTTCCTTTCCTTTCCTTTCCCAAACCATCCTCTAATTGTAAAGGACTCCAGGCAACTGTCATCCTGGAGGGTTCCACTGTCTGCACCCTGGCCTGTGCCAACTGCACAGATCTTCATTTTGATGACCTCAAACACATAAGCCCAGGAAGACATTAACAACTATTTCTTTGCACCTGACAGAAAGTGCTAGACAGTACAGCCTTGGGGCTCCCACAGGCTGGAAATGCTCCTAGGAAGTCAGAGACCCAAATGTGCAGAGCAAGTTCAGAGGCAGAAACAAGTTCCACCATGCCCTGCTGGAGCATGGAGGCTGAGCTGAGGCAGAGTCAAAAGGGAAATGCTTTTTTCCCCCTGTCCCAGCACCTGTGACAGTAAGGAAGCCTGGGGAGAAAGCCAAGTGGTTAGTGCTTATCTCACAGGCAGGAGGACAAAAGTTGGGATCCACAGAACAAACAGACAAATGCTGCTGGGTGTGGCTTCCAGCCTGAATTCCAGCCACAGAATACAGAGGTATGCTCACCAGAGAGAGCTGGCTAGCATGAATAGCTCTATCTGGAAGAGCTAGGTTTGACTAAGCTACCTACCTACCTGTCTCAGAGAATGATGTGGAAAAGTAACAGGGCACACTGCGGGACATCAACCTCAGGCCTACACATGGATGAGTAGTGAAGGGCCTATTCTACCACCTTTCCCCACACCTACACATATGTAAAGCATGTATGCTCACATGCACATTACAAACATGGGAAAATAATACTAAAGCCATCAGCAAAGTGATTTTATTTGCTGTTGTTTTGTTTTAAGACAGAATCTCACTATGAGGCCTCACCAGGTCAGCCTCAAACTCTTGATCCTCCTGTCTAAGCCTCTTAAGCTTGGCACTGGGGTTAAGGGAGTGGACCACATGACCAGCAAGCAGCACAGTGTCTCTCTTTAGCCACAGTTCCTAGGAAGAACTTGACAACTAGAAGCCAGTACTCTTGGTGAAGCATGAAACATGTTATCTGGGACTCAGTTTCCTTGCTGGCACAAATGGAAGGAACTATAAGACCCACCTCTCAAGAACAAAGAAGGGGTGCTATATTAATCACTTCTCTCAGTGCTGTGATAAAAATCCCGAATAAAGCAGCTAAGGAAGGAAGGGTTTACTTTGGTTGACCATTTGAGGGCACAGCCCATCCCAGCAAGGAAAGTGTGGTGTCAGGGGTGTGAAGCAGATGGTTCTACTGCACCTGAGATCAGGAAGCAGAGCCTGATGAATGTCTTTGCCTAGTTTGGTTTTTCCTCTTTATTCAGTCCGGGACCTGAGACCATGGAATGGTACTGAGTAAATTTAGGGTGACTCACCCCACAACAACTAACTCAGTGTAGATATTCCCTCACAGACAGAGCCGGAGATTTGTATTCAACATGATTCTAAATTTCGTCTAGTTGTACAGTCAATATTAATTCTCACAGAAGCAGGCATCTATTCAGAGAAAACTGTCCACTGTCCAATTATATTGCTGACTATAGGGATGTAGTAGAATTCAATTGGTGCTTTCTGAACTCTTATATTTCTGGTTCTGTGCCTAGCCTTTAATGGATGAGTCATCTCTCTAGCCTGCTTCCTGAATTCTCAAAGTGATGCTGTAGAATCCATCTCATGGCTATTTTTTACAAAATAAGATAATTAAAAATAAGAGAAGAATTGATGTGAATATTGAGATGTCCCACAAACATTAATTGTGCACGTGTTTCCAGCAAGGCACTGTTGTATCTGGAATATAGTAGCAGATTAAACAGCCCAGACTTCTGCTCTTAGCTCATCAACAGAAATAAATAAGTAAATAAACAAGCATATACTTGTAAGATATTTTGTCCAAACATACTACAGCCATTGTCATCAAGAAGCAAAGACTGCTTTGATGACCCTCAAATTACCCTTGGCCTGTGTCCTTGGGCAAGAGCCAAGTAGCCCATCTAGGGATAGCTACACCTATAGTACTGATACTGCTAACATTCTGTAGTGGCTTGAATGAATATAGCCCTGACAGGCTTGTAGGGAGTGGCACTATTATGAGGTGTGGCTCTGTTGGAGTAGGTGTGGGCTTGTTGCAGGAAGTGTGTCACTAGGGATGGGCTTTGAGGTTTCAAATGCTCAAGCCAGACCCCATTTCTCTCTCTCTTCCTGTGCTGTCTGTGGATCCAGTTGTAGAACTTTCAGATACCTCTCTAGCACCCTGTCTGTCTGCACTGCCATCATATGTCCTGCCCTGATGACAATGAACTAAAACTCTGAACTGTAAGCCAGCCCTAGTTAAATGTTTTCCTTCATAAGAGTTGCCATGGACATGGTGTTTCTTCATGGTTATAGAAACACTAAGGCACATGCCCTGGGGGGAAAAAGGAGGTAAGAGTCACTAGACCCTCTTCTGGGATTCTAGCCAGTACTCACTGCCAATACCTTAGCTCTACATGGCCATCTTAACTATTTCACAGAAGGAAGGTCCACTGGAATAAGATGCTATCAGTGAAGCTTTTGTGAAATTTCTACCCATGCAGTGGTGGAACTTCAGTGATAGAGCATTTGAACCACTCATGCTCCCATAGTAAGTAACACCAAGAAACTCAACAAACTGAGCATTGGTAGAATTGTTTCTTTGGTTTGTCAGTGCTCAGTCTGGGGTGAATAAACATTCGTTCATGTCTCCCTGGGAAAGACATGCAACAATCCTATAATCTAGGGAAGCGGCAAGCACTAGGAAGGAAAAGAACAGAGTGAAGCAATGGAGAAGGGGGGATATTTCATTATTCCATGGTGATGGTGGCTACTTCAGTTCAAGGGGGGAAGGAAGTTGTTCATGCAAAGCTAGATCCTGAGCAGAGACGGTAAAGAGCTGAGCAGTGCTCCACCAGGAGAGCCGAGCTGTGCTCCTCCAGGAGAGCCGAGCAGTGCTCCTCCAGGAGAGCCGAGCAGTGCTCCGTCAGGAGAGCCGAGCAGTGCTCCACCAGGAGAACCGAGCAGTGCTCCACCAGGAGAGCCGAGCGGTGCTCCACCAGGAGAGCCGAGCGGTGCTCCACCAGGAGAGCCGAGCGGTGCTCCACCAGGAGAGCCGAGCGGTGCTCCACCAGGAGAGCCATGCGGTGCTCCACCAGGAGAGCCATGCGGTGCTCCACCAGGAGAGCCGAGCAGTGCTCCGCAGAGCAGTGCTCCACCAGGAGAGTCGAGCAGTGCTCTGCTAGGAGAGCTGAGCAGCAACCCACCAGGAAATCTGGGTGTGGTAGCAGAGGCAGAGCCAGGTTGCCATGATGTAATCTCACTTTTCAGGTTATATCTTTGCCTATAGAGCTGAACTTGAAGTAAAGACGTTGTCTCTTTAAGAAATAAGCTAAGCAGTGCAGAGCAATCACAGGGGTCCCCCATGGTAGAAATGTCTGATGGACCTTAAGGAAAACTGTATTGTTAGTGTGACTGCAAAGCAATCCTAAGAAAAGTCAAAGACTGATAACCTTGGGCTCGAGAGATGAACCGGCAGTTAAGAGCGCTCGATGCTCTGGCAGAAGACCTGAATTTGGTTCCCGGCACTCACGTGGTAGCTCATAACCATTTGTAGTTTCAGTACCAGGGGACTGGACCTCCACAAACGTCAGGCACATGCATGGTACATATACACAGATACAGACAAACGCTCACATCTCTAAACAGCAACAAACAAAAAAAATTCAAACCAGAATGATAGGCTCTGAAGCAATCTTTAGTTTCAGACCTTTAGTCATTAACTGAATCTGAATCCAAGGGTTTACTGGCTTATATCCCTAGTGATTTTCTGCCTCTTTGGGATTATGAGCTAGAAAGTTCTACGAGGGGGGAATAATAATAATAATAATAATAATAATAATTTAGTTATAATAATTATAATTTAATATTATAATTTTATAATAATTAAATAATTATGAATATTTAATCTATGTCATGATTTTGTTTAGCCAGTATCTCCTAACTTACAACAGGTTTTAAAAATACTAACTTATTGAAAGGAAATAGAATGCTTGCACAAGAACAACCCTCAGGAGGGCAAAAGTGAATGTTGGCTGTGCCTTAGGATTCCCACCTCTGCTGCTATGCAGGCCCAGTGAAAGAATCCAATCATAAGTTTCCTCACATGTGACTCATGCCACAGGGACAAGAGGTGGGACATGAGTCCATCTAAATGATGTGTAGCATGTATCTTGTCATTTGAGCCGTAAGTTCAGATACTGTGGCTGGCCCCACGATCTGGTATTTTGTGTCACCTAGTTTTTATGATATCTTGAAAGAACAAAGTCATATCATCTGGATGGTTGCTTGCATGCCTTTATACACAGGGAGAAAGATGAACACAGCCACATGTCAATTATATTATCTCTGAACTCAAAAGGAAGAAAGTTAGATGGTTTCTAAAAGTTAACCTAGGCAGTGCAGGAGCAGGGAGGGTGGACCTTCATATGCTATAGCAAGGATACTAATGAAGGAAAATTAGGGGGAGCTGGAAGATGGAAAACCCAGGGTGTTAGCCGCTATTAGCTGTGTAACAAACCATCCTACCCTAAAACAACCACTTACCATCACACACAACTATATAAGTCTGTCGGCGAGCTGCTTGGTTCTTTTGATTGGAGCCAAGCTTTCTTGGTCCAGCTTGGTTTGGGTTGTTCTAGTCTGGCCTTGGCTGGATGGCTCTTCTGTACGAGGCTGGGCCTTGCTTTCATATCTGATGTTCACTTGGCCTGGATGATCTACAGTGGGCATAGCTGGGCTACTGAGTCTGGTTCCACGTCTCTCACACTTTCAGGCAGAGAGATACAAGGAGAGGAGAAGGGATGTGTAAGACCATCACACTGAGCTGAAAGCTTACAGACTGATATTTGTATTTTCTTTGGACCAAAGCAGATACAAAGCCGATCCAAATGGAAAGAGTGGGGTTGGAGCCCCACCCTGTGATGAGAGTGATATAAACACACCCTGCAAAGGACTTGCATCTAGAGAGAGGTAGAAACAGGGTCACGTTTGCAGGCTATCTTCTCCAGGCAGCTTGTCGCTAGCTAGAATGGCATGGATCTGGCTATCAGGTAAACTGCGCTTCTGTCCCTGAGAGAGGGCTGAAGGCCAGAGAGGGCAAGTAGCACAACTCCAGATGACTCCAGGAGAATTCAGAGATGTCCGGGAGATACGAAGAAATGTCTTCCTGCCTTTCATAATGTAAAATGAAAACACCTTTCTAAAGAAGACAAGAAGACCAACTAATGTACTCAATTATGGGAAAACAGCCTGGGAGAGCAAAGAGGATTCGAGGACTGGATAGAATAAAGATATATTTTACAAAGGAATCCAAAACTGAGATGAAGGATGTTGGGAGGCCACCCAGTGTCCCCAAGCTGCCACGCGGAATCCCTAATAGGGTTTGGTGTCAATGGTTCTTACTAAGCAAGACAATTGACACCATTTTTCTTCACTGGTGAGGCTGTCTTTACTCAGCCTCCCCTCTGCTTTTCCCTGTTCCATTTTCTCCATCTCTTCCGTGACAAACTGCAGAGTCCAGGTCAATCAACAACATTCACGGACTGGCATAAGACATACTTGCTAAATGCTTTGTTCTATCTTAGGTGCTTAGAGTTACAGGCCTTCTCCCCCGCCCCAGAGCACTCTCATCTCATGACCAGAGGCAATCAATGAATGGGCACAACATATGTCCCACAGGAGGGGATGCAGGCGGGACAGGTGATAGAGCACCTGACTGGGGACTTCACAGGTGGCCAGAGAAGGCACCCTGAGGAAGTAACCTACTTATATATTTATTCATTTTTATTTTGTTTTATGTATCTACATATTTGGTGTCTGCGGAGTCCAAAAGAGGGGTTCAGATGCTCTGGGACTGGTTTTGAGCTACCACACGGAGCTGGGAACTAAGCCC
The DNA here is from genome assembly GCA_036184795.1 of Tokudaia tokunoshimensis. Taxonomy (NCBI): domain Eukaryota; kingdom Metazoa; phylum Chordata; class Mammalia; order Rodentia; family Muridae; genus Tokudaia; species Tokudaia tokunoshimensis. Next base: position 146,305,061 of record BTHU01000002.1, read on the forward strand.
AGATCCTCAGCAAAACAGCAAGTGCTTGTAGCCACTGAACCATCTCTCCAGGCTCAAGGCACCCTTTTAAAAGTTGCAACCTGAAGACAGATCATTCCAGAACTCCTGGAGGCTAAGCCTCCTACAGAACTCAGAGGAAGGGCCTGGCAGTGGCAGGCTGTAACCTGTCACCTCTAACACGTCACAAGTTTTGCTCCAAGCAAATCTGTTTCAAACATGTTTTTTTTTTTTAAATCCCCCTGTGGGAGACAAACCTTGTCAGAGTTGGCTCAGAAACTGTTTGCATGTCTGTCTCAGGGAATAAACTCAAAGACCCCTGAGTCTCAATGGCCCTCAGTGGAGCCAGCGCCCTGGTGTGTGGGGCAAGAAAGACTTGAACCCTGGAACCGCATCCAATTTCCCCCCAAACCCCAGTAACAAGATCTCATGGCCTTGGCAAGCAGACCCTCTCCCCACTTCCCTCTGGCTTTCCCTCCTTCCCACTGGCCCTGGCCCTACCCCTGGAACTCTTGGATGGGCAGAACAGCTGCAAGAAGGGATCGGCTTTCAATGAAACAATAAAATACTCCTGCATATCCCTAGGAGTATGGCATTTATGACTAGGGTGGGCTGGCTTGCTTGTCCAGACACCCCCTCCCCAATTCCCAGGCTTGCCAGCTCAGACGTCCACATATCCATAGCCAGTCCTTACATACAATTCGGTGGGAGTGGGGGTGGGGCAGGCACACACAGGACCCTGGAGAACCTTGGTCAATGAGGTGTCAGAGCTTATTGGTGTCAGAGGCTATGCAGCCAACACTCTCTAGAACAGTCTGCTCTCCTATAATCCCTGTGGTCCTGCCCTGTGCAGACAGCTGCCTAGGGCAAGCATTCAGTTCTGTGGTTCAAAGATAGGGAATCCCTCTTTAGCTGGGGAGGGAAATCTAGTGGTTCCCATTCCCAGAAGCACTGCATTCACCCCACCCCTGTCTTCAGACCCTTCTCTAAATGTGAAGTCCTTGACTTCATAATTATCCCAGGCACACACAGCGCCTCATGATTGGACTCTGAGTACTGATGCCCTTCCTTCCCAACCACTCCCACTCCCCATTCCCATGCACGGATGCCCAGAAGGACTTATTCCTAAGAACTCAGGATCTGACACTGTAATGGCTAGGGATCCAAACTTTGCAAAGCTTCCACAGCCCACCCTTGGAACCTCAATGGTAACCCGTTGTCTGCTACAGAGTCTATGCAATTATTTTGTATGTTTCCTCTCATTTTGCCTTTACTGTTATATACGTACTGATGGAAGGCTGAGATTGAAAGCACAGATCTCATAAATGTAATGCAAATAAGAACAAGATAGATGTTATTGGGCAGACTCTCAGACGGCCAAGGCCAAAGGAGTCACAGTCCAAAGCTCATTAGCATTAATCAGATTGACTTTCCAATGTAAACCAGACAAGTCCTGCCTTGGGGCAAGCAACCCAGAATGCTTTTCCCTGAGATTTCCACACAACTCACTTCTCAACATCTTTCCTAGTCACTGCTCACCTCTGGGTCTATCCACCAGCACGACTATTCCTGACCCTCCTCTGTTTTTGAAATGCTAGCCTGCAATTCACTTCCAACCACATGCCAGGTTCTCTGGACTGTCTCTGATTTTGCTTTCTTTCTCTTCCCCAACCTCTTTGCTGTTAGCACTTACCACATCTACCAATATGCCTGAACACATCATTTTCCATCCTTCTACATTACTAGACAGGATGGTGTGTGCAAAGGGTATGCCAGACATCTAGATGATGTCTTGTGTCTCGGAGGTGCTCAATAAAATCTGTTGAGTGAATGAATGTTGAATTGTTGCAAAATCGAATAAATAAATGTGCTCAAAATGTGCTGCAGATAGCATAAAAGGTGTGCCTAGGTGCAGGGGTAATAATGACTTCACATTTTCTTTTAGATTCCTGGGAAAAACTCATCTCTATGCCACATAGAGCTTTTGTGCCAATAGCTTTTGAGAAGATGACTTGGTACACAGTTCCAGAATCATGCTAGACATAACAGAAGAAGACAGCTTCAAACAAATTGAGCCTTGAGTTAGGAGAAATACAGGGAACGGGATTATCCAAGACAGGGGACTGAAATCAGGGGAGGTTTCTTGCGGGTGACAAGGTGGCCTGCTCTATTGGTGGCTGACTTTGCCTACTAAGGGCCTATTTTGGCAGCAGGCTGTTGTAGATCAGGGGCGGCCTGAGAACATGGAGGCTATATGGAAATCCTCACTAGGGATTTGCTAGTTGACCTTTGAGGTGGGCAAAGCTGTTTTTTGTTTTCAATCAGGGAAGTTCTGCAGCTCAGAGTCTCCCTGGAAAGCTCATGTGACTGGAAGTAGGAGATAAGACATGCTGCAGATGGGGAGGTCCTAACATGGCTCCAAAGGAAGGAGATGACAGCAGGCTCTGACACAGGGACAGGATCCCTCCCATCCACCACTACTTGTCTGTGATCCCCTGGGTGATACCCTTCATAAACGCATTAGGGATCCTGCACTGGGGTCCTTATGATGTGCTAGGCTCTCATGGCACCTTGCGACTCCTCGCTTAGTGCACCTGTCCCACGTTATTGCCAATAAGTACTTTCTCTCTACTAGAACAGAGGGAGAAGAGGAGGAATGGAGGAGTTAACATGGGCCAGTTTACACAGCTTGTGTCAGATGGAATTGGTGTCCGAGTTCCCTCCAGGGCCCACATTCATATCTACAGTCACATCTTGTTGAACAACTGTTATCTTGGCTCGGGAGTCACAATGGCCACAGGTCATGTTGGGACACCCAAGGCAACTCCCTCTCTGCCTGCACCAAATAACTCTCACTGCACTGAATGTGCAGTGTCTGAGTGAATGTTGTACATGGAGGTTCTATGTGAAATAGAAGCCAAAATAAACCCTTGAAGACGAAGATGCTGAAGGGCAAATGAGCAAACCTAACATCCAAAATCACAGGGCATTTTGACTTGGTAGACCTGGTGAACACAGAAGACATGGTTTCCAAGCCAGTGGACAGTCAGAAGACAATTTCAGGAATCAATTAGCACTTCCTACCTTCTCTGAGGCAGGGTCTGTTGTTGCTTGTCTTAGTCAGAGTTTCTATTTCTGCACAAACATCATGACCAAGAAGCAAGTTGGGGAGGAAAGCTTACACTTCCACACAGCTGTTCATCACTAAAGGAAGTCAGGACTGGAACTCAAGCAGGTCAGGAAGCAGGAACTGATGCAGAGGCCATGGAGGGATGTTACTGGCTTGCTTCCCCTGGCTTGTTCAGCTTTCTCTCTTATAGAACCCAATACTACCAGTCTAGGGATGGCACCACACACAATGGGCCCTCCCACCTTGATCACCAACTGAGAAAATGCCCCACAGCTGGATCTCATGGAGGCACTTCTCCAACTGAAGCCACTTTCACTGTGATAACTCCAGCCTGTGTCAAGTTGACACAAAAAAACAGTCAGTAGGTTGCTTATCATTGAGTTCACCATGCTAGCTGTCCTGTGAGTTTTTGGAGATTCTCCTGTCTCTGCTTTCCATCCTGCCTTAGGCTGCTCCTATGTGAGGGTCTCTTGCATGCTAGGTACTACTGATGCTGGCCTGCTGGTCAGGTGAGCTGAGTGCCAGGGCAGGCGTGGGGTTGGGAGAGGCACAGACCTGAGCAGTCACACAAGCACTGTGTGGAGAAAGATCTGGGCATGGGTTTTAAGGTTTTGTCCTCAGCATTTTGAAGCTTTTAATTTTGCGAACAATGGCTACCTTGTCCACAATGTCTCCTTAGTCTTTCCAATTCCATAGATGGTTTGTAGGAGGAGGATTGTCCCGTTAACTAGTAAGGTTCACGTTTCTCCCTTCAGACAAAACAACAAATGTAAAGGATGGGACTGGGAAGGTGGCTCCACAGGTAAAGTGCTCACAGCACATTGTGAGGACTGGATCTTTAGAATCCACTTATGTGCTAGGAGATGCAGTAGCTCACCTGTCCTTACAGAACCTGGGAGACCGAGACAAGGAGTCCCTGGAACAAGCTAGGACTAGACTAGAGGAATCTATGGTGAGCTTTAGATTCATGTGAGGAACGCTGCTATAACACAAAGACTGGAGAGTGAGCAGGGAAGACAGCTGACATAAACCTCTGACTCCCATGTCCATGTCACACACACCTGTACGTTCACACATGCACACACATAAACATACATGCATACCACACAAACATACACAAGAAGTAGTGGAACAAAAAGAAAGAAAAAGAGAGGCCCAGAGCTCCTCAAATGAGGGTTTTGTGTGTGAAGACCTTTGACAGGAGCCAGGGAGCCCTGACTCTGTGGGAACCAGAATTTTCCTCACCACTCCACAGGGGATGCCTCCTGGGGATTCTTGAGGCTTGAGCTCTGAAGGGTTTAGCTTTCTTGTTGACCAATTGTGATTATGGGGAAGCTATAGCTTCCTCTGAGGTTTAGCCTTTTGTAGAGTAGAGGAAGAACTTCCAAGTTCAAGAGTCAGGACTCCAAGGTCACCAGAGAAGCTTCCTCCAGCAGCTGATGGGAGCAACCAGAAACCTTGTGTTTCTTTCTTTCTTTTTTTATTTTCTACATTTTTTTTTTAAATTTACATTCCCAATGATTTCCCCTTTCCCGGTTCCTCCCTCCCCTAAAGTCCCATAAGCCCTCTTCCCTCCCCCTGTTCCCCATTCAACCCCCTCTTGCTTCTCTGTCCTGGTATTCCCCTACATCTAGTCTTTCCACTCCTGGGCATATACCCAGAGGCTACCCTGGCATGCAATAAGGACACATGCTCCACTATGTTCATAGCAGCCTTATTTATAATAGCCAGAAGCTGGAAAGAACCCAGATGTGTCTCAACGAAGGAATAGATACAGAAGATGTGGTATATTTACACAATGGAATACTACTCTGCAATTAAAAACCTTGTGTTTCTAATGCTCCAGTCACAAGCACTCTGTCTTCCTACATCCTCAGGGTTTGTAATCTCACTCTGTTCATGATATAAGTTAGCGAGATTGAGTCACTGCCCAGGACCAGGGGCTATAGGTGCCAGAGCTGAAAGAGGCTACCACATCCACCTGAGGATTCGGAATTTGCTAGCAGTCATGCTGGCACAAAGCAGGGTTCATATCGAAAATTCAAGAGGAAACATGACAGGATAAGAGAAGAGGAAACAATACGAACAGAAGTTATCCTGGGATTGTGACCCAGCATCTGGATTTCCAGCTGCAAGAGACCAAATGAGCAGGAGCCAGAGCTGCTTCTCGTCTCAGGATGAGGGCACTGGGGACTAGTGAGGGTGGTACTGAGCGGTGGGTGGCACCCTGGGGAGGGTGAGCAAAGAGGCACCTGCTTCTTCCGGAGTCTTGCCTCGACCTCTGAAGCTAGGATTTAATACTCACTCAATGCTTGCTCCGGTCTTGCTCTTCAATGTGACTTTGAACCTGTCATTTTTCTACATTGTGGATCTACAATGGAGTCACATTATAGCTGGTTCCTGTCCCCAGATAGACTTGGATTGTTTTACATCAATCTGGCGAGAGGCCTTCTTGATAGGTGAGCCCCTTTGGTTTGTGATGTCCCACCTACAAAAGGCCACTCTCCTGCTTCATTTCCACAGGGCACAGGATTAGATCTCCCTCTTCTATAGGACTATGGCCATGCTCTCTAGAAAGGTACAGTGGGCCTTTGCATGCACAGGACTCTGTGCTGGCTACTGACATACTTTGCAGTATCTGAACGCTCTCTTCTATTTTCCTGCTTAGGAAAAAAAAAACCCTCCCATTTCCCTAACCCACTTTGGCAAAACGAAGAGCTCCTTATTCACTAATAGCAAGTCACAATGTTACTGCAATGGTCATCCCTTTGTATTTGTCCCCTGAGGAGGCTGGGCTGCAGTTTGTGTACCACAGAGGAAAGCAGAAGCTTCATTTACAGGGCAGGTGAGGTGCAGGGAACATGGATGTGCAGAGAGATGGTGGAGTCATCCAAAGTCTGATATTCTCCTTTCATAGTGTGTCTTTCCTGTCTCAGTTATACTGTGGTGGCACATGGGACCGGAAGCTGGTCAGAGGTGACAAGAATCCGGTGACAACCAGCTCAGCCAGTGAATCTAGTACTATTAAACCACAACCATCACAGAGGATGTACCTCTGCCTCCAACCCCCACAGCCCCAAGCTGCATGGCAGAGTTCTTTGGGAGCACTGTGTGCCTTAGCACGCAGACAAAAGAAGGCACATGCGACCCAAGAAGCTACTGAAATCAGGAGTCCTCTGCTCCTTGTATCCCCGGTGCTGCAGTTTTAAGAAAACTTTTGAATTTAGACTGAACTGACAAGTCCAAAGCACTCAACTGACTTGGGCTATACTGGGAAGGATTTGGGCAAGGAAAAAGAAACACTTTCCTAATAGGGGAGGTGGCAATCAGTAAGCTGGGGCTTAGGGGTACCGTGTCTGTAGTGGTAGTGTCCAGCTAGCTTCATACTCCAAGATTAACAGCAAACCCTCTGTGCCCATTGGTCTCTCCTGGGAAGAGAGCTTCTTTACGTGCTTGTGTACCATGCAGCAACATCCTGGGAGGTGATGCTACAAGCAAACCATCTGTTAAAGTATCAAATCATTGCTCTATCTGTTAGGAGATTAGTTGCCCAAATTTTTCAGAGGTCTCCTACTAGCTTGACTGCCCTGGGACCTTACCCTTGGATCCTCAGGAATTCCCTAGGATTTAATACCCTAGTTGCCAGACCCCTGCTCCAGATACAGGTTTCATTGTTCATCAGAGGTGGGCAGCAACATCATCAACATTCTACAGGATGCACTATTAGAGAATTTGCTTTAGGCAGGTCCTGAGTGCAAGTGCCAAGAGTAGCATCCTTGTGCCTGACTCTGGTCACTGCCCCACAATGCCAACCACAAAGTCAGTCTCTGTAGGTTTACTAGTCGTGGGCTGAAGATTACATGTAGAAAAATCTAGGTTCCTGAAAGGGGACAGAGGGTAAAGAGACAACCACGCAGCAGAGCAGCAGCTTAGTGAGATCCGTTGGGCCCTTGCTAACGCTCTCCTGCTAGCCCTATGGCAGTGTGATAGTGTTAGCCACAGAATCTAGAAGCACCTTGGAGATGGCCTTCTGGGTATGTTCCTGATTATGGATGTGAGGTGACCGGATGTTTCAATCTCTTGCTTCCTTGACTTCCCCACCATGGTGGACTATGCCTTGACTAGAAAGCTAAGCTAAACACTTTCTCTTTTAAGTTGCTTTGGTTAGAGTATTTTATCATAGGCAATAAGGAAGAGCAGAGTGCTTTAGACTATTCGGTGGAAGGTCTGATTCTCACTCCAACTCTGCCCTATCTATTATGGGCTGTATGAATTTTTGTCCACGTTGCCTAACTTCTCTGAAGGCTAGGTGGTTTTGTAGTTTTGGACTGTGGATAATCCTGTCTTTCTGGTGTGTCCCAGAGCCCACCCAACTCTAATTACCCTTGGGGTGATCTCAAAGCTCTTGGAGCTGCCTGGATTGGCTCCCAGGACACTTTGTAACTGAATAGGGAATGTTTTCAGACTTTTAGTTTTAAAGGAAAGAAAACTGAGGGTTGTTGAGTACAAAAGAGTCAGTGACAGATCTGGGAAAATCCCCAAGAGAAGTCTTCTTGAAGTTTGCCTTAGAGGAAATCTTGGGGTGACAGAAATCTGGATCTGGGTGGGGCAAAGGTCCCCACTTACTCTGGCTGAAAACCTGCCAGTAGGAGCCCTAGGCACAGGAATTCGGAGGGTGTGACCCTACTTATTGCCTGCCCCTGGGGCCTTTTAGAATTGGAGGGAGACCAGGGGACCTATCTTGTAGCAGGAAAGTGGCTGCAGCCAGCACTCTCTTCTGCAGAGAAACGGGTTTGACTGGGTAGAAGGCCCTGGAGGGAACAGAAGGGGTGTTGGGCAGAAGGCTCTCTGTTCACAAAAATCAGTGTCTACAGTCTTGAATAAAATCACAAACATCTCTCACAAGGCTGAAGGGGTGGGAGGGTAAATCAGAAGTCTGGCCTCATTTGCACTTGAATTGTCAAGGTTTGACTTTTGTTTGGTTAAAGATCCTTTGTCTTAATTGGGGCTATTACTTACTCTTTGATGTGTCTACTTCCCATAGGCATCCTGACACTTCTGTGCACCCTGAAGGTCAGCACTGCCACCCTCCTGCCTACCAGTCACTCGCCCACCCTCTCTCCTTTTCCTGTATCTAGCTTTCCTAAGGGAAGCCGTTGCCCCTGCCATAGACTCTAGGGTCTAGAGAGTAACCTTCACATAGGCAGGAATCTGATTTGATTGTGTTTGTTATCTTTCTACTTGGTATCCAAAGAGATGGCTGGTACAGTAGCTGCTATATGAGTTTGTGGAGCAGGTGCCTGGAGGAGGGATTAATGCCCACCAGCTCAATGCTAGGCATTTTTTGTCTTAGGTATGCAGACCTTGGCTATTGTTTTCCTTAGCTATGTTTAAAATTTGTTTTCTTGCAATCTGAGCCTCATTTCCAACATTTCGCTCAGATGGAAATAAAGGAGCCTCAGATCTTTGGACAGAGAAGGAGCGGGAACAGGAATGAGTAATAGAGAATAAAAGTAAGCAAAATAAAATAATATATATGTGTAAAACTTTCATAAAGAAATCTACTGTTTTGTATGAGATTTCAAAAGATTAGCAATAAAAACCTAAAAATATCTTTGTCTAAGAAAGGAACATCATTATTTTGTGCTGTTCAGTTTATTGTCTCTCCTAACTTATTATTGATGTCTAAGTAATGAAAGGCTAGCAAAACCCTCCCCAGGATGTTCATTTTCTGTAAAATTGGATCCTTTTTCCTATCTTACCTGAAGCTTATGAAGAGCTCACACTCATTGTTCTGCACAAGTATCTACTTAGTACTTACTGGTGGCCTAAACACAGCATTTGGGATAACGTTCTGATTCACACAGGATGACACCCATTGGCGCAGAGCCAAATGGGACAACATGGTAAAGAAGCAATTACACAAATAGCCTTACATCTATAATTTCATTCGAGCTGTGTGAGTGGAAATACAATTCTGGTTCCTATGAGAATATAAAATGGGAGGGGGAAAGGCTAGGCCATAAATAACTTCAGGATATGTCAGGAGAGGCCCCCTAAGGAAAAGGGAGGTCTGTCTGTCTATCTATCTATCTATCTATCTATCTATCTATCTATCTATCTATCTATCTATCTATCTATCTATCATGTATGTATATATGTATGTATGTATGTATCTTTATTTATTTATATTTATTTATAAACTGAGCCCTGGGGACTGGGGAGCTAGTTCAGTCAGGAAAGTGCTTACTATGTACATATGAGGACCAGAGTTTGAGTCTTGGTACCTGCATAAACCATGTAGTATTGCACCCTGATAATCCACTGCTGGGGAGGTGAAAAGGTGGATCTCTGTGGTTCCCTATCCTTCCAGCCTAAACTATAGGTGAACCCCAGGACCTAGTGAGAAATGCTGCTCAGAGAGCACAATGAATATGGTGTTTTTAAATGAAAATGGCCCCCATAGGCTCATAGGGAATGGTGTTACTTGAAAGACTTAGGATGGGTGCCCTTGTTAGATTGGTGTGGTCTTTTTGGAGATGTGTCATTGGGAGTTGGGCGCTGTGATTTCAAGCACTCAAGCCAGGCCCAGTGGTTTACTCTCTTTTTCTGCTATAGAACTCTCAGTTATATCTTCAGAACCATGTCTGATTGCATGCCACCATGCTTTCTGCTCTGATGATGATGGACTAAACATCTGAACTGCAAGCCAGTCCCAGTTAAGTGTTTTCCTTTCTAAGAGTTGCTGTGGTCATGGCATTTCTTCACAGAAATAGAAACCCTAAGTCGGTGGATGATTCCTGAAGAATAACACCCAAGGCTGAGCTCTGGTTTACACACACACACACACACACACACACACACACACACACACACACACAAGCAAGCAACCAAAAACCCAAGACCTGGACCTGAAAGCAGAGTATGCTTGACTCAGACGAAGGGTGCCTAGAACAGGGACAAGCATCTGAGAGTGAGAAGTCAGGCCTGAAAGCTCTGGACCAGAAAGGTATTTGTTTCCTGCCAAGATGTTCCTCCTTGACCAGGAAGGTTTCCTGCAGTCAACAGCTAGGGAAAGTACTCACCCAGGAGATGATCAGGCTCCTTAGGTGGCAGCTTTTGTTTGGGCCACTTTCTGCTGGATAGAGGATAAGGATCCCAAGAACACTGTGGCAGCAACCAGCGAGGGACTTTGTCAGTATCAGAACATGCCAGAGGGCATCAGATGATGGGGCACTGTGAACGTTCTAGCTCCCATCTCTCTTCCTGTACTTCTGAACCCCTCATGACCTCATTGGTCTCATTTTATTTACCTTCTAAATGCCTCCACTTTCCAATACAATTAACGAATACATTGGGGCTTAGGTTTGTTGCTCCTTAGAGGTTGGCCTACAGTCACAGCACTCAGCACTCAAGAGTCTGGGAGAGGAGAATCATGAATTTGTGCCAGCCTTGGCTATCTAGAGAGAGTGAGATTCTATGGAATAGAATGTCTACCTGGCAGCCTAACATTTGTAAAATCCCAAATTCAGTCCTTAGTATTAATACACACACACACACACACACACACACACACACACACACACACACACCCTATGCCTAAGGCCTATCCCCATGTCATGGCATTTACCTGAGAGTACAGTTATACCAGGTTACAACATACTCATTTCCTCTCTTCAGTAATCTCCTAGCAGTCTTTGCAGCTCCCCAAACTATACGCTGGTTGTGCAGCGTCTCCCCATTCTGAAGTGGAGGCCTGAGCCTGGATTCACTGAGTGGGTTGTGAGTCTCACTGTCTGGTTGCTAATACATTGATGACCTTGGCTTTCACTGAACTTACACTCAATTCATTGGTAAACGGGGATGTGCGGAGGCACTGGACTCTTTCCAAGCAGTCAAGAGCTGGTTGTTTGCCGGGCGGTGGTGGCTCACGCCTTTAATCCTAGCACTTGGGAGGCAGAGGCAGGCGGATTCCTGAGTTCGAGGCCAACCTGGTCTACAGAGCGAGTTCCAGGACAGCCAGGACTATGCAGAGAAACCCTGTCTTGAAAAACCAAAAAAAAAAAAAAAAAAAAAAAAAAAAAAAAGAGCTGGTCGTTTGTTTCCTGTTTCAAGCATGTGCACAATCCATTTTTCATTGGATAGCCTTACCATGACGTTCTGTGGGCACTCTGGACTCACTGCCCACAGTTCCTTCACACTGCTGTATTCTCGAATTAGATTCAGAACCAGGTCTAGAAATAACACGATCTTTCCAATGCCTTCGAGTCTCACCTTCTCCATCCAGCTAGTTAAACATCATGTTGACTGCATCTGGAGACTGTCTCTCTTATCTGCTTTCCTCCCCCTTCCTACTTTCTCCTCCTCACTGTAAGCCTTCCCATGTCATTTTCTGCAAATCACCCAGCTCTCGTGCCAGGATGCTGTCTTCTGTCTATCTATTGACTACTCGGCCACCAAAGTTGTCTTCTAAAAAAGCAGATGGAGACCCTCTCATGGACTCCTCATTGACTAATGAACCAGTGATCTTCCTATGTGCAGTGGCATCCCTTCAGAACATTCTAGAAATACTAATTCACCAACCTCCACCCCAGACCTAATGAATCAGAAACTCAGGTATAGAGCCAAGCCTTCAGGATCCGTTGTAACAAGTCCTTCAGGTGATTCTGACATGGACTCCAGCTCACAAGCAAGCAATCCAAGCTTTAGACCCCTCCCTCCTGGCCTTGAATTAGGTTATCTTCACTACTATCTCAGCACTTCCCAGAGCCCCAGAGTTGTAACACCAAACTTTTCGGTTCTTCCTATATATGTTAGATTCTTGCCCATCTACATCTTTGTGGGTTGTTTCTGTCTAGCATATTGTCCTTCTACTCCTTCCCCTATGGAACGCCATTCATCCCTTAGGAGCCACCTCAGAGGTCGCGCGCTTCAGTGAAACTTCCCTTGTCTGTCCTGAGCAGCGCATAGTTGCTCACATTCTTGATGCCGGCAGCCTGTTTGTTGACAACCTAGTTACAACTATTTCTGTCTCTCGATTTGGCTTCAGCTAAGGGAGAGACTTTCTATCAGATTATCGGGGCTGTTTTAAAATAGAGCAAGCTGCTGGCTGAGGCACACTCATCCTGAGGCGTGGGAATTGTCAAGGCGACTCCACGCCGCCTTCCCTGAGGCCCCGTTGTTTCTACTCACTACTCTTCCAAGGGCGAAGCCTACCTCTTGTGAGCACAGCACACACAGCTGGGCAGAGTGCCCACCACCTAGTAGGCATGCTGCTTTTTTTTTTAACTATCAAATGAATAAAAATAGATTTCTGCCTTATAAGGGAACATGGATTACTGGATCTCCAAGTTCACGTCTAAATAGAAATTCCTGCCTTCTATCTCTGCAAAATACCTACAAAAATATTGTAGAATTGCCACTCTTTATACTTCAGATGGAAGCAACAGCCACCTTGTCCCTAGTCCCAGGACTCTTAAGTGACCGGGTGGAGGGAGTGCCTCCAAAGTCCTTGTGCCCAGAGGCTACTGAGGTTTCTCACTGGTAGAACAGTCGTTGGGATACAGCTGTTCGGACCCTATCATCTCCTGGCTGCACCGAGGGCACACTCCCTTCACATTATCCCTCTGAAATTCAGAGGCCAGGGTCTCTCGGGCACTTAGCATGGGCTTTACCACTGCTGCTGTCTTCCTCAGGAGCTTATGCCTCTAAGCTGTGGCAACAACTTGGGTTCCTCTCTGGCCTTTTTATCTGATTAGCTGTGTGACCTTCAGAAAATTGCTTGTGTCAACAATGCCCTCCACTGTACAATAGAGGACTGAATGACCAGGGGTTGCGATGGGTAGTGGGTGTTGAGAATCTGTGAAGATTAATGCTCGTATACTAGCATGAAGAAAGCAGCCAGGACACAGAATCCTTTCTGTTTTCCCCCTTGACTTTTGTTCTCTCTTAGTTTCCATCTGAAGCCCCCAGTTCCAGCTTCTATCACTTTCTTTCTTAATTGGAAGATCTACCGTTCCAGATCCTGTCTTGCTCCCAGCAAAATCCTTAGACTCTTGCCTGCTATTTTTCCTGTTTGGAAACTTTTCATCCAATCTACCCTTTTTTTTAAGCTCCCCAGTTGGCCAGAAGTTCAGTCTCTTCAAGGTTAAATTTGTGTTCAAGAGCACTCTGTTTCAAGCATTAATTTCAAAAAAAAAATGCAGTACATCAATGGTTAAGATACTAAAATAATTACACACACACACACACACACACACACACACACACACACTCGGGGGAGGGAGGAGACAGAAAAAGAGACAGAGAGATAGAGAGGGAGAGGGAGGGGGAGAGGGAGACAGACAGAGGAGTGTACACACCCAGGAGGCATGCATACCTAGTTATTCACCCATCTGCACGTGCATAGCTGTCTAATTCATTAGGCTGTGTTTCACAACTTCCCAATAAACTTTAATAAGTTGTTGCTGCAGAGAATTCTGTAATTTAATCTGAAATGTCTGTGACCCGCACACCAGTTCAACCCAGCCAGACTCAGCTGTGGTAACCAGTTCCTTCAAGAAAGGGTACTTGGGGCTGGAGAGATGACTCAGCAGATAAGTGCACTTGGCTTCTCTTCCAGAGGTCCTGGATTTCTATCACCCACATGGTGACCCATAACTTTCTATAACCCCAGGTCTCAAGGATCTAATGCCTTCTTCTGACCTGGAACCAGGCATGTTTGTGGTGCAAAAACATATATGCAAGCAAAACATCCATACACAATTTTAAAAAGAAAGAAAACAGAAAGGAAGGAAGAAAAGAAGGAAGGAAGGGAGGGGGGAGAGGGAGAGAAAGGGTATTTGGAGCACCCCTTTTCTATTTGGGTCTAGCACAGGCATATCTGTAGAGGGATCAGTCTCCTCTACATCCCATGATTCCATGAGGCTGAGCATTGAAGCAAACGAACCTGTAGCCCTTCAGAATACTCTCCCCTGTACCCGAGTTCTGCTCTTCAAGGTCGGGCCAACCTCCATCCAAGTCCAGACAGAAAGAAACATTTGCATTTCAAGGTACTATGGAGCCCGAGTGCGCATCAAGTGGGCCAGTAGCCCACTGAAACTTGAGAAAGTTATGAGAATGTCACTCGAGAGGACATGAGAATGGGGATTTTGAGGAAGGAGCTTCCAGCTACAGATGCTTTGGGATGTATGAGATTTCGGGGGAGTCTAGCTAGGTCTTGACCTGGGAGCCAGGGTCGAAGAGTGAGGAGATGCTGTTGTGGAACAGCCTTTCTGAGTTTCAGGGTTCTCTGGTTGAGGCAGAACCCAGGGTGTACCTGGACAGAGCTGGTGCTTGTGAAGGGAAGCAGGACCGAAGCAAAGACACTCAGTACCGGCTTTACATACTGAAGGTCACCAGAGTGTGGGGACTGGAGATGAATCTTCCTGATGAGGTCAGATGAGTCTCTTGAGAACTGTGAACTGAGGCAAAGACTTCACATTCTTACACACGTGTTCAGATATGGTAAAACCGATGCCAATGCTCTCCCCAGCCTCAATGGAGGGCATTCACACTGAACTATGGACACATAGACACATGCACCCACCCAGAGAAGGGGAGCAGTAAACAGGGAAACTCAACAATGACATTCTAAAAAGAGCATTAGAGCTAGAAGGGGGTGGGGTTGAGAAGAACACAATATATACATACCTTCAGGAAAGTAGCAGGGACAACTGCCAGCAAGACATTGTTGCACTTCATGGAGGCCAAGAAATGCCAGTGTGCCCATAAAGAAGAGAGAAATTTCCTGGAAGAGGGAAATTAGCCTATGCTACCCTAATGTCCTTTTCCCATTCTGTAGATGATGGATATACTTTAACATGTGTTCCTCTACTACAGACCTTCCGCTAGAATCCCAGAATGGGAGTTTCGGTGCCCACCCTCTCATTAGCATTGCCACCATCACTAACATCAAGACCTCAGCTCTTTAGGTGTCTGCAAGGAGGTGGCCTCCAGCCTCTGGGGTGCAACATTTTCCTTGGAAATGCTCACTGGGTCCCTGCAGTGAGGAGACTTTGAGAACTGAGCCCCTGCTGATCATCAGACCCCTGTTAACCTATCTGCTGGTCTCCCCGCCCTGAACACACCCAGGCCACAATGGATCTCCAGGAGAGAATGATGCCTCTGGTCCCCTAGCACTGCAGCACTCATGGAAAATGCAATGCTCTCCAGCCGGAAGGGAGACAGGAGGGAAGAGAGAAAATAGACATCTTGTGTCATCACTGGTTTGTGAATCTAACTCTTCTCAATTTCCTCACCCAGAGATGACAATGCCTCCTTCAAGGTCATGTCATTTTATTTATTTATTTATTTACAAATAATGGTAGCCATCTTTGAAAATGTCCAGTGTATTGTGAGGACGTAGTAGATAACTTAATAGTTTAGGACCTAGAATAAAATGATGTTTATAACCACAGTTGCTGCTGTCTGTTTCCTCTGTTTCGAAAGCTTATTTATACAAAGGGCTATGTTCTTGTGTGTGTTTTAGAGGCCTCAGGGTGAGAACACACATAGGTCTTAAACTAAGGCAGAGCAACGCAGGTCAGAGCAGGCACACAGCAGGGTTTCGGGCAGTCACAGAAGCTTCTGTGCTGGCGTGGTAACCCTCTGCCCCTCCAGCAAGAGCAGAGAGAATAATGCAGCTCCAACAGGATGAAGTGTGTCCCAGGGAGGATAGGACATCAAGAAGCCCTTTGAGGGAGGGGGCACGACTAATGTCCCTACTCTCACAAAAACCAGAGTCTGTCACCACACTGATCCCTTGCTAGGACTCAACAGGCACCAAGAAGGTCCTTTTCATTTGGACCTTGCACCCCGTGGTTGCATCAGCTGGAATTGATACATGGTTGGCCACAATACCCTGGAAAGAAGTGAGCAATGGAACGTCTCTAGCACTCTTTCAGGCCTACCTCTGGCCACAAAGTCCATGATGGGTACTCCATTGATACGCCAGATGTCCTGGGAATCTCCATGTGACTGCATCCCCAGGAAACCCAGGTTCTGGTAGTCTTCAAACCCTTCACGAGGTCACAGAGGAAGGGCTGGAGTTTGATTCAGGTCTTTCTCCCAAGACTAGCACTTTACAACTGCTCAGGAGCTGGAGGCTGGCCACAAGATCAGTGGGGAAGGCCCTGGGCCAAGAGAATCTGTAATGAGTACATTAATCTTCTGTATATGGATTATTCATGAACAATTTCAGTTTGCTTCTGGGTAGACATATAATTTTTTGTTACAGTTTGAACCCCAGCACCACACACACACACACACACACACACACACACACACACGCACACACACACACACATACACGCGCACGTGCACACACACACACACCCACCCACAAATCTGTTAGAATAGTTATAAATTTTTTCCCTATCTGTATAAAAGGATGAAAACTACTTACCAAAAGCAAAAACAAAACCAAAGCCAAAAGGAAAAAGAAAATTCCAACCCTTACACAACCCCAAAACAACAAATGTGCTGAGAAATAAAATTGCCAGGTCTGTTATTACTGGCGCGAGGCACAATTCTAATTGGCAAGTCTGTATCTGGGAAGAGCAAGGAGGACCTGGGTGTGAACTTGCTGCCCAGGAGAGAGTGCAAGGTACCATTTTCAACGGGGACCATAGTGATTCCTTTAATTCATTAATCCAATGTGGAATATACCAGAAGGGGAGATAGAACTCTGTTTATACACAACTCTGACATCATCCGATTTTAAGAAAGTTTACTGAAACCACAGTCATGGCCTTGACAATACTGAATGCCAAATACTGGTGTACACAGGTTTTACAGAAGGGTTCCCGAGAGCCCAATCACAAAACAAGGTTAACAGATGGGAGAGGCCTGAGGGAAGGCAAGCACACGAATTTTATTGAGAAAAAAAGCTTATATACTGTAAGGGTTGCTGAAGTTTAATAAATAAAGGTCAACTTATAATATATAAAAACAATATAAACATTTATATGCTACATGCATATCATATAATTTAAAGTAATAATTTATATGTGGGGACAGATGCCAATTCATGTTCTTCCGATTTTTCTCGACAAGGCACACACACAGGAAGTGTCTATTCGTATCCAGCGCCAGCCTACGAGTTTGTTGTTTTCTGAAGTCAGTGCTCGAACGTAGGTTTGCGACGTTTTGCACTGAGAGTTCCAGTGTTTGTCATCAATCCCCCTGCAACCGTTTTTGACTGGCCTGGCTTCTTTACATCTCGTTTCATAAAAATATTGTTTCACGGGAGAGTTACCGGTTTTGATCTCCCCCAGCACTGTGACCTGGTGTCCCCGAATGTCAATGGCTGAGGACTTGTCGGTCACCCACAGGCTCTCACTGTCACACACTGAGTACTCTCCTCGGTGACTCTTATGCTCTGCATAGCGTTTCCTCCGTGGTGACGTTCTATTGGCTACCACCGGGTTGCCCACATAATCCTCCATTAGATATAAGGGAGGGGGCTCCAAAGGGGTGCTGTCACTCAGCAGGACCCGGGGCGAATTGTAGCGTCTCTGTTGCCGTAGTAGTTCTGTGTCCGTTGCAATCATTGGCTGGAATTCTGACCTGGTGGCCTCTCCCTTCTCTGGTTCTCTGGGTGTCTCTGCTTTGGGCAGGGTGCTCTGGTAATTTTCTTTAACATCCACCATCTGCTTGGAAAGCTTGTTTTTCAAGATATCCGCCTGGATCAACTTGATAATGAGGGAATTGAGAGAGTCTTCGGGCAAACTCCTTTGATCCATGTTGTTGCCTTGGATGCCACGGAGATAAGCAAGAAATATCACATAAAACAAGATGGACATCACCTTGTTCACCTGTAAGATCTGAAAAGAGGAAACACAGGTGTTAACAGCTGGCTGGAAGAGACCGGGTCATTCTGGCATCAGCTATCTGAGGCTGACAATCTGAGAGTGAGGGGAGGGTACCACCTGTCTGAGGAAGCACCAAGCACCAGAACTCCTCCCTGTTATTTAGAAGGGGCGGGGTTACTGGAGGATGCAGCACAGGTCTTCTGATTGCTTGCTTTCTAGACTGACAGCACCAGCTGTATTTTTTACAAAAGATGTCTGCATTGTTCCCCAGCCTCCTGCTGTGCTGGGATGATGTCCTTAAACATCTCTGGAGCTTGGGAAGCTACAAGGTCCACTCCACTGTGACAACTCTGAGGACTGCATCAATGTATCTCTGGATCAGCTCAGAGTCTTTTAACTTCCTCAAGACGTGTAATGGTATCAGTCCCCAAGTGCAGCATGCAAGCTCTTCCAGAGGGACGTACAAGGGCTGCCAACTGGGTCTGTTGTTTTTAAAGTGTGGCATCAGAGAGAGGCTCATTCCTGACCCTGCTACCCTTGTAAGCAAACACAAGACCAGTGGACACCTTCTGAGAGAGCCTGAGTATCAAGGTGCTCCATCAAACTTTCAGAAAGACACTGGTCACTAGGACACCCTGCAGAGGATCTACCAACTCCTTGCACTCCCACAGAAGACAGAGATGCAGCAAAACTCAGCTCAGGTGATGGCTCTACCTGCTCTGGGCAGTGAGGGTTGAGATGGTTTCTTTTTCCTCCTAGGGATTTTTAGTTTCCGTTATACCATTTCTTTTTGCTGTCCTAAGTCTCATTCCACCATCTCCCGTTTGATGTGGCACTTTAACCCACTGCACCGGTTCCTTCTTCTGTTGCCATAACAGAACCTCAGCCCAGGGCTCCTGGCGAGTCCTGGAGGAATTGCAGCGGGATCTGGAAATCTTCCCCTCTCATCTCTCCTGCACAGGGCCAAGGCCTTTCCGGAAGGTTAGCCCAGGAGGGAGACTCTCAGGTGGAAAGATAGCTGTGCTGGTGACCCTGACCTGGCAATCCCCTCCCCCCACCCAGAACACTCACTCTTTAATCACCACTGCTGCCACCTCGATGGCCCCATGGGCATTTCCTCTTCAGAGTCCTGTCTTAACACGGAAAAATAAAACCCTTTCCCTTGGTTCACTGTTGGTATTTTCAGAAAGATGTTATAGAATCCAGGGGGAATTCAAAGGAAACAAACAAAGGTAACACAGGCTGTAGAAAAGAAGTCCTGATTCTGAACCTTCATTGAGGAGCCTGTCCCAGGAATTTGCTGCACCGCCTCTCTCCCCATCTCCTCTGAAGTGTGGCTTGCTCTCTCATCCCCAAAGGCTCACAGTGTTCCAGGAATTGACATCTTCCCACTGGCTCCTGGCCTGCCTCTGTGATAAGAGGGCCATCTTCCTTCCCTGGGAACCACTCTCAGGGTAACAGGCTCCTTCAAGGTCAAAGCTAAGGGAAGGGTTCTACCATGGCTGCCTGCCCTAGAGACTGCTAGAATTGTGTTATCCCAGGAAAATGGTTCCCACAGGGTAATTAACCTCCCTCCCGTTCTGCACAGAAGTGACACTTCTGTCAATCTTGCGAGCCTAACAAAACAAAACTTAAGGAACACAAAATAAAGGACATACTCAGAGCTTGAGCCTCTACCCCTAGCCCAGGACAGCTGCAATAGAATCATTTGAAACTAGAAGTCCTTAAAAAAAAAATTATCAGATTGTCCCAAAGCCTGGATCCTATAAGTATGAAAACACAAGGATATTGTTTACATGGCAACAAATCAGGATGATGGATGTGTGGGTCGGGATGCAGATAAAGTAATATACTTTATCTTTATACATATATTTACATATATAAATATATATATATACATATATTTATACATATAGAGGTTGGTAAGGTGATTATGAGGATTTGACAAGTGGATGTTGGATGGTACAATGGACTTGGGATAAGAAAAAAAATCTTTGTGGTGCTGGCCTGAATTTTGATGCAAAAGATAGTGCTAAAAAGCCCCTATCAAAGACTGGAGAGCTGGCTCTGCAGGTAAGCATCCTTATTGCTCTTTTATTGGACCCATATTCAGTGCCTGTACCCATGTTGGGTGGTTTACAACCATATGTGACTGTAATTCTAGGGGATCTAACAGCCTCTGCTGATCTCCACGGGCACCGGCACACATGTAGCATGTGCATATACACTCATGCAAATAAAAATAAAAGCAAATCTTTTAATAATCAAAAGCACAGCTAGCCTCACGCCTTCCCTTACACGGGTCAGCTTTCAGTCCCTGTAACAAATACCAAAGAGCACCGGTTTATTAAGAAAAGGAGAGGGTGTTTTGGGCTCATAGCTTTTGAGATTTCAGTTCACGATGAATTGGCCTCGTTGCTTTGGTTCTGGTGATATGGCAAAAAACTGTGCTTGAGTGAAAATAATTAATCACGGTCTGGAGAAAAAATGTGGGGTGTGGTGGGGGGAGGCAGTGGAAAGGAGGAGGATTGAGCAATACCCTAGGTCATGCCTTCAGTGACAGAAAGATCTCTCACGAGTTTTCAGCAGCCACTGAGCCAGGACTAAACCTTTACTACATGGACCTTTGGCCAGGTATAACCAATAGCTATTTTACACAGAGAGAAGAGATGGGTCTTGCTCTGATTTCCGATCACAGTTGTATTGGACTCCCACGTCCCATACTCCAATCTGATCCACCATTTTCCTGCTGCTTGAGCAAGCTCTGTGACTCACGGGTAAGTCCTTTCCATTTTCATGGTCACTTCTGCTGAAATTGTTCTCATTCCTCACTGCTGGCTTCACAAGCTGGCCTCACTCTGACGCTCTCCAATTGCCCTCAACGTCACCAACCATGCTTCCTTTGTGTTCTGTCAGCTTGTCCTCCAAATGGCTGCTCTAGTAGCCATTTGGTCCTGCATTCTTCATAGACCAGTGGAAGTGGCATGCACCTCACCTATTCCCTCTTCTAGACTCTTGCTTACCATCAATCTTGTGTGGAGTGAGTCATGACAGTACGTCATGTGCCATTATGAGCCGGATGTTAAGTATTTCTCAACTGTCTGCAAGACTTTCTCAGAACCTAGCAAGCATCCTCGACTCTGTTTGGTATATCTATTTTTCTCTCTCCCTCCCTCCCTCTCTCCCTCCCTCCCTCCATCCCACCCTCCCTTCTTTTTTGGAGAAAGCAAGCCCAAGAATATTGGGACAAGAATTTTCCCAAACAAACAAAATCAAAGCTGCAAAAGACACTAGATACTTCATTTTTCCTAAGTGGACTGATAGTTAACTGCAGGGAAGAACAGAGGACACTTGGTTCTTAAGCTCAACAAGGCTTTCTCATGATCAGGTAACTAAAAGACACGCAGCAAGTGTACAAGAAATGGCAGTTGAACATGAACTTGAGTAGTCTATGGCAACCCGTGGGCTGCACTCCTGCTCCTGCTGTATGTATGCACAGAAAACCAAGCATCTGGAAAATTCCTCTTGCGGCATCTGGCTCCCAGCAGTCTGTACCAGCATGGTTGTTCCGGCTGCTGTTGCTCACACATGCTTGGGGCTCAGACCAACCATGTTGCTTGTAGGAGAGAAGGAACACTGGGTCTTGGATGTGCAGGGATGGGAGATTAGGGAAGCAATTGTGGGAAGCAGGGAGTGAGGTTGTGAATATGCTGACCATGAGAAAAGGCAGAGTGAGATCTCTGGTTCCTCTTTGGTCAGCCGTCCCTTCACTTCCTACTGTGCTTCTTGGGTTAGGATTTTTCCCTGGGGGACTGTTTCCCTGGGGTGGGGATTGGAAACAGGAAGGCAGTGTCAGCTCGTTCTAGGCTAGGCACAACAGGCACAACTTTTGATAGTGCATCAGCAACTTCAGTCATCAGCTTCAGCAACTGTCCTACTGTTCTTACTAGCAGTAGGTCCCATCTTCCACAATGGAGAACCCTGTCTTTTTAATCCATTCACCCTACGAGCCCAGCCTATGGCTCTATACAATGCAGAGTTGCAATGTCTGCTAACTGAATGGGCACTGACACCAATCAAGACCTACCCAAGGCACGGCTTACTGGCCTGAAATCCTGCATGGGCTTCTGCCAAGCCTGGATTGGAAGCCAATCAACTCTGCCTTCTTTTCCCAAAGAAAATATAGGCCTTGGCTCTGAAGCAGGCCATAGTCCCCAGGCTCTTCTTGGCTATAATTAGAAAAAGACCTGTTAAAGACCTCAGTAAAACCCCCTTCCTACCCTCTCCCCAGTGCCCATTCCCCTGCTTATGCTTTTCCAAGATCCCAACCAGCAGGCGCATGCTCTCTTCCTCACTTAGCAATGCTTTCCCACATATGGTGTTTTCTCAGTCCCTGGAGCAACATTCCTAACAAGGTTTCACCATCCCTCAAAATACTCAAAAGAGAGCAATTTCTGATTCCTCCTTTTTGGCTCAGTTTACAACACACACACAGAGGGTTGCTGGGTATTCAGCAAGTGCCTGAAACGGAAAAGGGAATGGGGACACAAGGTGGTAGTGCACTGGAGACCACAGCAGCCTGCATCTGTGCTGGCACTCGCCGAGGAGGCAGTCCACCTCCTTAGGACCAGTTTCCCTTCTGACTTCATGTCTGCCAATCACTCTTGTTGAGCATGCATTGAAAGTTCCTTTTATGTTTGTTTTCCTTTTGTTTTGTTTTTAACTAGCATACATCAGTCATTGCACAAATTGATGGGTTTCGTTATGACATTCTCATCCACCAACACAATGTATTCTGAGCATATCCATCACTCATTATCCTTATTTGTCCACTCCCAAGTAGTCAGCCCTTCTGATTGGAGCTCTCTTTGATGTGAGAGAAAACATGTGATATCTGTCTTTCCAAGTCTGACTTCTTTTGCTTAACATGGTGATTTTCAGTTTATGGAGTACCTTTTTCTTTTCACCCTAGTTACAGTGAGATCCTCAACAATTAAGGTGCCAAGAGTCACACATTGATGATATATATATATATATATATATATATATATATATATATATATATATATATGAATGATATCGTAAATCCCCGAGAACCATCCTACTGAGGTAGGAAGTTTCATATATCCCATTCTGGGGAAACTGAGAGTGAGGTTAAATACACAGTGAGTTCGAGTACAGTTTTACACTAGGGCTCACCTTCCCCATGATTTCGTCTGTGAACTCTTTGCCCTAGCAGAGTTCTTGCAGAGCTGGATAGGGGCTGTCCAGCAGGTTAAGTACCTCCCAAAGATGCCTCAGCTGTAAAATGATTCTAGGGATTTGAAGCCTACTCCTTTGCTTTCTTCCTCTCTGTATTTCTTATGAAACCATTACTCATAAAAGTAGGTAAGTTAGTTGTCCCCTGGAGGTTACCAATTCTTGCAGAGGTTAAACATTGTAAGGAACAGAGCCCTGGATGTACCATCTCATGTCCTGGGTTTGCAGCCATCTCTGGAAAGCTGAGTGACCCCAGAGAAGAAAGAGAGGCAATGTTGGCTTTCCTCAGAGGAGAGATCGGCCTGACATCAGATTTTAACTTGCCAACATTCTAATATGAAAACCCAGGAGATTTCATTATTTCGTACGCATCCATGGTCCTCTGGAGGCAAATGCATCTGGCTGGGGATAGAGAAGAGGCTGTCCAGCTGTACCCAGATGGGTCTAGTTCTCCAGAGGATTTCTGCCTCTATGACACGGCCTCTGACTAAGTCAGACTAAGGGCTTATAGGACCGTGTTCTGCCAGACAGACTTCATAGCTTGTGCAGGCAGTGGAAGGAGGGAGAGGTGGGAAAGTGACAGATTTAAAGCTAAGTTACAAAGAGAAAAGGAATGTGGTGGAAATACTAAATTAGGACCCTATAAAAGACCAGCTCAGCTTGTTCTCCAGCTCTTAACTGCAGATTAATCCACCCTGGCTTTGTTCTGGTCACAGGTCCTGAGGCTTCAGAATGAATCAACAGAGTCACACAAAGATGTTCTGACCTCTGACAAGGCTGGGAGGTTGGCCAGAGTAAGAGGCTGATGAAGCCTCCAGAGGAAGTTATCTGTTAATCCTCCAAGGGAACCGGAAGCAGGGGTGAGGAAAGAGGGTCAGATGAACTCAAATGCACAGCTGACACCCAAAGGGAAGGCCCTGAAGATGCTGGTGACCAGTTAGGCCCTAGTATCTACGGGGGTTGAATTCAGGACAGCTGAAGTCAAACTGAGAACACACAAGCCAGCTCCCTGGAGGGAAGAGGAATCCAGAGGCAACAAGGGAGGGCATTGCTTGTTGAAGGTGATGGAAGGGAACTTGGAACTGGTGTAAGAGTGAATGAGAGAGGAACTCACATCCATGGGGCTGGGAGAGTTTCCACAGTGCCTTCTACTTTCCAATGGAGCTCTGCAGTGGTGCTGTCCTGACTCCCTCTCAGCACAGCTCTGCAAGGGAGCTGGTGACTTTGACACTCCCTGCCTTACAGTCTACAATAAGGAAGTGTATCTCTGCCAGCTTAACACAGTTGAATGTCCTACCCCTTACCCCATCACTCAGATAATTTAAAGATCTGTTAGTAGTGAGATTAGATGATTACTACTGATTTAAAGAAATATAAGATTACCTAATGGGGAGAAAACAGGAAATTATTTGGGGTGGCCGTCTTATATGCTTATATGTCTTTCAAAAAACAAAACAAAACAAAACAAACAAACAAACAAAAAACCTCTGTCTCTTAGAAAAGGTGTAACAAAATGCCTGTCTATAATGAAATGGCGCCCCACCAGTGTAGCATACTCTGATACCTGATGTTGTTTGGTTGTCACAGCCTGGCAGTGGGATGCAAAAATAAAAACTTAACAAGAGAAATCAAGAAGGTAAGGAAGAGAGCTGTGATCCAAAAGAGCCGAGAGACTAGCCCAAGAAGATGCAGAGGGATGCTTTAGATGGTCATGGAAAACCGAGAGGTGTGTCCACAACCAAGATGAGAACCAACTGTACACTCTCTGCCTGCTTTGGTGGGACCACTTCTGGGGACCCCTGAGAGCTAAGCAGGCCAGCATCAGCAGGTGAGGGTAGACTGGCCCAGGCCATGGAGGTGGAGTCTTAGCCTGTTCTTTAAGATCAGGTTCTGTGTGGATGTTTCCTGTAAGATGTTACAGTAGCTGGGTATGGTAGCTCACTCCTGTGATCCTGGTACTCCGAAGACCAAGGTAGGAGGAGGATGAGTTTGAGATCAGCCTGAGAGATACAGCTAGACCTTGATTGAAACAAACAAATGAACAAACAAAAACAAAAGCAATAGCAAGAAGCCTCAACATTTCAAATTCAGGATTTGGAAAATAGTGAATAGGGCTGATTATTTCCGGGAACAAGGTACAAGGTCTGAAGTGGGACAAGCAAAGAGCCTCCGGGTTTATGAGATGCTGATTTCCCAGTGGCAACAGAGATCACAGCCAAGTGGAGCTGGATGTCACATGCTGGACTGAAAGAAAACAAAGCAGAGAACTCCCCCTCCCCCAAAAGCTAACCCATCTCCAAAAGTACCAAACTGGCCTGTCCCAGGAACAGGCCATGAGAAACAGAACCCCTTTGTGGACTATGTACTGTTTGTTGGTCCCTGACACCCCAGGAAAGCTAAGTACACCGAGGAGAAGGTGGGAAGCCAGGAGTTTGCTGCGTGCACATGCTTGGGAATTTCTCATTGTCAAACGTGCACCTTCCTCAGGCCCTCAGGCAGTGTGAGATGGAAGGTACGGCACATGTCAAAACAATGTGCACTGTAGCACTGAACAGGAAGGTAGCGTGCTTACACCAGGTCAGGAACTCTCTGGCTTAGCCTCATCTTGGCAGAAGATCTAAAGGATGCCTGGTAGGCTCACAGGAGCTCCAGGAAGCTCCAGTTTACTTTATTCTTTACATCGTTGATTCCATGGTCAGAGGGTGGGCTAGAAAGAAATAGTGGAGAAAATGAGTCCACACAGCTAGTGGTCATAATGGGCTTGCCTAGTAAGTCTTGTTCTGGTTTAGACAGTCACTCCTACTGCCACTTTGCAGAGACTCGTTGTAGTTACAGGACTGTGCACACACATGCATATGGTGCCTCCCCCCTTGATAAGGATGGATGATTTATAATTAAGCTACTCTCTCTCTCTCTCTCTCTCTCTCTCTCTCTCTCTCTCTCTCTCTCTCTCTGAGACAGTGACCTCAAACTCACCACAGCAGTGAGGATGAGTTCTCTGCCTCCACCTCTCAAGTGCCAAGATTGCAGGTTTGTGGCACCACACTTGGTTTGGTGGTGGCCATCATTTTCAGGGCTTCAGGCAAGCTAGGCAAGTTCTCCACCAACTGAGATACATCCCCATCATTGCTTATGCTTTTTCAAATCATCTGCGATTCTGTTGCATGCTCGTTTGGAAGAGGATGATTTTCTGTGTCTGGGTTAATTCCATTTTCCAGGGGTAAATGCTTATGAGGAAAGATGCTGCACACCAATGGCTGAGGGGACGTGGGTGCTGGAGACTAACTTGAGCTTCAGAAAATAACTTTTCTACATCGACATTTTTATTGAAATCTATGCCTAGTGTCTGCATTGGGCTTATGTTAATCCCCTGGTTGTGGGCAAGTGCCAGGTAACTAAATGAATGCCATCACAAGGCAGTGGCTGCAAAGAAATTGCTTTGTGAGAATTACAATGAATTATAGTTACAACAAATAATAATGAGATAAATAATAATGATGATGCTAAAGTATCCATCTTGTCCACCAAATCCAAAGAACAAAGAAACTAGCTGAGGGAATTCCCAAGGCTTCTCTTCAATACATACGCCTCTCCTCTCTTCCAAACCAAGACCACAGCAGGCTTGGCAATGGCCATTCCGATTTCTGCCTTAATCATGGTGGCAGAAGGAAGGCTAGGATCAAGAAACCATCCTGGTTTGGCCTGGAGAGGACTTGGCTGCAGAGACCGTAGTAAGATGGCAGGCTTCCTCCTGTATGCTTGTACTAAGCATCGTCAGTCCCTCACAGATCCCCCTTACCACAAAGCCATCCTCCTTCCTTAGAGATGAGACAAGGCCCACTGAGATACTTAAGATGTGGTTGTCTTAGGTCTAATGCCCTCTGCTGTCTGAAGACCATGGAAGCCATAACTACCTCTCAAGTGGCTTAGCATCTCTCTTTTCATTTGGCGAGTGTCTCCCCTTGCTTTTACTGTGGCCACCATCACTCATTCGAACACTTTTACAATCCAGAAGGCCGAAGGAGAGGAGATGTCTTTTTGATGATTTTGTGGGTCTGTTCTCACCCTCTCACACAGCAATGCTGTGATATGTGCACAGGGAGAAAACCAATCATTCATCCAAACTGGAGTGCGAGACAAGCACTTACTAAACATTAGGACTCCACTCCCAAACAGTCTAGTGCCTTTCTGGGCATTGGGGTGAGATTCAAAGAGCCAGCCCAGAGCTTCTCCTCTGAAAGCAATTTTGGCACAAACATACTGAACTCAAAGCTGTGTTTAATCACAGACACAAGTCACAATAATCACTTGTAATAACTGCTAACCTTTGGTGAGCCTTCCCATATGCTAGACTTTGTGAGACACTTTGCACGGATTATCTCTATTAATCCTTCTAGATACGATTGTTATCCCCACTTTGCAGCCAAGGAAACTGAGGCTCAGAAGGATTAAATAATTTTGCCTGACATCGCACACCAATTGAGATGCAGAGCCAGGATTTAGACACCCATCCTAGTGACCTCACAACCCTAACATTCAGCTAAGATTGCATAATTCCTCCCACTTAACTCTGAATCCAAGGCACCTGTCACTTTTTCGCAGCAGACTGGCAGCAACACCACATTGTTTTCAATGCTTCTTTCCATGTTTAGAGAAAAAATAGAGAGAGAGGCAGAGAGACAGAGAGAGATTCAAGTCAGGTTCTCTGAATTGTCAGGAGGACATTCCACAGGCTGAGGCTGGCAACTCTGAATCGAGTGGCTGGAAAAGATTATCCATTCAACTTGTAGCTCGTAGTCTCGAGTATTTGCACTTTCATTTCTCAAAGTTGAAATATTAATGGGAACAAAGACCAAGTGTCAAGGAATTCCTCAAAAAAAAAAAGAAAGAAAGAAAGAAAGAAAGAAAGAAAGAAAGAAAGAAAGAAAGAAAGAAAGAAAGAAAGAAAGAAAGAAAGAAAGAAAGAAAATTGGCCTGGACTATTGATGTAACTTTACTATAGAGTGTTTGTTCACTACATGCAAAGTCACAGATTCAATCCTCTGCTCACTTCTGATCGGGCTAGAATTTCTAATATGGCATGCTCTGGACTCATGGTTTTCATAGACTGCAATACACTTGTAAGAAATGAAAATTGAAAGCATGTGGGCTCTAGCATATGTCTTGCTTTGATTGATTGATGATTGATTGGTTGATTGATTGATTGGTTGATAAAACCAACTATGCTACTAACCAGCTTTGGGGCTAGCTTGAGAGAATCACTGATGAGCTGAGAGGTCTCAGTTCCTGGCAGTCTCTGCTACTTGTATTTTGGGCAGGTCAGTTGTATTTTTCACACATAAGGCTTGAGTCCACACCTGCTGAATACCTGCCACGTCTCCCAGTGCCAATCCCACCAAGGCACAGTTTTCTAAGCATCCTTGATTAAGAATGCAGGTGGACATGATTCAGAATTGTGGTTACAGTTAAAGAGTTGAGGGCTCAACATGTACACACATGTACATAAAGAAAAAACTTGCAGAACAATTTCAATGCTGTCTATACCCTTAAGCCCAACTTAGTGGCTCTTAGATCCTAGGTGTTGAGTTACTTACTACCTTTGCAAATATATGCATATGGTGTGCATGTACATGTGTATACATGTTTATAAGTGAACACACAGACATGTATTTGCATGTTTATATAGTGAGAAGCCAGAGGATAATATAAAATGTCTTCCTTGATTGTGTTCCACCTTACATATTGAAGTAGCGCCTTTCCCTGGAGTCTGACTCTTATTGCTTTGGCTAGTCTAGCTAGCCAGCTTGCTCAGAATCTCATCCCTGCCTTCCAAATGCCACCATATCCATCAGACATTTATCTGGCTTCTGGGGATCTGACACCTGTCTTCATGTTTGCAGGGCAAGTACTTTACCTACGGAGTCATCTGTCTAGCCCTATAATTCTTGAACTAAAGAGTTTCTGAGGTTCTCAAACAGGAACATCTATGTCTCTATTCTACGCTCATTCCCAGACACTTGCTCACCAGTCCCGATCAAGGAACCCCAATTGTTAGTCTTCTTTTCCAGCCTTAGTCCTCGGTCTCCTTGAAAGCATGGATGGAGGAACTCAGATCCTCATCTGTTAGGATTCTTGTATAATGGGGGGGGGGAGGGTGTATTGAGGAAAGTACCTGGCCAACACAAAACAAAACAACCAGTGGAAAGCCCATGGAACAGGCCCTGTGCTGATTATGTGGATCCAAAAACAGGACATGTGGAAAGAAACTTGTCATGCTGGCCAGTAGAGTTTTCTTGAGGAGGTGGCACCAGGCCACAGGTGAATGTGTCAGGCTATAATGCTTGACACTATTGTGAGAAGGTGGGCCGACCTAGCCCGAGAGGGAGCCATGGGGACAGAATCTATAGCTAATCTATGGCATTAATGCCCTTAACATGTCAGAAGTTTTTCTTTGCTTTCATTACTTTGCATGGCTTCCTCTCCAACATCATGGCGTTTTCGTCTCTTCAGTCTCTGCTACTTCGTGGACTTCAGAAAGGCATCCTTCCTGACGCTTGAAGATGCCAGTGCTTCTGAAGGGCCTCATTTTATACCAGGCCACTGCCACTGACATGGAGAATAGCATACTTAGCCTCTCAAGAACAAACAGATGGTGTAGGGTGGCCACAGACTGCTGGCCTCAGAAGACACCCCTGGAAAACCTGAGAGAGAAGAGGCTTTAGTACTGACATGGCCTCACGTGCTATAGTAGATAGCATAAGGGGCAAAGCCCTTCCAAGAAGTTTAGCAGTTAATACTAAATACCTGCCATGTACTTGCATTCTTACAGAGGGTCGAGCAGATACTAGGCAAAGCACACGATGACCAGACATACACAGAAAATAAAGAAGAGACAATTTCTGTACAAAAAACCTATTCTCTCCAGATACTTCCACATGTATGTAACTAATTTTAAACTACAGGTATTTGACACTTGTTCTTTGTCATGATGGTAAATATGTCCTCTCTCTCCTTCAGTATTTGAGTGAAGTTATGACTGTTTTGATCAACTTGACACAAACTAGAGATACACAAATCAATGTGTGTGTGTGTGTTTTGAGAGAGATAGAGATAGAGAGATGGGGTGAAGTTAGTATAAGAGAAAGGGGGTGGCTTTCCATTCAATTATTCAGTTGTCCCTAAGGCCCTTGGACAAGTGTTTTGCTACTTGACTTGGGAGAGAGGGAGGGATGAGATATGGCACCGACAAAATCTCAACCTTTATAATTCAGGAGGGACATTCAGATTTGTAACTCTACCACCATTGACCAAAACTATCACCTAACCCCTTACACTAGCTGCCATTTTCTTCCTACCTCCAGAGACACTGCAAACTGGCCTTATAGACAGAGCAGGGGAAGTCCCAGAGCAGGAACCACAGGAAAGACTAAAAGCTTGGACACGTGGGCAAAAAGAGCTTCCTGTCAGTGTCACAGAGCCCAATGGGAAAGGCTATAACTGTACAGGTCATCTGTATCTCATTTCAAGAAGAGATGAGGGAACACTAATCAAAGGCTGGGAAGAATAAGGCCTCAGATGATAATGCACACTGGGACTCATATGGGTAATGTGGTTCTGTGAGTGGTGTGTGTATGTGTGTGTGTGTGTGTGTGTGTGTGTGTGTGTGTGTGTGTGTGTGTGTAAAACAGTGTATATAGATCTGTGTATATGAATGTTTGCATGGGTGGTATCTGTATGCCTATGTACATAGTATATAAATCTTTATGTGGGGTATTTGTATCTAAAGTTGTCTATGTGTGAAATGTATGCATGAGAATGTGTATGTGTCTGAATAAGAGTGTGTATATGTGTGCATCTGTGTGTGTGTGTCCTGTAGGCCTGTGAGTATGTCTGTATGTGTTTGTGTGTTATATACTTAGAAAAGGACATTGAGAAAGCAGAAAGGATTCTTTACCTGGACTCCCTCACATCTCACTGAGCCCTTGAGCAAGGCTTTCCCACATCCCAGGGGACATTAATTTGTTCTTGTATGAAAGGCAGGCATCCCTAAGGCAAATTCAGTTCAAATAGTCTGCCTGTCCTCAAGGTTGGAAGGTTAAGTTACCTTTCCCTTGAGCACAAAGGAGATAGTTTCAGGGCCTTTCTTCCCCCACCCCACCCCCCAAAGCTAGGAGTGCTGTCCACACTGGCTTCCAGGGGCCTTTCTGGGTCCCAGGAACTGGAAATGTGAGAAGGGGCAGAGGAAAAGCCAGAGAGATAGAGAAAAACTCTGGGGCAAGTTTGCATTTCTCATTATTTCTCCAAGCCTTCTCAAATTCCTTTTGTTTAGAAAGCTCCTTGAGTTTCCAGAGGCTCCCTTCCCCCACCCACCCCCTGAAAACCCCCAGGAACTCCTTCAGACTGTAACCCTTCCAGATAACATGTTCCATATGTCGGTCACTCTCTGCATGAGACGCGTGCACTCACTTTTCTGGTCACCTCCTCTGAGGTCTGCCAGGCAATGCCTTTCCCCTGAACAACTCCTTAGCCTCCTCTGAGACCTTCGGTCCAAGAAGCAGGGACCTTCATCTCTTTGCTTTTCTCCTTCATCCATCTCTCCCAGCCAGGAATCATGCAGGTTTGCCTCACCACTGCCCGGGAGCTGTGGAGCGCTGCCTGCCTCTGCCCCTGCCCGCTACCAACAGCTGCAGGGAGACCCTTCTTTAAGCACTGGGGCTAATTGAGCAGTGCTCTGAGCAGCTTGCCACATCATTTGGGAGAGTATGCTTTTATAGCAGACAACACAGAATTCTATTGTCTCCCTTTCCCACCCCGCCCCCCTCTCTTCCCTGTGGCTACCTAAAACGGTAAACAGAGGCTAAGAAGATTTCTTTTTCCTACACAGCTTCCATAGCTCCCTTTGTAAATATGAACAGATATCCTTCCACATTTACCTCAACCTCCAACCCACGCCCCAGCACTCCCGCTCACCCCATACCCCCTTCTTGCTGATAAAGTTTTTGCTGGTTGGCCTTGATGGCTTGAGATCAATGCACAGCCTGGTACTTGTGGTTTTCCTCACTGGGAAGCGGGCTGCAGTGAGTGACCGGAGAGGAGCTGAGCTGCTGAGGGTGAAGACAGAGTTCTATTCCTCACAGAAGCCCGAAGTTCCTCTTCCTTGGAAGCAATTGTGGCTCTTAAAGGTATCAGCTTCCTGGGGGATGTTCTAAGGACCAGGCAACCGTCACCTCAAACAAGCCTGGAGCTTCTATTCAGCTTAAGAAGTGGGGCTGAGCAGGAGGGCAAACCTGCTATTCGAGGGACCAGACAGGGAGACACACAGGTCTTCCCAAAAGACTCATAGTCTTCATCTAGTTACAATACTTAGAAACATCAACTGGCGGGAAAGATGAGACTGAGCCCTTACTGTGGGCTGAGTACTGTATTTTAATACTTCCCACAATCTCTAGAAGACATTGTTATTTTAAAGTGAGTAGGCGAGTGGTGAGCTAGGTATCACGGCTGAGGTAAACTACAATGCTGAAGCTCTGCTTCCTGACTCCCTAGACTATACCTCCCCAAACGATCCCTTGCTATGACCAGAGCCCTACCATCCAGAAGAACAAAACCCATGCCTGGGAAAGAAACTGTAATTCTTCCTTCATCCAGCTGTGAACACAGGGGAGGGCATGAGGCCTGCAAAACACACTGCTCTTTTCTCTGTTCGCACGCTATCATTTGATGTACCAGTTTACACAAAGTGGATTCCTTCCAGAGCTGGACCACTGCTGGCTGCAAGAATATGTCTCCTGTCCAGAGGCAGACTAGATCTGTCTGCTCAGGTTCTGCATCCGTTCATCTCAAATTCTAAGGAGGGATGCCTCCCGGCCTCTCTGCTGTCTTCCCTCCCCTTCCCCCAACCTCATTTCTATGTAATCGGCAGATTTGTTGTATTAAGGAGATCAAACGATAGTTATGCCAAAGTGGGTATTAAAAACAATCCGACTCAACAATACCTGTATTGAGAAAATGGCAACAACATGAAACGGAACCCATTTGATGATGGGGTTGGGGTAGTCCAGGGGAACTAATGAGACAACTGAACTCACATGGCTGGGGATCTGACTTCACACGCTCCTGTTGTGCCGATGGGCTTGGCAGGAAGCCCTACAATTTGGTGCTAATGAATGGATTAACTAGGAGGATAAGGAATGTGTAGGGATGTGCCCTGAGACTGGGATGAGCATTCACCATGTGGTGCCAAGAAAGCCTTGATACACTGAAATTCAAGGAGACTGGAGGCCCCTTAGGAGGCAGTCATTTCTGGCCAATAGGCTAGTGCTTGGGCCATTGGACCAACAGTCAAATGATGGAGCCATCTATTTCAGGGAGACCTAGTTTGGCTTCTTTTCAAGAGTGCTACAGTGGGTTTCTAGGCATGCAGTCTACATGACTGAATTAACTAGAAGAAATGGCAGAGAAGTTCCCTGTAGACCTTACTGAGAGTCTGCGATTCTATATTCACACTGTGAAGGCAAAACCCTTCACCACAGGAGTCAGATGGGGCCATGGCCTTGGGAGAGCATTGAGTGACCTTCACCCTCCCAAGAAGTGAGTCATAGGACTGGTGGGAAGAGATCCCTGCTGCCTGTGATCAGATGGAAGGGTCTGGAAATTCCTTGTGTTGCTGGCACCGATTCAGAGCGTGGAACTTTTGATCCTATAACATGATACATTTAAATTCCCCTTGGTGGTGTTAATAATGGAGTTGGCTGATGCCCACATGAGCAGAATTTATGGCTTGTGGACTCTTCCAAGAAAAAGAAACAGCAGTCATGGGGGCTGTGCAGGTGAACCTCCACTCTCGACTCATGTAGGCTTCTGAAAGGCTTGAAAGCACATCAGTTTTTGCTAACTCAATTATACTGTAATGATGTTAGAGACATTGTAACAATGAGTTTCTACCAAAAGCACACAACTACTCTTTTATTTAAGAAATATATATGGGGCTGAGGAGATGGCTCAGTGGGTAAAGTATTCGCTGTGCAAGTGTGAGGTTCATAGTTCAGATCCCCAGAACCCATGTAAAAGCCAGTTGAAAGTGGCTGTCCAGTGAGAGGAAATAGCAGCCTATCTCCAGCTTTTACAAAGACTTTCCTAAGCATCGAAGTGAGAGCATTTGAGGGAGGATCACACCAGATGTCAGTCTCAGGCCTCCATACTTACATGTATGTATTCACACAAGTATACACATCACACATACTACCATACAAACATCGTGCCCACTTACAAATTGCATCCTAAGCTAGTGTTAGTTCAAAACAAAGTAATACTGAGAATGTAGAACAAACATGTGATCACATTACAATTTAGTTGGGAATCAAAAGGCTTTGAGATTAAATTCTTCCTCAAGGAAATGAAACAAACTTTTTTTTTTTTGATTAGCTCTTCAATGGCTTAGGTATCCTGGTGTCCTGGTTGGCTTGTTTCGTTTTGGTTTGGTTTTGTTCTTTAGTCAACTTGACACAAGCTAGAGTTATCTGGGGAGAAGAATCTCCATTAAGAAAATAGCTCCATTCAGAGTGTCTGCAAGGCAATTCTGTAGGACATTTTCTTTCTATTAGTGATTAATGTGGGAGGGCCCAGGCTACGGTGGGTGGTGCCTGGGCAGGCAGTCCTGAGTTGTATAAGAAAGGAGTTTGAGCAGGTCTCAGCAAGCAAGGCAGTAAGCAGTGTTCCTCCATGACTCCAGTACCTGCCTTCAAATTCTTACCTTTAGAGATTCTGACGTCCTTCAGTGAGGGACTGCATGACCTAGGGGTTGTAAGATAAAATAACGCTTTTCCTCTCCATATTGCTTTTGGTCATGGCGTTTTATTGTGGGGCTGGAGAGCTATGTGACTCAGGGAGCAGGTCTGAAGCAAGAGTGAGATTCAGACGTGTCCAATCCCCAACAATCTCATCCTGAGACTAGCAGGAGTGAGGACTGTTCCTTCCTTGCTCTGGGCCTGCATGTCCCAGCACTCATAGCCAGTACACTCCCACCTCAGCCTCCCTTGAGCTAGTCACTAGCCTGGTGTACAAATTACAAATTTAACCTCCTCTTTCCCTATAAGGAGA
Organism: Tokudaia tokunoshimensis; assembly: GCA_036184795.1. Taxonomy (NCBI): domain Eukaryota; kingdom Metazoa; phylum Chordata; class Mammalia; order Rodentia; family Muridae; genus Tokudaia; species Tokudaia tokunoshimensis. Next base: position 146,340,398 of record BTHU01000002.1, read on the forward strand.
TGTCCAGCAAGCACCTGGAATTCCTCTTCATGCAAATGAAGTGTTCCCAGCACCTAGTCACCAGTCAATAATGTACCTTCATCCCCCAAACACCTACCTACTCTCTCTAAGGTTTATCTAGCCCTTGTTGGCCCCTAATAAAGGAGAGCTATTTCACTGGAAACTATCTTGGAGAAGACTTTCTCCACTGCAGTGAAGCCTGCTCAAGATCCTGCAAACCCATCAACCTAGAGAAGCTTCAATCTTTCACATTCTGGCCTAGTGTGCAACGGTGTCTGCATACCACAAGGGCAGAGAGAGGCAAAACCAAGCCAGCATTTTATCACAGAGATAGAAACCTAACTAAGGCAACTGATAATAGGCTTTACTTCATGTGGCCAATTTCAGAGAAATTAAAGAGGCAAGACCATTCTTTGTTGGACATGTTTATCCACTCTTGTCTCCTGAGCTATCCCTTACTGCCCATTGCATAGAGCACCTCAGTTTTCTTCCATATCCTAACAACAAGAAGGAGGCAAGCAGAAGGTGCCCAGTCTGTACTTGATGACGTCAATGCTGGTGTTGGCCAGCATCCTGGACCACTGTCTGTCAGTCAGGATCTGCACTAGGAATTCTACAGATAGAGTTTGATTTAGCCCAACACTCCTAGGATGCAGGCTTTTCTTTCAAATCCTGTAAGCTGACTCCGGGCAGTGTCTCTTGATGAAATGTTAATATTCCTTCTGTGAAATTATAAATAGTCATGTAAGTAAAACAGGGACTACGCCAATTATGATTAGATTTTGTGACCAAGTTACGTTATTTTCACCTTGAGATGTGATCAGTTCTCGGGGCCTTCTGGGGTTTTAGAGCTGTAATGGAGAGCCCCAAGATGTGCACTTGTCTATGTCATAAATGAGGAAACCTAGCGCTGAGGTCACCCTGTGCCCCTGTTGGAGCTGTGATCAGAGCAGAGTTGGGCTTCAAATCCAGGCACGCCTGACACCTAAGCCCAGTCCCTCACTGCTATCCTGATATTCTCCATTCTGGAGACAATGACAGAGAAAATAGTTCTTTCAAGAGGTCAAGTTAAACTATAATTGCATAAGTCCCCTTTCATATTAAAGATTTTTCCTTAATTTATCTCGTATTTTATTTTGCCATATTGTAGAAGTAATACAAGCATATTTTAAAAACTTCAAGAACTCAAAAAATGCATGACTTTGCAAGCTTCTACGGTAAAAGAGATTCAAAGTTAGAGAAAAATAGCAAAGGTTAATGGTTGGAGTTAAAGATGGTATAGAATCTTTGCTGCACAGGAACGGGGACCTGAGTTCAGACCCCTTGCTTCCATGTAAAGAGCCAGACGTGATGGTACATGCCTGGAATCTGGTCAGTCTTCTCCTTGCTCTCCTCCAATACACACATTTTTTTTTGTAAGACATCTCTATTCTGTAAATACTGTGTGCAGCTTTACTTTTGCAAGCTATCACCATTTGATTAACAACACGGGACAACTTAAGGTCTTTGTGAAAATACACAGGTATTTGTTAAGGTTAAGGTAGTTGTGAATAATGGATGGAATGTTCTTTCTTGGGCATTTCCAACACTTTTGGCAACTATATGGAAACACCATCCATCATCTCCATACACCTGAAAGTCAGGGATCGCCTTTCATTTAACTTTTTAAGAGACAGAAAGGAGTTTGCATTCATTCATTAATGTTGAGATAGAACTTGTTTTGCCAAAGCTGATCCTAACCTTACCATCCTCCCGTTTTAGCTCTGGAAAGTTGGGATTAAATAGGTGTCAGCATGAGAGATAGAATTTTAGATTTAGTATATTTAGAAAGAGAAAATCCCCACAAATAAAATCCAGTATACAAATAACAGAGTGAGGGAGGTTTAGCTGCTTTGAATTAAGTGAGATAAAGGCAGGGCTTAGCTGTCAGTATACTTACTGCCCATCACCTCTGGTCACTGTTGGAAAATTTCCATAAACGTTCACTCCAAAGTCACTGAGACTTGGCACTCCTTTACCACATGGCCTCTTTCACAACCCTCCTAAGTAATGGCTTTCCCTCATTCACTCCAAACTACTGGCTAAACTAGATGTCCACCTGCTTCCCCATCCTTACCCGTAGATCTGCCCCGTCTCCCACACACCTGCCAGCTTTGAGTCATGACACTGACAGTCCTTGGTGCATCCTATGCGAACTCTGCTTCTTTTGTCTTTCCCTCCTTGACTGTCTTAGCTCCTGATTCACTAACTTTCTCCCAGACTCCCTCTGAGCCAATGCTTCTGATTTCATTATCTGTGGTTTGTTTTTGTTTGTTTGTTTTTATATGTTTGGTTTGTTTCCCCCGAGACAAGGTATTGCTGTATAACCCAGGCTGCCCTTGAGCTCATGATTCTCCTTCCTCTGTATTCTGAGTGCTAAGATTACAACATAACTTCGGTATGTTAAGGAGATGATCCTGTGCTCTGCCTTCTTGGCCCCTCTGCTGCCTGCCTTGGTTACTTTTCACTCACTGGGCCACTCAGCCTAACTCACCAAACCTGTAGGCTTCAGCCTTAGTGAGAAACCCTAAGTCAACATGTAAGGTGAACAGAGATAGAGGGAGGCATCTAGTATCAATCTTTGGCCTCCATATGTATATACTCACACACAGGTACACAGAGATACATATGCATGCATACACAATACCACACCATGCACACGCTCACATACACACACACAGGCATGCATGCACATACACACACAGGCACACACATTCACATACACATGCACACACACCACACATACACACAAACACACGCATACACAAACACACGAGCACACACACGCACAGACACGCACACACATACACACATGCATATATGTTCAAGCATACACACACACACACACACACACACACACACCAATTTTTAAAATGTCAGCGAAATACATACGACACGAAGCAGGAGAGCTAGTTGGGGAGAGGAAAGAGAGAATGAGGGATGGGAAAACAGCAGGAAAGGAAGATGGATAAGAACCAAGTATACTGACTTACATGTATGGAAATGCCATAGTGAAATCTATTACTTTGCATGCTAACTTAAAAAAATTAATTTTACAAAAGGATATCATAATTTACTGGCTGACATTCCCTTGTTGGTCGTTTATTATTTTTAATTCTCCACTCATGTACAATGAAGCAATAAATTTCTTCCTGAACACAGCTCACTGGGGGCCCAAGTTGTTCTCGTATCCCATCACTCTGGCCACTGCCTTACACTGTGGTCACATCTGCCTGAGCACTTGTCTCTACAGCTCAGTTCCAACATCTCCCTGCTGACACTCGCCTTGCTAAGAAGGAGAACCCTAGCACATGAAACGGTTAGCCCCGGGCAAACTTTACTTTCAGGGTCAGTGGGCCATGTCTTTAAGTGGGTCAACAGGTCAACAGTGTGTTACTATTTTTTCCCAAACTGGGTCTTTCTTTTCAGTCTTTTTACAATAGAATACAGAAAGAAGATCTTGCTTCCCAGTGCACCAAAACCCAAACCAAACCAATCAATCAAACAAACAAACAAAACCAAAAACATAGTAATAATACAAGCTCTCCAAAAGTAGGAGCCTGATTGACTTTCTAATCCTACCTACAAATCTGCTTGAATGTGCATAGTTGAGGTGGCTGGATAGTCTGCCTTCTAAAACAGTATACTCCTGAAAGCCAGAGAAGTGGAGCCATTAAGTGACAATGGTCTTTCTCCTAAAAACCTTCATGTAAGCTTGTTTGTCAGGTCATAGGTTCAGAACCCTGGGACCTGGCCATAGAAGACCTTAAGAGGAGTCAAGATTGAAAGTCGTCAACGTCTGGAATGTAAGGAACAAGAAAAGAAGGTTGAGAATATACATTAAAGACAACCCTGTTGGGCCAGAAGATCAAAGGACCCAGAACATCCAGTTAAGAACCATCCTCAAGTTCCAGACTGACAGAGTACCCAGGGCCAACTATTTCTTATTACAATTAATCGGTTCTCCATTTCTTGCTCCAGGCTGCTTTTTTTCCCTAGTTACTACCCAACCATTCTCCTTGAAGGCCACACTTCAATAAAGCTCTTACTTTTGGATAAAACAGCAGCAGCCAGGGCCATGGAACCACACCCCTGCCACAAGCAAGCTTTTCTTTTTTTTTTTTTTTTTTTTTTTTTTAAATTTTTTTTTTAATTTAATTTAATTTTATTTTTTTAATTTACATTCCAAATCACTTCCCCTTTCCCGTTTCCTCCCTCCCCGAAAGTCCCATAAGCCCCCTTCCCTCCCTCTTTTCTCCGTTCAACCCCCTCTCATTACTCTGTCCTGGCGTTCCCCTACATCCAGTCTTTCCAGGACCAGGGGTCTCTCCTTCCATCTTTTTAGAAATCTATTGATATGCTGATTGTGTCTAGGGTATTCTGAGATTCTGGGTCAATATCCCCTTATCAGTGACTTCATACCATGTGTGATCTTTTGTGATTGGGTTACCTCACTAAGGATGATATTTTCAAGTTCTGACCATTTGCCTAGGAATTTCGTGAATTCATTGTTTTTAATTGCAGAGTAGTATTCCATTGTGTAAATATACCACATCTTCTGAATCCATTCCTCCGTTGAGGGACATCTGGGTTCTTTCCAGCTTCTGGCTATTATAAATAAGGCTGCTATGAATATAGTGGAGCATGTGTCCTTATTGCATGCAGGTAAAGTCTCTGGGTATATGCCCAGGAGTGGTATAGCCGGATCCTCCGGAAGTGTCATGCCCAGTTTTCTGAGGAGCCGCCAGACTGCTTTCCAGAGTGGTTGTACCAGCCTGCAATTCCACCAGCAGTGGAGGAGTGTTCCTCTTTCTCCACATCCTCGCCAACAACTGCTGTCTCCTGTGTTTTTGATCTTAGCCATCCTGACTGGTGTGAGATGGAATCTCAGGGTTGTTTTGATTTGCATTTCCCTAATGACTAAGGATGATGAACATCTCTTTAGGTGCTTCTCAGCCATTAGATATTCTTCAGGTGAGAACTCTTTGTTTAGCTCTGTACCCCATTTTTTAATAGGGTTACTTGCCTCTCTGGAGTTTAACTTCTTGAGTTCTTTGTATATCTTGGATATTAGCCCTCTGTCGGATGTAAGGTTGGTAAAGATCATTTCCCAGTTAGTTGGTTGCCGCTTTGTCTTTTTGATGGTGTCTTTTGCCTTGCAAAAACTTTGTAATTTAATGAGGTCCCATTTGTCTATTCTTGATCTTAGAGTATAAGCTATTGGAGTTCTGTTCAGGAAATTCTCCCCTGTGCCCATATGTTCAAGGTTCTTCCCTAGTTTCCCTTCTATTAGTTTCAGTGTGTCTGGTTTTATGTGGAGATCTTTGATCCACTTAGAATTGAGCTTAGTGCAAGGAGATAAGGATGGGTCAATTTGCATTCTTCTGCATGTTGACCTCCAGCTGAGCCAGCACCATTTGTTGAAAAGGCTATCTTTTTTCCACTGGATGGTTTTAGCTCCTTTGTCAAAGATCAAGTGACCATAGGAGTGTGGATTCATTTCTGGGTCTTCAATTCTGTTCCATTGATCTACATGTCTGTTACTGTACCAATACCATGCAGTTTTTAACACTATTGCTCTGTAGTACAGCTTGAGGTCCGGGATACTGATTCCCCCAGAGGTTCTTTTACTCTTGAGAATAGTTTTAGCTATTCTGGGTTTTCTGTTATTCCAGATGAATTTTTGAATTGCTCTTTCTAACTCTATGAAGAATTGAGTTGGGATTTTGATGGGGATTGCATTGAATCTGTGTATTACTTTTGGTAAGATGCTCATTTTTACTATATTAATCCTGCCAATCCATGAGCATGGCAGATTTTTCCATCTTCCGAGGTCTTCTTCAATTTCTTTCTTCAGAGACTTGAAGTTCTTGTCATACAGATCTTTCACTTGTTTGGTTAGCGTCACGCCAAGATACTTAATATGGTTTGTGGCTATCGTAAAGGGTATTATTTCTCTTACTTCTTTCTCAGCCTGCTTATCCTTTGAGTATAGGAAGGCTTCTGACTTGCTTGAGTTGATTTTATATCCGGCCACTTTGCTGAAGTCGTTTATCAGCTGTAGGAGTTCTCTGGTGGAGTTCTTTGGGTCGCTTATGTATACTATCATATCGTCTGCAAATAGTGATAGTTTGACTTCTTCCTTTCCAATTTGTATCCCTTTGACCTCTTTTTCTTGTCTAATTGCTCTAGCTAGAACTTCAAGTACTATATTGAAAAGATATGGAGAGAGAGGGCAGCCTTGTCTAGTCCCTGATTTTAGTGGGATTGCTTCAAGTTTCTCTCCGTTTAGATTGATGCTGGCTACTGGTTTGCTGTAAATTGCTTTTACTATGTTTAGATATGGGCCTTGAATTCCTGATCTTTCCAAGACCTTTAGCATGAAAGGATGCTGAATTTTGTCAAATGCTTTCTCAGCATCTAATGAGATGACCATGTGGTTTTTTTCTTTGAGATTGTTTATGTAGTGGATTACATTGATGGATTTCCTTATATTGAACCATCCCTGCATCCCTGGGATGAAGCCTACTTGATCGTGGTGAATGATCGTTTTGATGTGTTCTTGGATTCGGTTGGCAAGAATTTTATTGAGTATTTTTGCATCGATATTCATAAGAGAGATTGGCCTGAGATTCTCTTTCTTTGTCGGATCTTTGTGTGCTTTTGGTATTAGTGTAATTGTGGCTTCATAGAACGAGTTGGGTAGTGTTCCTTCTGTTTCTATTTTGTGGAACAGTTTGAAGAGTATTGGTGTTAGGTCTTCTTTGAAGGTCTGATAGAATTCTGCACTAAAACCATCTGGACCTGTGCTTTTTTTGGTTGGAAGACTTCCAATGACAACTTCTATTTCTTCAGGGGTTATAGGACGGTTTAGATGGTCTATTTGATCCTGATTTAATTTTGGTACTTGGTATCTGTCAAGGAAATTGTCCATTTCCTCAAGATTTTCTAGTTGTGTTGAATACAGGTTTTTGTAGTAGGATCTGATGATTTTTTGAATTTCCTCAGTTTCTGTTGTTATCTCTCCCTTTTCGTTTCTGATTTTATTAATTTGGATACTATCTCTGTGCCCTCTGGTTAGTCTGGCTAAGGGCTTATCTATCTTGTTGATTTTCTCAAAGAACCAACTCCTCGTTTTGTTGATTCTTTGTATGGTTTTATTTGTTTCTACTTGATTGATTTCAGCCCTGAGTTTGATGATTTCCTGACTTCTACTCCTCTTTGGTGTATTTGCTTCTTTTTGTTCCAGGGCTTTCAGGTGTGCCATTAAGCTGTTAGTGTATGCTGTCTCCCGTTTCTTTTTGGCGGCACTCAGGGCTATGAATTTTCCTCTTAGCACTGCTTTCATTGTGTCCCATAAGTTAGGGTATGTTGTGCCTTCATTTTCATTAACTTTCAAAAAGTCTTTGATTTCTTTCTTTATTTCCACCTTGACCAAGTTATCATTGAGTAGAGCATTGTTCAGCCTCCATGTGTACGTGGGTTTTCTTTTGTTTTTGTTGCCATTGAAGACCACCCTTATTCCATAGTGATCTGATAGGAGGCATGGGATTATTTCTATCTTCTTGTATCTGTTGAGGTCTGATTTGTGACCAATTATATGGTCAATTTTGGAGAAGGTACCATGAGGAGCTGAGAAGAAGGTGTATTCTTTAGCTCTAGGATGAAATGTTCTATATATATCAGTTAGTTCCATTTGGTCCAAGGCTTCAATTAGATTCACTGTGTCCCTGTTTAGTTTCTGCTTTCCTGAACGATCCATTTCAGAGAGCGGGGTGTTGAAGTCACCCACTATTATTGTGTGCGGTGCGATGTGTGCTTTGAGTTTTAGTAAAGTTTCTTTTACGAATGAGGGTGCCCTTGCATTTGGAGCATAGATATTCAGGATTGAGAGTTCTTGATGGTGGATTTTTCCCTTGATCAGTATGTAGTGTCCTTCTGTGTCTTTTTTGATGACTTTGGGTTGAAAATCAATTTTATCCGATATTAGGATGGCTACTCCACCTCGTTTCTTGGGGCCATTTGCTTGTAAAATTGTTTTCCAGCCTTTTACTCTGAGGTAGTGTTTGTCTTTGACACTGAGGTGCGTTTCCTGCATGCAGCAAAAAGCTGGGTCCTGTTTACGTATCCAGTCTGCTAGTCTATGTCTTTTAATTGGGGAATTGAGACCATTGATATTAAGAGAGATTAAGGCATAGTGATTATTGCCATCTGCCATTCTTGACGCTATCTTTATGTTTGAGTGGTTATCTACTTTTGGGTTTGATTCAAGAAGGTTATTATCTCATTTTTTCCAGGGTGTTGTTTCTCTCCCTGTATTGGAGGTTTCCACCTATTATCCGTTGCAGGGCTGGATTTGTGGAAAGATATTGTGAAAATTTGGTTTTATCATGGAATATCTTGGTCTCTCCATCTATGGTGATTGAGAGTTTTGCTGGGTATAGTAGTCTAGGCTGGCATTTGTGCTGTCTTAGTGTCTGCATGAGATCTGCCCAGGATCTTCTGGCTTTCATAGTCTCTGGTGAGAAGTCTGATGTGATTCGGATAGGTCTTCCTTTGTATGTTACTTGGCCCTTTTCTCTTACTGCATTTAGTATTCTTTCTTTGTTTAGAACATTCGGTGTTTTGATTATTATGTGACGGGAGGTATTTCTGTTCTGGTCCAGTCTGTTTGGAGTTCTGTAGGCTTCTTGTATGTTCATCGGCATCTCTCTCTTTAAGTTAGGGAAGTTTTCCTCCATAATTTTGTTGAAGATGTTTACTGGCCCTTTAAGTTGCAAATCTTCACTCTCATCTATACCTATAATCCTTAGGTTTGGTCTTCTCATTGTGTCCTGGATTTCCTGGATGTTTTGGGTTACGCGTTTTTTGCATTTTGCATTTTCTTTGACTGTTGAGTCGATGCTTTCTATGGAATCTTCAGCACCTGAGATTCTTTCTTCCATCTCTTGTATTCTATTGTTGATGTTTGCATCTATGACTCCTGATTTCTTCCCAAGGTTTTCTATCTCCAAAGTTGTCTCCCTTTGTGATTTCTTAGTTGTTTCTACTTCCTTTTTTAGTTCCTGGATGGATTTGCTGAGATCCTTCACTTGTTTGTTTGTATTTTCCTGTATTTCTTTAAGGTATTTTTGCATTACCTCTTTCAGGATTTCTTCCTGATGACCCACGTTCTCCTGCATTTCTCTGAGCGATTTTTGTGTTTCCTCCTCATGGGATTCCATCTGTTGATCCATCGTCTCCTGCATTTCTTTAAGCAGTTCTCGTGTTTCCTTTGTAAGGGCATCTAACCGTTGATTCATTTCTTTAAGCAATTTTTGTGTTGCCTCCTTATGGGCATCCGTCTGTTGACCCATATTCTTCTGCATTTCTTTATGCAAATTTTGTGATTCCTTTGTGAGTGCATCTACCCGTTGATTCATCTCGTTAAGCGATTTTTGTGTTGTCTCCTTGTGCGCCTCCATCTTTTGATCCATGTTCTCCCGCATTTCTCTAAGCGATTTTTGTGTTTCCTTTGTAAGGGCTTCTAACCGTTGATTCATGGTCTCCTGTAACTCTTTATGAGATTTATTTGTGTCCTTCTTGTGATCCTCTAATAGCATCATGAGAAGTGATTTTAAATCCAGATCTTGTCTTTCGGGTGTGGTGGGGTATCCAGGACTTGCTGCTGTTGGAGAGTTGGGTTCGGATGGTCCCACATTACTTTGATTACTGTTAGTAACATTCCTACGTTTGCCTTTTGCCATCTGGATACCTCTGGTGTTAGTTGGTCCTGCTGCCACTGGCTGTTGGTTGGACCTCCTGTGAGCCTGCAAAGCTATTTCTGCCCCCCCTGGATTACCAGGATTCCCCTGGCACCGATTTCTGGGGCCTGCCTGCTCCTGAGTGACTTTGGAGCCCTAATGTGCTTTGCCCCAAGTGATCTTATATTGGGGAGGCCTTGTACATCTAAAGGCTCAGCCTAGTGGATTCCTGGAGCAGAGGTCGCCAAAGGGAGGCTGGCAGGCTCCTGCCCTGTGCAGGGGTGTGTGATCTCTCCTGGGGGGGGAGGGGGCGTCCCTCTGCCAGGCAGAAGTCCCACAGCAGATCTGGCGCGCTGGTCACTGCAGATCAGCCCAGCACCTGGGAGCAGGTTACACACAAGCTGCCTGAACCCGAAGCGATATTATGCCTGTCTGTCTCTGAGCCTGGTGGTCCCAACTACCTGGTCACTGGAGCAAAGATGGCGGAGGGCACTCTCCGTGGCGCTGCTCACCCTGTGGTCACGATGGCCCGCCGATCTGGCACCCAGACGACCACAGCGCCAACCCGCCCTCGGGCACAGACGGAAGCCCCAACAGGCCGTGTCCCAAGTGATGTTATATCGGGGGGAGAGCCTGGGTACCGGTCTCTCCAGCGCAGTCCGCGGGAACAGAGGTCGCGGAAGGGAAGCTGGCAGGCTCCCTCCCTGCGCGGGGTCCCTCCACCAGGCAGAAGGTCCCACCGCGGAACTGGCGCGCTGGTTACTGCAGATCAGCCCAGCACCTGGGAGCAGGTTACACACAAGCTGCCTGAAACCGAAGCGATATTATGCCTGTCTGTCTCTGAGCCTGGCGGTCCCAACTACCTGGTCACTGGAGCAAAGATGGCGGAGGGCAGTCTCCGTGGCGCCGCTCACCCTGTGGTCACGATGGCCCGCCGATCTGGCACCCAGACGACCACAGCGCCAACCCGCCCTCGGGCACAGACGGAAGCCCCAACAGGCCGTGTCCCAAGTGATGTTATATCGGGGGGAGAGCCTGGGTACCGGTCTCTCCAGCGCAGTCCGCGGGAACAGAGGTCGCGGAAGGGAAGCTGGCGGGCTCCCTCCCTGCGCCACAAGCAAGCTTTTCTACACATCCAAAGGGGATGCAATTAAGAACTTTGATCTGGATCACTAAGGATGTATGTCATCCTGCAGATAACCTCAGACTCATCTCAGGGATTCTTTCCTCCCTCCAAACCCTACACAGCTATTTATGGACTCAAACGACTCCTATTCCCTCATACGTTGCACTGCTATCCTCACCACCTGCATCAGGACCACCATGCCAGCTACAGCAGACCCCATCTCCCTGCAGGGTCTCCTTTCCTAGCATATAAAGTTCCAGGGTTGTCAATCTTAGAAAACAAAAATGAAGCAATTCCTCTGGTGAGGTGAACCCGATACTAGTACATCAGGAGAGCACTATGCCTGTCATCTCCACTTGCATAGAGGCAAGATCCCCGCCTTCCTTCATAGGTTCCAGAAAGGACTAAGAAATCCACTGCAACTTGCCAACGTCAGTACTTCCCTTTGCTTTAGCTCCATGCTGACTCTCAACACTCTTTGCGTCTGTGAATCCACAGTCTTCCTTTCCCTGCTTATATGTTGATAGTGTTCACCTCCACATCTCAGCAGAGGGCTCCACCCTATGCTGCAAGGATGGAGAGGCACCTGCCTGCAAAACACCCCCAGGCCCCTTTGGAAGCAGCTCTAGGGCAGTGCTTTCAAAACTGAAGTCACCAACATCTCTCAAACTTCCTCTCCTCACACAATTCCTTTGTGTTCTTTCCAGAAAGGCCAGCAGCAGAGATGATGTCGGGGTCCTCTTTGGTTTTAATTCTAGCTGATTCTGCATCTTCCTACAAAATCTAGCCCCCTTCCCTCCACACCCCTTGCTTTCTCTTGCCTGCATTCCATCAATGCCTCCCAGTGGCTTCCTGGACCTTACTCTGCCTTCTTCCAGTTTCCCTATTATTTTTTCCTGCACACCGGAATGGGATGATCATTGTAAAGATAAACACATCACTTTTCTGCTAGGGAGATTTTGTTTTTCCTTTGTAGCCTTTAAGAAGAAGCCAACATTTCTCAGAATGGCACAAGACCCTTCACTAAGCCTCTCTCCGGCTTTGCCTATCTCTGGCCAGTTCTCATCCTGCACACAGCAGCTACGCTGAAGGATACTGAGTTCTCCAATAACAGCCTGTGCCTGCTCAACTTGGTAAAGTTCTGTGTATTCCTGACTTCTGGAACATCCTTTCTGTCCCACCGTCACTGGATAATTTCTCTTGTCCCTCTGACTTTGCACATACATGGCCTCCCCAAGAACTTCCCAGCATTCCCCACAGTTTATAATCATGCGTTTTCTTGCACAAATCCCCACTTCACTGTATTGAGCGTTTGTAGTCTTATCCCACATTCAGCCTGCTTCCACTGCTGTGCTTGTGGTTATAAGTGCTCGACTCCCTGCCCTGCTACCATGCCTGCCTGCCTGCTGCCTGCCTGCCTGCTGCCTGCTGCCTGCCTGCCTACCTGCCTGCTGCCTGCCTGCCTGCCTGCTGCCTGCCTGCCTGCCTGCTGGCTGCCTGGTGCCTGCCTGCCTGCCTGCCTGCTGCCTGCTGCCTGCCTGCCTGCCTGCCTGCCTGCCTGCTGCCTGCTGCCTGCTGCCTCCTGCCTGCCTGCTGCCTGCTGCCTGCCTGCCTGCCTGCTGGCTGCCTGCTGGCTGGCTGGCTGGCTGGCTGCCTGCCTGCCTGCTTGCTGGCTGGCTGCCTGCCTGCCTGCCTGCCTGCCTGCCTGCCTGCCTGCTGGCTGCCTGCTGGCTGGCTGGCTGCCTGCCTGCCTGCCTATCTGCTGCTTGCTGCCTGCTGCCGTGCGTTCCACCATGGTGGCATCTTATCCCTCTGGAGCCATAAACCCAAAGTTGCCTTGATCATGGTATTGTGTCACAGTGACAGAAGAGTCACTGTGACATGATCATTTCTGACCCCTTTGCTGTATATTTTCAAATCAATCACTATAGTAGCCCAAGAAATACAAAGAAAAAGATTTTCTTCACTTTTACAAAAACTGAATCTCGGGAAAATTAAGTGACCTAAATTTGCCATCCTCTGACCTCTATGGTTTCTAAACACTCACTACAGGTCTGTTCACACACACCCCTTTCCACTACACAGACTTCTTTACCCAACAGAGCCCTGGGACTCCTAGCTATTCCAGGACAGTACATCTACACATAGGAACTTCACAATACACTTTTTAAGACCACCTCTCCTCCAGGACCTGTCTATGTTCACATAGTAACCTTCCCACTAGCCAAATACTCTTCTCTTGGCCAGAATCTCAGGTGTCACACTTATCAAAATTAAACTTGGTAATCACAGACAATGTGGACACCCTGGGCCTTCAGGCTTATTCTTTGTCTGGTGCCCAGCACCCCTGAGTCTTGCAGAGGCTACATACTGTATAAGTGATCTTATTCTCCTCTTTTCCAACCCCAGCCCAGAGGGCAGACCTCCAGATGCCCAAAACCCACTTTCTGCTCCCTGCTAGGGAAAAAAAAATCTAGCTTTGAATTCTACAGAAAATGAAATCTGTGAGCCAAGTCAGGCCTCTGTCTATCCCTCTCCATGGAAACACACTGTTCTTCACCAATTCCATTCACAGCTCCTGCCTTGACCCTAAAGAAGAGCTCCTCAGGACCACAAAAAGTGATAGGATGACATACATTGAACTTAGAGGCTGACCCTTCTGAGAGGCCTTGCTAAAGGATAGTGCCTGTCCACTGCATCAGTGTCCACTGCATCCTCACTCTTTACACAGAGGCTTTGTGATGAAAACCCTCCTCAACACAACCATCCTTCCACATTTTAGCAACACTTTATGCATTTGATAATCATATGCCATTAGAGTTCCCCAAACTCACATAGGTCTGCTATGTGTTAGGTGAGCAAACTGAGGTCCAACAAAGAAAGTGGTATGTCCGAGGCTCACCACTACACATGGTGACATGAAGGGAAATCTGAACCCATGGCTCCTCATCCCCTGTGCATGGCTGTTTCCAAAGGGTGTCTGTTCCCCATTAATAGACCATGAAACAGTCCATAAAAGCCAAAGGAATGTCTGGTGCTAGATGACCCTCACGGCCAGTGAGTTCAAGTTTCTTAGCATGAATTATACTGCAGACAATTGAACTATTTACATGTTTATCCAAAGATATGGTAATAAGGGAGAGGAAAGAAGACTGAAGACTGAGGTGTTGAGGAACTTGAAACTTGTGCTGCCAAAGGGTGAGGTGGAGATGCCAGAGCAGGTACTGACAACATGCCCTGCTGCTGTAAATGTCAGTGGTTGAAAGACATGCATTTTGTATTCCAAAATAATAGATGCTATCAGAAGTCATCTGGATCGCAGACTCGTCCCACGACCCATTCATTCATTGTAATGGAACTGCATGGCTGGGTGGCATATGTTCTTGATGTACTTGGCCCTCACAGGTGAGCAAGGTGCTCTGTCTTGTGGGCTCACAGTTCTGACAAGTATAGCCCCGAAGGGGCCGAGATGAAGGAAGGACAATACCGAATGCCATTGAAGGCTGGACTTGTCCCTCAGACCTGGGATAAGGCAGGGGAACCTTTGCTCAGGGAATAGGAAAGAAGAAAGGGCATGGCTGTATCAAGCTACCACAAATGAGGTGGCTGCGGGTACATTGCAGCAGAATGCCTGGAAACCACGTGCCCCTGCTTTTGCGTTGGAGTCTGAACCATAACACAGGATTTGGGAATTAGGCATCAGCATGAGGAGTTGTTTTCTTGCCATGTAACATGGAATATACTCGACATTCCCCCTGGAGTTTATGACTGTCAGTCCGGCTTTGTGCTCTCAGTGGGGAAAGAGAGAGCAAACTCCTGTCTTTATATCGCAGGAGAAGAATCTCCCCTATGGAAAACTCACCACCAGAGGTCTTTTAAAACAACTGATGGCAGCAAGCAGGAAGTGAGGACCATTTGATGTTGTTTTGTTCTGATAAGATGAAGTCTCACTAACTCATAGGCAGGGGTCACCAGAAACACAAGGCTGCTGTGATCCCAAGCTCACCTCAACATAAGATGCTTAAATATTAAAAGGCATATGGTATTTCTAAACCCAGGGTCTAGGTTAAACTCAGTGGGTCACAAAACAGAGCAAAAAATGTGGGGAGGGGCAGAAGGGGAAAGGGGAAGGGGGAGGAGGGAAGGTGATAAGGTGAGAGTAACTAGGAGCATTTTATAATGCTTAAGTAATAACAACACATGACTCAATGGTTATTTTTATATTGTCACAAAAAGGGCATGAGAGACACACTCAGCCAGATTTGTGACCTTAAAAATACCTTTTAGGGCTGGAGAGATGGCTCAGTGGTTAAGAGCACTGACTGCTCTTGCAGAGGTCCTGAGTTCAATTCCCACAACCACACGGTGGCTCACAACCATCTGTCATGGGATCCCATTGCCCTCTTCTGTACTCACATATATAAAATAAATAAATAAATCTTTTACAAAATAAGAATAAAAAGTACCTTCTCTATTTATTTTGTTGATAGGGATTAATTCTAAATTAATTACAAAAGCCTGTATTTGCATACAGTTAAGGGAAGGTGTCAAGTTTCTCCACTAAGCTATGTGACATGTAGTTTTCCCTGTGTCCTCCAGAACCATAGACCCCTATCACGGTGATTGGAGCCCCTAAAGACACCTCTAATGCAGTTCTTGGATACTACAACGTCTGCTCTTCACATAGACCACAGTCATGCTCTGCTACCTTACGTCCAACCTTGCTTTCCAGTCTGCTGGTTGGAAGAGTGTCTCTCGTGCCGTCATACTGTGATCCCCCAGACTTTGGCTTTCAGAGAGCAAAGTTAAAATTTTAAACTTTACAGACTACTTTTATTTCTCTTAAGTGCCTTGCCCCAGTAAAAACCATGGCCCTTGGGAATTGTCTGTTAGAGACTTAAAACATTTCTCTGTGGTAGGTGGTATCCATTTTCATCTCGGAGATGTGTGTTAACATTGGGGGACTTCTCTGTCACTGAGTTCCTGCATCCCAGCACGGCCAGCAGACTCAGGAGAAAGTCACTCACACAGAGACAACACCAAGTTAACCACCTTTGAGTTTAGAACCCTGATGCTGCTAATGGCATTTAATCACAAAACTTTCACTGGCCACCTCACCTCTTCCCCTCACCCCATTCATAAAATACAAAGGATTTACTAGAGGACAGAGGTGAACACACACTATGTGGCATTGCCAAAGGATGCCTGAAATAGATGCTCAGATACTCTTCCATCATAGGTTCATTCCCTGGATGGCAACTGTGAAGAGTGTAGAAGTCTATCCCTAGAATATCACCAGTTTTTGGTTTGGAGTTAAGCGAGTATACTTAAAAAAAAAAAAAAAAGAAGTCCCCTGAGTGTCCCCGAAAGGAAGCTGGTTTAGGTGAGATGCATTAAACTATTGACTTAGAGAAAGAAAACTAGCAATTATAAACATGTCCAAAAGTGTCTCTCTTTGGTCATATTGCACACAAATGTACACATATACACACCCTATGAGTCACATGACCAAATCAAAGTAGAGTTGGCGTTATGGAAAGGATTGAGATCATATTAACTGAAGTCAGATTTAAGGAAACAGGTAAGTTCATTTGAGAGTGGAGAAAAAAAAAACCCAGATTATTCCCGAGAGTGGTATCCCAGCAGAAGGAACGTCTGGGAACACGACAGGGTTGTCTTATCACTTTTGACAGTGTCAGGGAGTGAAAGTGACACATTCAAGAGTGTTTGGGGTACAGAGCAGGATGAAGCTAGGGAGCAGAGATGGGGCAAAAGGATATTTATGGAGGAGGGGAAGGGAGGAGGGATGAGGAAGGAGCAGGGAGGGAAGAGAGGAAGAGAGGAAGAGATCCTTTCAAGGCATTGCTCACCCTGGGAAGCCTGACAGAGCTGCGGAGTCACCTCATCCTTAACAGTGGAGTTTGAGGATGAATGCTCATCATGCGGAGGTTTGAAAGAAGGAAGATTAATGGACAAGTCTAGCAGGGAGCATCAAAAGAATCTCTTCAGAGGAGATAACGTGAGTGAGGAGGAAGATCGCAAGAACCTGGCGTTTGGCCAAGCCCTGGGAAAAGAGAACAGCAAACTGGGAATTCTACCCCTCTACGCCTCTCCTAGGCACGCTCTGCTGTTGTGGTGCCCAGAGCCCTACCAAAGACAGACCTCCAGGGTAGCACGCGCTCACACCCATCTGAAGGCTCTCTTCAAATACAGGCTCGGAAATATGGTGGCACTTAACACTTGGAGGGACCCATGGCTCCAGCTGCATATGTAGCAGAGGATGGCCTTGTTGTACATCAATGAGAGGAGAGGCCCTTGGACCTGTGAAGGTTCGTTGCCCCAGTGTAGAGGAATTCCAGGTCAGGGAAGCAGGAGTGAGTGGGATAGGGGATTTTTGGAGGAAAGGGGAAAACGTTTGAAATGTAAATAAAGAGACATTTGGGTATAATGGAGTCCCCTCAAAAACTGGAGAAAGTGAGGCCTGATAACTAAGGTGAAATTCCAGAGATCACAGAGCCAGGGAGTAGTGGAGGCAGAACTGGGGTTTGTGTCCCCAGTTAAATAAAAACACCCACCTGTCCCTTGTCTTTTTAAGTTTGTGTTCTTTTTATAATAACTATGTCATAACCAACAGACCAATGGGGACCCCTCAGGGAGCTCCTCCTGAGAACAGGAAAATGGGAAACAGGAGGGATAACCAGCCCTCTAAAGGCAGTTTTCCTCTCAGCCACTGAAATGGCTAAGTTTGGGGGAACCACTGGCTTTTTTAAAATACAGTTCTGTGTTTTCTATCTTTAGTTTTGGGGAAGGGGAGGACAGGCAAAGGTCTCATAGAGGTGACAGAAACCCCAATCCT
This sequence comes from Tokudaia tokunoshimensis, assembly GCA_036184795.1. NCBI lineage: Eukaryota > Metazoa > Chordata > Mammalia > Rodentia > Muridae > Tokudaia > Tokudaia tokunoshimensis. Next base: position 146,358,162 of record BTHU01000002.1, read on the forward strand.
AGGGTGGCTCCTTTCCCAGAGAGCCAGAGTGTGGACTGTTCCTAGGGTAGAGTTTCTTTTTCCTTCTTTCCTCCTTTCTTTTTCTTTCTTTCTTTCTTTCTTTCTTTCTTTCTTTCTTTCTTTCTTTCTTTCTTTCTTTCTTTCTTTCTTTCTTTCTTTCTTTCCTTCTTATGTTTTTAACTGGATATTTTCTTTATTTACATTTCAAATGTTATCCCCTTTCCTGGTTTCCCTCCCTCCTGGAAACCCCCCATCCCCTCCCCCTCTCCCTGGGTAGAGAGTTTCTAGAGGTGGCAGATTACTAATGCTCTCCATGCTCTCTAATCCCCCATCCATTACAAACAAAACATATAAGCATTCAGAATTCAGGCTCTACAATCAATCCCAGTCAGTCCATTTCCCCAGGAAAACTTAACCTGTGGCATTTCTGGCCTGTTTATTTTGAAGTGGAGGCATTTCCATTTTCAAGTTTGAGCAGGAAACTTTTACCCACAAAGGAGAACTAACCCAGACTCTGCCAAATGCAAACAGCATTTGGGTCAGTGGTCAGTGTGTTCTGGGGACATTCCTTCTGAACACTTGAGTTGACTGAGTTCCATTTCCCACTTCTCTCCTGTCTGCTTCCCCCGCCCAACCGGGATGTGTGTGTGCATGCACAAGGGCACTGCGGACTGAGGGGAAGATCTGGGAAGTTTGAATGGAGAGGAGAATTTGTCAAAAGGGTTATGAGGGAACAGGAACCTGTCACAAAGGCTTTCCTGGGACTCAGAGGACACTCTTTTATCTTTATGCTTATAGGCTGGCTTTAGAAGTCAACACTGGTTGCCGCTTTGTCTTTTTGACAGTGTCTTTTGCCTTGCAAAAACTTTGTAATTTAATGAGGTCCCATTTGTCTATTCTTGATCTTAGAGCATAAGCTATTGGAGTTCTGTTCAGGAAATTCTCCCCTGTGCCCATATGTTCAAGGTTCTTCCCTAGTTTCCTTTCTATTAGTTTCAGTGTGTCTGGTTTTATGTGGAGATCTTTGATCCACTTAGAATTGAGCTTAGTGCAAGGAGATAAGAATGGGTCAATTTGCATTCTTCTGCATGTTGACCTCCAGCTGAGCCAGCACCATTTGTTGAAAAGGCTATCTTTTTTCCACTGGATGGTTTTAGCTCCTTTGTCAAAGATCAAGTGACCATAGGAGTGTGGATTCATTTCTGGGTCTTCAATTCTGTTCCATTGATCTACATGTCTGTCACTGTACCAATACCATGCGGTTTTTAACACTATTGCTCTGTAGTACAGCTTGAGGTCCGGGATACTGATTCCCCTGCATGCAATAAGGACACATGCTCCACTATGTTCATAGTAGCCTTATTTATAATAGCCAGAAGCTGGAAAGAACCCAGATGTCCCTCAACGGAGGAATGGATTCAGAAGATGTGGTATATCTACACAATGGAATACTACTCTGCAATTAAAAACAATGAATTCACGAAATTCCTAGGCAAATGGTCAGATCTTGAAAATATCATTCTTAGTGAGGTAACCCAATCACAAAAGAACACACATGGTATGCAGTCACTGATAAGGGGATATTAACCCAGAATCTCGGAATACCCTAGACACAATCCGCATATCAATAGATTTCTAAGAAGATGGAAGGAGAGAACCCTGGTCCTGGAAAGACTGGATGTAGGGGAATGCCAGGACAGAGAAAGGAGAGTGGGTTGAATGGAGAAAAGAGGGAGGGAAGGGGGCTTATGGGACTTTCGGGGAGGGAGGAAACGGGAAAGGGGAAATGATTTGGAATGTAAATTAAAAAAAAATAAAATAAAAAAAAAAGAAGTCAACACTGCCAGAAACAGGACAAGCCCTTGTTCTAGTTCACTGTGCAGTGGTTGAGGCAACTTACACAGCTGTTTTTCCGCCAGGGTACTTCATGATACCCAGGGACCCCTATGGGCCACATGATACCCAGGGACCCTTATGGTTCCTGCATTTGGCCATCTTGAACCTCCCAAGGGGCCTAGGTGTGAGGATAGCTGAGGGGCCAGGACTTGTCTATAAGCTTGGGCTCTAAGGTTTCCAGGTGTCAGAGACTCGGTGTGGAGCTAGAAGGAGAGGTTTCTGTTGAGAACGTTTCTTAAACATATGCCCCCTGCAGCATGGGTCTTATTGGATGGACCCAGATACTGCTCTGTGATCCTAGCCAAGTCCTTGCTGCAGGAGCAGCTGCTGCTGGGACTTTCTTGACATGGCAGCTGGCATGAAACCTGGTTCCAGCAAGTGAACAGCACATTGGTCAGTTGGACTCACGGGATCGCTGTACCATCATAACCCATAGTCAAGCCACAAGTGGATCATGATCTCTGTAATCCTCAGAAAAAGGGATGCATTTCACAGTCAGAATATGCCCAGTGTGCCTACCGAGCGCTGCAGTGTGCCTTCAGGAGGCAGGAGTCCGACCTTTTCATTTTGTAGGCATCCTGTCTAAGGTCTCTGTTTCCCGTTGGTGTTCTTTTGAGGAATACATTTGCCTTCTCTTTGCATCATGAAACATGTGAAATAAGAAACACATGCTCCCTAGTGGAGTTACTTCACAACAGATACAGAAGCTGTTCTCAGGAGCAGAGTCGGGGTGGATTAAAACAGTGTTACCTGCCCTGTTCCTGGCTATGGCTACAACCAGAGTACTCTGCTTTGCTGAACCTTGCACTTCCAAAAGCTGTTCTCCAGGACTCTAGCCTACATTGGACCTCTCTAGATTCAAGCTCCACCACTCTGGGTTGAGGGAATTTCTTTTCACTTGCTGTGGAGTACAGAGCAGTCCTGAACTATGGGGAGGAGATGTATACTGGGACATCAGGATGCATCTCTCTCAGTGTAAATTCCCATTTCAAGAATTCTTCTTCATCTTAACTATAAACCGTGAATTGTAAGTAGTTCTGAATTGATGCTTTCAATTCTTATGTGAATATTTCCCTTCCTAGCAAGGCAGTGGGTGGTCCCAGTGCTCAGAAGGGAGCATCCTCACATGGTCTGGCTTGCATTTTCCACATCTATTTCATACCAAGGATGTATATACAGGCATCTGACCCACAGGGTACTTAGTAAATTCATGGAACAAGAATTGCTTCATAGTATTATGCGAATGGATATAAATTCATTAAAATGCAAGCAAGCTGGAACATGAGAATTAGCTTTAGATCAAGCACTTATAATCTTGGCCCTGAACTGCAGTCTTTTGGAGCAGTTAATAGAATAGGTTCTTGAGGTCCCTTTGGAACACTCACTGGTTAACAAGGATGGAGCTCAGGAATCTGTTTGCTAAAGCAATCTTGTCCTGTGGCAGTTTCAGTAAACATCAAATCTGAGTCGTGGGTCCTTTCCCAAGCCTTGAGTTTCTCCCTCCACTTTCCTAAGGCAGCCCAACACAGCAGCCAGTAAAAGTTCCCCTGGGCTCAGACTCTAAGTTGCTACAATACAGAATCGTCCCCATCCTCCACAGGGGAAGCAGCACCTGCGCATCCTGCTGTAGAGACGTACACTGTGGTAAAGCCTGGGTACCAAGTCAGTACAGAAAACAGATCAAGCCCGGCTCTGGCTGAGCTCACTATCAGCCCCCTGACTTCTATTTTTGTTGGCAGCAGATACAATTTTTCACATTCCATTTTCAGAGAAATATTTAAGTAAATATATTTTTAAAAAACAACATTTCTGTCAGCTTTTCACTATCATCACAAAATCAGAGACCTAGAAAGGGCTCACTCAACTTCTCAACCTTTATAGATAGGAAACTGGAGGCCCAGAGACAGGCCAGCCATGTGAGTCAGGTCTCAAAGCAAGGTGTCATTACCTTGATTGAGGTGTTATGGAACCATGCATACATTTGGTCAAAATGTTCTACAAATTGGCCAAGACACCACAGTAGATTTTTCTTAGTTCCTGTTGGTACCAGAGTCCCCTCCTCTAAATCTCAGTCTCCACACGAAGCCTTTACCCAAGTGGCATTACTCGCAGAGTTTCATCCTCTCAGCCTTTACTATTCGGGGAGGTTGTAGAGTCTACCTGTCCCAGGGTTCTTTTCTTTTTTCTTTTTTAAAGATGAAATCTTATATAGTCCAGGCTGGTCTAAAACTATGTAGCCTAGGATGATCTTGAATTTTGGATCCTTCCATCTCTATCTCCCAAGTGGTGAGATTATAGACACGCACCACCATAGTTGGTTTTTATGCACTGCTGTTGATTGGACCCAGGGCTTCCTGACTGCTAGACAAATGCTCTACCAATTGAGTTACATCCCCAAGTCCTGCCCACTTTGGTGACTTTTTGTTAATTCTTCTATTTTGGGCTTGTCCTTGGTGTATCTGTTTATCCCTCATGAGTATTCTTAAACTACATAACGGCAGATGCTGTGCTTCTACCTATCAATATCCCAACATCAGGCAGCATCCATTTAGGTGATGAATATGCATCTGCTTGATTAAATGGAATTAAACTCTTGCGACTGTCTGAATCTCGCTTCTCTCATTCGAGATGGAAGGAGAGAAAGCCCTTGGATGGCTTTTGGAAAGTGAGAAAGGATAAAAAGAGGAAAACCTGACAGAACCCATGTGGAAGAGATTCTTTTAGTTCCCCCCACCCTTTCACTGTGAGTCTGTAGGATGGGATGAAGGTGAAGATGGCACACTGTGGTGGTTTAAATAGGAATGACTCCCATGGATGCTTGTGTTTGAATGCTTGACCCATTGGGAGTGGCTCTACTAGGAGGTGTGGCCTTATTGGAGTAGGTGTGGCCTTGTGGAGGAAGTATATCATTGTTGGGGTGGGCTTGAGGTCCTATATGCTCAAGCTATACCCAGTGTAGCACACAGTCTCCTTCTGCTGCCTGAGGATTCTCAGCTCCTTCTCCAGCACCATGTTTGCCTGCATGCTGCCATGCTTCTTGCCATGACAATAATGGACTAAGCCTCTGACTGAACTGTAAGCCAGCTGCAATGAAATGTTTTCCTTTATAAAAGTTCTATGGTCATAGTGTCTCTTCACAGCCATAGAAATCCTAACTAAGATACTGACAGACAGTGAAATGCAGAAAGCCATCCACTGGGACAGGTGCTGGGAAGGCACTTAGCCTCAGAGTGTGAGGGTTTCAGAGTGTGAGGGTTTGGATTGTTTGAGTTTGTTGCTATGGAAATGACTGCTTGCTTCGGGAGGCAGGTCCAGTCCCAGTCCCATCACCTTAGATAAACACGTTTGGGATCTAACAGACCATGTCTCACATTTCTGACCCAGGACTATGGTGAATGGCAGTGACTCCTCATCTGGAGAAGCCTGTCCTCCTCCCTCAATGTCCCATCAGATCATGGTGTTCTCTAGCAACGCAAGCATCACAAAAGTGAGTCACGCCATTAGCTAGTGTTTGCTCTTCTTGGTCACAATAGAGGTGGCTCTGGACAGGCAGAATGATATGGCAAGCCTGAGGTTAGCACATAGCTGTGAGAACCTACGCAGTGTGTCTTTCAGAGCACTACCCGCTCACATCACTGCACGATGCCTTAATTCCATCCTCCCGGGGCAACAAGGTACCCTTAAGAGATTCTGTGAGTTCTAAGAATGTGAGGTTGAAGTGAGAGAGAAGGGAGGAGCCAATTGTTCTCCATCTGCCTCCAGTGAGGATGTTAAGAAAAGCAAGAAGGAGACTGAGAGATGCACATCCTATGGTGGTAGCACAATGTTCCTGTGCTACCTCAAATTCGTGTGTGGCTATCATTTGCTTTCTTATACTTTACATATTTACTTAATCATTACTTCGGGTCTCTGTGAATAAGCATTTTGTGTGTGTGTGGGGGGGGGTTGTGTTGTTATTGTTGTTTTGTTCTTTTAATTATGGAAAGGGAAACTGAGGTTGGAGAGTCATTTTTTTTTTAAACTGGTGACTGAAATTCAGGTGGGTTGATGCCGAACTGAGCAGTCTTTCTATTTAAGTAGGTGTAGCAAACGAGTTTTGATCCAAGGTTCAATAAAATTTATTAGCATATAGCTACCCAGATATCGGTGAGGATTAAAAGACCTCTTGGAGCTCAGTAGTAAATAATACTGTGATTGATTCGTGATGTCTGCTGTTGGCAAAGGTGCAGGAAAGGAAATAATGTTATGATTGATTAGTGATGCCTGCTACGGCAGCACATATGTTATATTCATTCGTCAATGTTGTGAAAGAATAGGCTCTCTATATGGCAAAGTTTTACTACAAATCCAATTCTCTACCATGTCATTTTAAAGTCTCCCCATACATATACTCTGCAAATAGTTTCAGCATGCTCTTGAAACACCAAGCATTTTTCATTGTCTTTCAAGTTCTTCACAGTTCTCTTTAAATAACTAGCCTAAAAAAATATCTCAGATCAGGATGGCTTATTGCCACAGATTTCCTTTCTAAGGACTTCTTCCTGTGGGCTGCCCCAGATTGACCTTCCTCATTATCGAGAAAGGCCCTTTGGGGATGGAAAATATTCTCAGGACACAGAAGGGGCATGCTTCATGTGACCCTTGGAAACTATTCTCTGGAATGAGCATTATTGACTGAAGGCTGCAGCTGATGGGGCATGAAGAATTGAATCAGGGAGAGCACAGTGTCTGAACGCATGGAAGGAGCGTGGTAGAGATGGGATTCAGTTTAGGGGTCACAAGGTAGAGAGAAGGACACTAAGAAGGAACTTTGAGAGTTTGGATCAGACAGTGTTGCCTATTTTGAGCAGAGTTAAGGAGAGCAAAGAGGGTATTTAACAACTAATAGCCCAGTCTTTAAGTGATTTATTGCCATATGAGCCAACCATTAGAGAGAACCTAGGAACAGAGAGAGGAAACATGTCTCTCCTTCATTTTAACTCCATTGTCTTAATCATCTGAGTCATTTGTACATGCTACACGCAGAACTGACTGGAGCTGAGCACGTGGAGAAACCAGATCCTACCCTAGGCCCCCTTTAAATGATTTAACGTGTGTCAGACCAGGCTGGACAACCTCCTCTCTGCCCCCGACAGCAAAGACGTCATGTTTCATGCTCGGAGCAGTAACCTTGAGAAATGCTCGCTGGGCAAATCAAGATCCTAAAAAATAATTACAGTTCTAACACCCTGAAGCAATACTGACTTCAAAACCCCCTTCACGTGTGATTTATACATGAATATATTTCCCCCTTGACCCCTCTTCCCCCCCTGCCCCCCCCCGTTCCCATTCTGCTCGTTCCACCCAATCCAAATTGCTAGGAAGTCAATATTCCTAGGTTTTGCTAGAAAATCCAGATGGAAAAAAAAAGATCTCTGACCTGTATGAAGAAGTGAAGAATCAACACCACCTGCCACTAAACTTCTTGTACACACAGTTGCGAAAGGACACAAGTATGTATATATTCTAAGAAGTTCCAAGAAGAAAAGAGAAAAATTAATTAAGGTTACTCTGCAATGCCAAGGAATCAAATGCTCTCTGGGGCCTGGTATCAAAGCAAAGAAATGCATTCCGATCCGGTGGACTGTGGAAAGAAGGGGACACAAGGTTGAATGTGGGAGTCTCTGCCAGAAAGAGTGCCTTTTCTCCTGTTGTTGGCCTTGGGAAAGTGTCCCAGATTATACACGGGAGGGATCATTAATTGTGCATCTGATGTATGCCAAGCGATGGTACAGAGAGGTAGGAAAGAAGAAAGGTCTCTTGCACGACCAACCCTGTGTGGATAAAAGCATGAAACCGATGTGTTCTGCCCCTGTGAGCTATGGAGTAATTAGGTGGGGGTCAGGACAAAGGAAGTGCCAAGACGGATAAGCTGGTGTTTGTGACACATTGCACATCCCAGGCATCTTCTGGAAAGGTCCATCAAATCTATGCTCCATGTCAGACCAAGTGCACAGACTTCTTGCATGAGAAAGAGAAGGTTGAAGGTAGAGGAGAGCTAACAGAGAAGGCAGCTAAAGAGATGGAGCCCCTTCAATTCCCTGCGGATTCAACCTGCTCAGGACTACGTCCCTGTTGGGAAATGGCAGCCTTAGCACTTTGATAACCCGATGTCTGTGAGCTCTGGCCTTTAGTCTCTCTTATTGCAACCACAGGTGTAAGAACTGGAAATGAAATTTCACGGCCAGGCAGTGGTCCAACAGGCACGCTCTTCCCTGAAGACAACTGAAACAGAAACAGCTCAGGCGATGATGGAATGGCTTCAAGGACCTCCAGGAAACGGCCCGCCTACTGCGAGGTGTGAGGGTGTGCATTTGTGTGTGAGAGGGAGCTTGGGTTAGAGCAGCATGTCACCTTAGCAAAGGAGTGACAGCAATATCCTTGAGTGAAAGACAAGATTTGCCCTGCCTGGGGGATTGAAGATTTCCCCAAAGCTTTTCCCAGGCGCTCCTTTTTACTCACAGAACTGACTGCCTTGGGGTACAAGGTTGCAAAGAAGTTTTCTCCAGGTCAAGGAGAAGGGCGTAGTCATCATTTACATTTCTAACCTCATCCCACCTGAAAAGTCAGACAAAAAAGAGGAGTCCCAAGCACAGGAACGTGTTCTGAAGAGCCAAACCTGGGCTGAAAGGAAGGAGATGGCCAGAGAGGTGCTCCCCATGTGGGATGTAAATAGAAGAGCCGTGTACTTCACATTGTAGAAACCAGACTTGCCCCTTCCCTGAGAGCTACAGCCAATGAGAATCTTCATGGCATGCCAGACAGCTGAGGCTGCACTACGGGTTCCCATCGTATGAAATAGAAGAGAAGTTAGGGCATATCCATGGATAAACACAGATGTCTATCCGCACATATGTGTTTGTACATGTGCATGTACTTATGCGTGCGTGCGTGCGTGTGTGTGTGTGTGTGTGTGTGTGTGTGTGTGTGTGTGTGTGTACACCACTGGCTGCAGAGAAACAAAGACCAATTTATTTAACTGCCAAAATAATTCCAGAGCTTTTAAGGCTTTTCAAAGGAAGTCTAAGCTCTTTGCAAGAAGGGATTAATCCTCATTCAGGTTTTTTTTTTTGTTGTTGTTGTTTTTTTTGGCCTGGCTGTGGTGTATGGAATAAATGTTTTCCAGAGTGAATGAAGGTTAGTCACTTGTTCTGAGAATTCATAATGTTACCCTGAGGAAGTGTTTCCTTAATCTAGCCCTGGACTTTCATCATCTTCCAGGTCTTTAGCTAAAAAGGTACCTTTCATTCACTCACTCATTCATTCAACAATTCCAGGCTGACTCTTTGGGATTCACCAGGCATTAGGTGTGCCTAGCAATAGGTTTGTAGCAGCATATGCTGCTGTGAACAGCAGAAACCTTTCCTATCTCCAGGAAGCCCAGCATCCAGTGACAAGGGTGTTGAGCCTGGAGTTACAATAAGCAATGTTGGAAGTTAGGAAGCAATGACAGTGTTAAGGGAACATACGGCAAGGAGCTGGATCTACGACAGAAGAGTGGAGAGCCCTCTGAGAGGGTGATCAAACTAGTCACAAAGATGCTGAAAGCAGGGGACATCATACATACAGGGAGGTGGGGTGGGTATCCTAGGAGTAGGAACAAATTGTTAGGTGCTGAGACTTAGTAGTAAAGAGATAGAGAGGGAGAAAAAAGGAGGAGGAGGAGGAGGAGGAGGAGGAGCCATGGTGGTGGTGATACTGAAGCAACTGTATATATTTTCAAGTAGGAAAGTAAGCCGGTGGGCTTTGCCAAATGTGAAGAATGGTGATGTGTGTGTGTGTGTGTGTGTGTGTGTGTGTGTGTGTGTGTGTGTGTGTGTGTGTGTAGTTTTTATTGGGGTCATGACATTTGGGAAGAGATAGGAGAAATTAAAGAGATAATCTGGAGATTAGGGTTATGAGGGTTTTGGGTTATCTGACGACAGGGAGGGGGATCATCTGTGGATGGCTCCTATGACTTGACCTTGAGTAGGAGCAGGTGGCTCCATTATTAAAATGGAAAACAGTGGAGAAGATTCACCGGAGGTGGAAAGGCTTGGAGATCCCTAGCTTAGTTTAGGGAGCACTGAGTTTAAGGGACCTCTCAGTCACTTGGGGGAGCACCTAAGGATCAGTTGGATATGTGGGTGTGTAGCTTTATGGAAAATCCTTGAGTATTTTGAGAGTCCTCCTTATACAGGCTAAGGCCAGGAGAATCTTGGACATTTGGGAGGGGGGACTGACCTCTATAGAAAGAGGTGTGAGCCCAGGGAAGGCAAAGGAGAAGAGACTTCAGGAACAGGTGTAAGAAAAGATACAGAAGAAGGATGCAAGCCAGGGTAGGGGGGATCTTACCAGAGAGGAGAGATTTTGAGAAAGATGGCATGCATCCTCAAAGATCACACAGGGCATCATTTCCACTGGTGGGGGCCTAGATGTTGTGGGTCTCAGCACCAAATAGGAATGTGGAAATGGAGATAAAGAAAATTCTCCATGCAGACAAGAGTATTACGGTAGGATCGTATTGGATAGAGCCCAGACAGTGAAGGGGCACCAGTGTCCACCAGATCACAGGTTCCCAGACTTCCTGGCAATGGGGGCACTTGGCTATTTTCCAGCTTCTGCCTCTGTACATCTCATCTGCTGATACACCAGGAACTATACTGTGCATTCTAAACTCCCGAAGACACCAAAGATTTCTTCTTTGTCTTTACTCTTTATGCTGTAGTGAAGACAGATGATGGTGTCCTTGTGCCCCTTGCAAGTATGTGGCCCGGGCTGTTTCAGCTCTGCAGCCAGCCATCTTGGTGTAGAGTGTGGCAGCAACAGGTTACTCTTCCCACCATTCTTTTCCTGCAGCCACTTTTCTTGGGTGAATTAGCAACATGCTCACACCAGTCACAGAGCGGTCATTTAGCAACAACGGTCACCTTGGGCCCAAGTCACTTGTCCTAATGAAGCTTGCTCTGTTTCCCTGTCTATTCCAGGAAGCCTGGGAAAAGTCTTGGCAAATATCAGCATGCAGACACTGAATCTGGTCCTTGTCATCCCAAGAGAGCTGAGCTACAGGAAGGGAATCTTACATAAACCTCTTCTCCAGCAGCCAGACACTTGACAGATTCATGTCAGAGCTCTGACCCCAGGAACGGAGCCAGTGAGGCTGGGGGAGGTGGAGGTGGCCCCAGAGTTCACAGTCAGAGATAAAAGCAAGGCAAGGAACAGCGATGTTGTGCACCTGACTGTCCCAAGGAGTAGGCTTCTGCTCTGCCTTGGGAATTCATGCCATTGATCCAAAGCAGGAGATGAATTAAAGAACACTTGAAGTTCTACCTGGGGTATAAGATTCAATAGTTCCTGGCATTTCATAAATTTTGAGGGTGAAAAATTGCAAAAATTACGCAAGTGGTCTATCATTCATTTCCCTTCCACTCAGTAACTCATGTTGACCTATGAGATCCTTGAAAGGGTTGGTACTGGCCCATTAAAGGCATATAGGTGTTTCTGGTTGTCATGGTGACTGAGGATGCTGATGCTACTTGAATTGGCCATGTAATGTACTTTGCACCACTAAGAACCAATTCATCCCAAGGAGCCCAAATGTCTCCATATATAACTCAGCTCCATTTGGCTATGGATGGCATATCATCAGCTGTATACAATTCCCAGCACACAGGCAGGAAGAAGTTACCAATCCAGAACAGCATGCCTACCTGGTGGTGGAATCACACTCCTCCTTTGCTCTTCTCACACAGTGGTGATGTCTACCAGGTTAGGGCGGGCTTCATCAGCCTCAACCTACTAGAGTTAATAACCACTCTCCTACGCACTCTGCAATGCCCTTCTCTAACCACTGCCCTCATTCCTAGTGCTTCTCCTACACCATCCCTGTCAAACATCCCAGAAGCTTTGGAGGAAAGCTGGACAGGAGTCACCATCTTAAAATCTGCATCCTTGAGTCAGCAACACATCTTAGTTCAGCTACTGAGTGCTCTGAGTCAGACAACAACTTCTGTGAATCACACTCAGCTCTCTTTGTCTTGGCTATTCATGATGAAGATAGCAAGTCAGTCAGGATGGCATCAACAGGACTTAAGGTGCATTCAAATGAGGTGTGTGTCTGTGAGTGTCTGTGCGGGGATTTTTACATTCCTGTCTATGTGTATGAGTATAAATACTGTGATGGGGTAGGCAGCTAAACATGGTCCAACGATCCTTTTTTCTGTGGTGACTTTCCTCCTCCTCCTCCTCCTCCTCAAGTCTGAGGGGAGGCCAGGCCCTGGCACTGCTACTCACAGCCCCAAGTCACAAGCATCTTCCTCTCACCTCATGCTTGCCTCACAGTATCTAACCCAGGCAGTCTTGGTCTGCACTCAAGAAGCTTGGCATGGTCTCCCAGAGCTGACAGCGATCGAAGACAGATGTGCATAGTCAGAGAGTAATGGAGATCATGAAAAGGAGTAGCAGGCTCCCATGTGGAGAGAGTCAGGATCCGGGAGGGGAGCGGTGGGGGCAGTTTAAAGACACTCAGGCAGGCGCCAGATGCGTGCTGCATGACCCCGTGGGCAGGGCAGCCTTGCTCCCCATTCCCACTTGAAGATGTTTCCACAGGAAGACAGGGTGTGCTTGCTCCCTGCAGGGGTCCAGCCCAGAGCTCCCATTTGCTCCTCCTGCTCTCCAGCTGAGAATTCTGTTTTGGCCAGGAAGGGATTCCCAAAGACACCATCTGCCTCAGTCTTCCTCACAGAAGCGGTAGCTCCAGGCAGTTCAAGGCCAAGTTTGCGCAGCCCAGAGGCGGTGAGGATGGGAATCCACAGTCACCTTAAACCTCTGTAGCCTCCCCCAACTTTTATTCTACTCGCTTTCCACCTCCTCCCCACACCCATCCCCTCTGGCTTCACTCAGCCCTGTCTTCTTCACCCACTGTGCCCTACTTGCTTTCCCTTACAAGTCTCAAACTCCCCAGTTGCTGACAGTGGAAGGCAAACCAGGTGTTGGAAGTGGAAAGAGCTGAATTGAGTCCAGGAAGGAAGACACCATCCTCTTTGCTCTTGGATTGATAAAAGCTCCCTGGTGTGTCTGGGGTGGGGCGGGGAGGGTGTTCTTGTTAAGTTTCATTCTAAAAATAATTGGCTTGTCTGTGACTCCGCCACTCACTTCACAGGGGTGACAGGTCCTCAGCCTCTTTCCTTCTGTTACGAGTTGAATTGGATTCCTCAAAGCAGATATATATGAGTTCTACTCCCAACTTAAAATCTCAGCATGCTGCCTCACGTACAAGCAAAAGTTTTGCAGAAGCAATCCGGTTAGCATCAAGTCAAGAACACCGATCCAAATCCAGTAAGACTGGTGTATTTATAAACACAAGGGCAAGTGCATGTGTCGGCACCACTGACAAAGGGCTTCAGCACCGGATAGATAAGCCAGGAAATGCCCACGGCTGTCAGATACAAGAAAGAGGCAGGGACCATGGCTTCCTTAGTGCTCTAAGATGGAGCCTGGTGTCCCTCACACCTTGACTTTGTGTATCTGGCCTCTAGAACCATTAAAAATAAGTTCCTGTTACCTTTAGATGCACGATGTGTGGTGCTTTGCCATGGCAACCCCAGTAAACATATGCATGCCCCAACTCTCAGTTGTCTGCTCAAGCTTATTGCTTCTGTGTTGGTCTGTAACAGGCCAGGTAAGCTTACGTTTCTGCTAACACACCATAGAGTACAAGCTCTATCATGTCTACCCTGGATCAAAAGCACTCCTGGAATGTGTCTAGGATACTCCATCTGCACCCCGCAGGGATCTCTAACATCTTCCCCTCCTCCTCCCTTGAAGTCAACACTGTTGAATGTCCTGGTTGCCAGGCTGCTTATGCTGCTGTTGGGCCTGGGAAACCTTAATGCCAGATGGTTCTCCTCTGTGGTCAGCTAGAGAAACAATCCCGAATGGACGTGCCCTTGAAGGGGCACGAGCCTGGGCAACTGGGAGAAGAAAATCCTCTAACTCCTCAGAAACATCTGCTGGGAGAAAAGATACAGCCAAACGTGGATCAAAGAGATTTCTAAGCAACAGAGGGAACGGTTTTACAATATGGCATAGAGGTGAAGCCAACTGCAAGAACTGCCGGCCGGGCTCCAGTTCTTCCTACGAGGAACAAATAAGCTGGTAAAGAGAGCAGGTCCAAGAGGGATGGGAAAGAGGAACATGCACACGTGGGCAGGTCTGAAAGCCAGAAAAGCCCACACTTTACCAAGATGCAGGTCCCACAGTGGAGGGAGAGAGAAGAATCGAAAACTGTGATGGGGGGAGGACAGGAGCCAGTATCAGGGGTGTCTCATCCATTAGTCCCCCTCCCATTGCAGTGCTAAATGTACTTGCAACAGACACCAATGCCAAGCAATATGAATACAGATGACAATGCTCATCTGCAGTTACTGGTTTCTGCCTGTGTCTCTGTGAGTGCTGTTCTAAACCCCTGTGTACAGCAATCTTTTAATCCTGATACAAGCTAGAGGTATTTCTATTTGTAGTCTCCCCTTACAAACAGGGAAAATGAGGACGGCACAGGCATCAAGCAGCTAACTGCTGCATGTAAGTAAGTGATGGAGTTGGATTCAAGGCCAAGGCAGTCTGGCTCCCGACCTCACGTTCTTCCCCAAGAGCATAACGGAAGCTGTGTACTTAGCTGACATCCTCAGGGTACATGGGGGCCAAGAGACTGGAGGAGAAGCATTCAAGGATTAGATGGAGAAAGTACATAAATCTAGATGACCAAGCTACTGGAGCAAAGGGAAAGGGACTGTACTTTCCTCATAAAGCTGTGCACGGGGTGGCCCTTGTGTGAGCTAACCAAGGCCTCTCTGTACTCCTGTGATGATCAGCAGCATAAAGTTCCTCAGGAGTGCCACAGCATTTGAGAATTATTACCTTTCTTTAGAAAGTTGACAACCCTAAGCCCAGAAAGATAAAACTTCTAGAAACTGTCTTTCTCTAAGCAAATGGGCAGATGTGCCTATAAAAAAAATATAAAATGATGCCAACTGTAGCACAGAGATTGGAACAAGAATAAATGTGTGCATCCGACATGGGATGGATAGACAAGGTACACAGAAGAAAGGATGTTTAGTGATGATCAAGTAGTCTATTACTGGAAAACAGGAACACATGCCAGGCAACAGTAAGCAGAAGAGACCAGGTAAAAATCTTGACAAAGGTATGACGGATCCCCTCATTTTAAAAAAATGAGGATTTGATGGTGTGGCTCAGTTGCTAGATCTAGCATGTGCAAAACCTTTGGTTTGATAGTCAGTGTTACATTAAAAAAGGAAAAAAGGACATGGAGACACACACCTATAATTCCAGCACTCAGGAGGTGGCGACAAAGAAACAGGAATTTATGGTCATCCTTAGATCCATAGAGAGTTCAAGGCTAGGCTGGGTTACCTGTGACCCTGTCTCCAAAGCACTTGTACATATACACCCACAGAGAGAAGACAAGGATCTGTGACCAGAACATGCTGTGCTGATAATACTTCCTGTTTGGATTTTTGTTCTTTTTTTTTCTTACATTTTCTTAACTCTGTATACTGAAAATATATTAGAAAAGACATTTGGTGCATAATCAAAAATCAATATTGTCAGTGACGATTTCTTCTAGACTCCCCACCCTAGGTCATCTTTCTTGTGCTGTGAGGAAATCCTAGCCCAAAGAACTTCTGAGAGGAAAGGGGTTTTTAGGCTTATAGGTCACAGAGCATCAGTGAGGGAAGCCAAGGCAAGAACCTGGCAGGAACTAAAGCAGAGAGGATGGAGTAATGAGACTGACTGTTTTCCTTGAAGGTTTATATTCAGCTGCTGCTCTTATACAATGTAGGACCACCTGCCACTAGTGGGCTAAATTTTATTTCATCCGTCAATCAGTCATCAAGAAAATGCCCTCCCCCATATACCAACAGGCCAGTCTGATAGAGGCAAATTCTCATTTGAGGTTCCCTCTTTCCAAGTGTCCTAGTTTGTGTCAAGTTGACAAAGACTGACTGACACATACCCCAGTGCCATAGCTGTGCCTTTTTCACTTGTACCCTGAGTGCAAGAAAGAAGGAAACCCTGGGGATGACAAGCTACGCTATTGGGCTTCCTTCATCTGTAATATTAACCCAGGAAAAGCCAAAAGTGATGAATTGAGGAAGCCGATATTTCTGATTAGATAAAAGAACAGTGAAATAGGTTAACTGCATCTTAAGGACCCCGCTGAAGGGACAGAGTAGATGAGGTCATCCCCAGAGAAGAAGGTGGCTTACTGTGTCTAACAAATGACAGGGATGAAGACAAAGGGTGAGGAAGTGTCATGGGAGGGAAGGGTGACTTGCTCCCAAGCAAACAAACAAGGCACATGTAAGACTGGTGAAGACTATTTGGACTCCTGGATCAGAAGAGTAACTCTGAGCTTCATGACACCCTTTCCTAACCATTGACTCCAGGAGAGTTACTTTGTCATTCCGCAAATTGTTGAGCATTCTGGGTGCTGGAGACAGCTGTGGGGCACAGATGGGCGTGCTCTGCCTTCTTGGAATGTACATTCTATTAGAGAAAACAGAACAGTACGTGCATCAGAAAAATGAGAACCATGTTGTTTGTCAGAGCTCCTAGGTGTAACTTTGAAAAATCAATAGAAGCCCTGGCTGTCTTGTCTGCAATATGGAATGGGATAGTCATCTCATGGATTCTTACACAGAGTCAGAGTGCATAATGAATAGCCATCACCGTTCTTGAGACATTAACAAAGTCAATTTTATAGTTCTTGCCTGTGTGGCAATACAAGGAAAACCTAAGAAATGGGAACAGCTATTCAGAAATGACAGAGGCAAAGTGATGGGAGAGATTAAGCTGAGAGTACTGCAGCTTCAGGGGGTTCCTGATGGCTGAAGCTACAAGCAGTGTTTCCTTTGCTTTGTGATGTAACCAACTTCACAAGAAGTCACACAGGAATCTCATCCCCACAATCACATGATAAAAACCAGTCTGCTCCCTCAATGTCTCTCACTCCAGACAAAGGGGTCTGGGTGTCATCTGTAAAGACCCCACTTCACCAAGACCTCTTCTGCCAGGTCCCTAACAGTGGCTCCATTCTCAACTGAGCTTTCCATGTAACCCAAAGGAAGGAAGCCTGTTGGTCCTCTGAGACAAAATGTTCCAGGGCACACATGGGAATTGGGAGATAGACACAGATCTTCCAAAGCCTACAGCAACCAGCAGACCACCCTGCAGATGCCCAGAGGTGGCCTTCGCTCCACCAGTTCGACAAGGGTAAGCAGTTCTTGGGAAGGGAAGGAGTTGACTGGGCAGAGGACAAGTTTTTTAGATGTCCTACAAAATATGCATCGCATCCCAGGCTCTCGGGGAGGAAGGCTAGGAGAAGACAATGAGCAATTAGGTACATGTTGTGTGAGCATGTGCACATGTTAGCAAACCCTTGCTCTAGAAGACTTCATCAGAGTAAATACAGGGTGTAAATCCAACAGTAGCTGATGAGTGGTGGACCACAGGGAGCAAATGATTTGTTTGCACTTGACACCAAGGAACAAGACTTGTGAGGTTCTTTCTTGTGGTGCCTCATATGGCTAAGCTTGGGAAAACTGGGCGGGTCTCAGAAATGTTTGGGTTTTCTCTGACACCCTCCCTATAATGTAGATAAGCTTTTGCTCTCCTGGGGCTGAAATGGCAGAAAAACAGAAAACACACATGCATACTTAAGTCAGAAGAAAACCTCAGAAAGACTGAACCTCACATATTGCAAGGTTCACAATAGAACCCCGCAAGATGGAACAACACTAAACAGAAGAAAGCATTCCAAGAGAGGTTTCCCCAAAGTTCAAAGAGGGTAGTCGGCCTCTCTCCCGCTCTTTCTCTTAGGGAGGAAGTGACAGGAACCCAAACCAAAAGGACAAGAGTGGAAGGTGATGGGCTCTTGACCCCCAAACTGTAGCTCTGTGGGGAATGGAGGATGCAACCCCAAGCACAGACAGCTCCAGTCACTGCTCTGTTTGAGTTTTCTTTGGGGCACACTGTGGAGCTCTATTCACCCCACACCCCTCTGAATCTCCTGGCTCCTGCCTGTGTTATCCACAGTCCCGCAATGTTCTCATCTAATCCAGGGCCTGTCCATCACCTATCAGAAGTTCTGAAACTTCTACTGCCCCCCTTGGGCTCCATTCCCAGGACCCAACCACTTCTATCTTGAGTATTACTCAGTTGGAGATCCTGGTTTCCCTACATGTACTGTCAGTCCCAGGAGGGAAGGAAACACGCATTTAAAAAAAATGTCCTCACTGCACAGAACATAATACCTAATACCTTACCATATCAGGCCCTCAGAGGGTAGTCACTGAATGAGTTTCATTTTACTAACAGAGTTTATGTACATTAGGTCAGTGGACAGAGTGGGTGTTTCAGATTAGATAAATGAAGCATCCCGAACATTCTATGTTTTGTTTGCTGGGCTTAAGGTAGCAGTGCACAGTTGTCAGAGATGCTAAGTAAGGTCTTTGAGGGCCTAACGAGAGCAATGTTCCATCTCTCTCTCCTCTGAAGGTTTGGTTGATGCTTCTTCCGATGTGTGTGTGTGTGTGTGTGTGTGTGTGTGTGTGTGTGTGTGTCTGTGTGTCTGTGTGTGTGTGTTTTCTCACACATTCTATCAGCAAGTCCTTCCAGTTTTATTTCCAAACAGAGTCTCCTGGCTTCTTGAATCTTCTGTCCTGGTCACCCAGGTCAATACTATTGTTCTACCTTATTGTAGAACTGTATTGGCCCATCTTTTTCAAAGTAAGCCAAGTGACCTTTAAAACATGTTGACCAAATAACATTATTCTAAGTCTTATCCCACAACAATTGCTTCATATCACACTTGAGAGGAGATTTAAATGCTGGCTTCCTGGTCTGTTGAAAGGAGGCAATTGAGTGGAGGTTGCCAGCCTCCTACCATGTGTCTCAGCTTATCACCTGGTGGATACAACCGGGCAATGAAGACTTTTTGCACTAAGTCCTTAAGGCCCTACCAAGGATCCTGCCCCTCTCCCTCTCTGCTTCAGTCACACAAGCCTTCTGTTGTGTCCCAGCCTGCCTTGCACTGTTTGATTTTTCAGCACAGTAACGATCCCCACAAGGAAAATTTTTGTGTATTTATTTGTATTCTTGTATTTATGAATACTGTCTACTGGAAGGTGAGTTTCAGGAGGGTAGAGGGTGATCCATGTTTGCTACTCTGTTTACTGAATCCAGAACAGTGCTTAACTCATAGCTGAACTTACAGTATTTCCAGGTTTCCCCCTCCCTCCTTCTCTCCCATCCCCCTCCTTTCCCCACTCCTCCCTCTCTCCCTTCTTTCCTCCTATCCCTTCTTTTCTTCCTTCCACATCTTCATTACCTTTATTGACTTATTTATTTGACCAATAATTTGCACCAAGGATCACAACAAAGATATGCTGCATACGAAACAAATGCTCTACCACTGAGCTACACCCCAGCCTACTACATATTTCTGTATAAAGAAAGAGCCTTTATAAATACTGATATAAGAATTACCTGTCAGTGGGGACTCTAATGTCAATGTCAATATCACCCAGAAGTTAAAAACCAAGATTTTTTTTATCCTGGACCTAACCCTTAAAATCTAGCTGTAGATTCCTATGGAAATCAGAGCCCATTGAAAGACAATCTCAAACTTCACAATTAGGATAAGCTCAGCCTGGGAAGATAGTTCCTTCCTTAAAATGCTTGCCACATTTGCAAGAGACCAGGGGTTTTCATTCTCAGAACCCGCGTAAATGCCTGGTGAACATGGGGATTAGCCTGTTGTTCCAGCTTGCAAAGGTGGAGGGAAACAAGAGATCCTCAGAATAAATTCACTAGCAAGACTAGTTTCCTTATCTTTGCACTTTGATTTAATTGAGAGACCTTGTCTCAATCAACAGGTTGGAGGGCAGATTCCTGATATAAACCATTACATGCATGAGTACACACATGCATGTGCATTGACACACACATCTGCACCCATACGTGAGCACACATGCATGCACATATACATGAAAGAAGGAAAGGAAAACGAAGTAGTATGCTCTTAGCTAAAATAAATCCAACAAGTCCTGAAAAAAAATCTTGTCAGTGTCTTCACGCCTTGTCAGGTTGGAAGTTTGCTTGGCATTTAGTCTTGTATGACCAGCATCCCTTCAAAAATATAAAGGTGACAAGAATAGGACCTTTCCTCTCAGAGTATATCATGCAGGGGAGGCAGCCATGAACATATACATTGTGGTAAATGATAAGCCAAAGGTTTGTTCTGGCTTTGGGGAAATTTCCAGAGGAGGTCACAGCACCTGTAACAGTCAGGCAGGAAAGGAGTCCTCAGCACTGGAAAGAACTATACAAAAGTTAAGGCTTTCCAGGAGCCAGGCAACTTGAGTCTGAATGTACGTTACCAGAGACCAGTGGGCCATGTTCAAAAGTTTAGACTGAGCATATAGAGTGTTGCAGGATATTTCTTATCCATTCACATTGAGTCAGTGAGAGGCCAGTGATTGGAGGGGAGAGACGGGGAGGAGCTAAGGGAAGTGAGGGGTGGAGAGAGAGAGAGAGAGAGAGAGAGAGAGAGAGAGAGAGAGAGAGAGAGAGAGAGAGGGAAAGGACTCTGTAGGGAGATGAGCCAAGCGAGGAAGGAGACACAGATATCCAAATGGCTTCAGACATATTTCTGGTGTTTTGGAGAGGTTAGAAATATCAGGGTAAATTCTTATCATTGTAAACTGGCTTTATGAAATTGGGACTTTCTTATACATAAATATATTCGGTTAACTATTCAAGTTTAAGAGTCATGCTTTACTTGCAACCAGTGGTGCAGAGGCCTGGCAGGGCAGTACTGTTTATTAATTATTGCTCACTACAATAGAGGGAAGAGAGGGTATTTTTTTCCAGACATTCCTTTATTTTATTTGTAAATTTATGTGTTTGCATTCTCTCTCTATACATGCAAATATGAGAGTCAGACCAGGGAGCTCAGACTCTTCCTTCTTGTGTTGTTCATTGATAGTGCAAATAAATAAGCCAGTAAATCCTAAACATATATATATATATATATATATATATATATATGGATAGATAGATAGATATAGATATATGTGTGTATATATATGTATATGTGTGTGTATATCTATCTATATCTATCTATCTATATGTATATATATAGATATAAAACCATTATACTGGATTATACAGATGATCTAATTTAGCCTGGGATTTAAGAATCTAAACCTTTATTATTTGGAATCTTCCCCAAGGTTTTCTTTGTTTTAGCTAGTGCTTAGCTCAATAACTACAAGAGTGAACAGTAGAAGGTTGATACCGGTCAGCAATGGGATGTATACAATGGGGACTGTAATGCCTTTTGAACTTAAAGAAGAAGATCACATGTGCATATGGAAATGAAGGAATATAATAGGAGAGGAACTGGCTTGAGCCAGGGTGTCCTGAGTTCCGGATCGGCCATCCTTAGGGTGGTCTCACGGTGCAGCCTAGCCTTCTCAAACTCCTATTCAGAAAGCATCCCATGCTGATATACCCCATAAAGTCCTGATGGGCAATGGTCATCATTGTCCAGGGGTTAAGGACTGGCAGTTTTGCTCCACTCTAAGACTCAGTAACAGCTGGAGCCTTGCAGGTAACCCTTTTCTCTCCCGACTACAAGCTCTGGGCCACCTGCTTATTTATCACCTATATTGGTCTGTGTCTTGGTCAGGATCCCACCCTATCTTTTGGGTAGAATCTGCTAAGAGCAGTTCAACACAGGCACTGCATGCGGTATAGAAAAGTTTGACCTCCTTCAGACTGTCCCTATTTACTCTCACCTAGGAATCTCCCCATCATCCATAGCTGCTTCCAGTTATGACATCATTTTAACATGAAACATTGTTAAGCAGGCATGAAGAACAACTGCCAATTGGTTGAAAGGTGGGTCCCTGGAACGGACATCTATTTTGATGGCATGACATGATTGGGTAGTTTCTCTGGTCCACAAGCTTGATGAACCAGTGTGAGACTCTAACACCAGCTGGGCCAATCAGAATCTCTGTGTAAGAGGACTGGAATCTGGGACTCTGGGAAAATCAGTCAGAAAGCCTAGAACCAGACAGGCAGCTTGATGCAGAGCTCAGAGCACATGTTATTATGTAGGTGAATAGTGGTATCTTGGTTCCTGATTTAGCCTCTTATGGAGTCTTTGGAATTCTTGTCTTTGCGTTCCTTAAGATGACATTGTATTTGTTATTTTCTTTTTAGGATTATTAGCAATATTCTAAACAATCATCTCGGGACAGTGTTGACTAATGTCTCTTGAACCCCATCCACATTTTGGACTCAGAAGCCTCTGTGACTCTAGCTAGTTGGAGAATCTCAACAATGAGCTGGAACAGGCACAACTATTGTCTGTCTTTAACATCATTTTACACTTAAAAACATTGACTGAATCTTGAAGCTACTGTCTATGTTCACGTCTAAGAAGTGGTTTAAGTGGGATTTAAACCCATGCTGCTTAGCGGAACTAGTGTCTTAAAATACAGCAATGTGTGGCTGACCAGCTAGGAGTGCTAACTGCTTTTGCAGCGGGTCTAGGTTTGGTTCATAACACCCACATCACCCACAACCACCCGTTGCAGGGGGTTCAGTGCCCTCGGGTCTCTTTGGGAATCTGCAAGCACATGGTGCACATGTATTTATGCAGGTAAAGACATATGTTTAAATAAGAGAAGATATACTAAAAATAAATTCTTATCTGCCTAAGCTAGAAACAAGGGGGATTTCCATTGCCTGAGGGTTCTCTAGAAGAAGGTAATGTTCAAGAAATCCCTGACAATTCAATAAACTGACCCCAAGTGCTGAAACTACACTCAGGTATATCACAGAGGTATGTCACAGGAGACCAGTTGAAATCAGAATAAGCAGCTGTCCATCGCAGAAAGCCAGCCTTGTGAATACAGAGGAAATCCTACTCCCCAGATCGAGACCCCAACAAAGACATTAGTAGAGCCATCAAGAAGGCATTTGAATGCTTAGTCTTCTCAAAGACACTGGAGTACTGCATCTATACAAAAGAGAAGATGGATTTCCTAGGAGATAAGAATATAAAGAGGAGGGACATCAGAAGTGGGAGGGTAGGGAGGGAGGAGCATCTGTTAGATTTACCATTGGATGCGCTTTGGTGCTGGAAGGAAATTCTGTTCTACATTTATGAAGTGACTTCTGGGAATACAGATGCGACTGGAGGCAAAGCTCTGGACCTGCTTTGCAGGAGTGGAGGTTGGTCCAAGTTGAAGTATATCCAGCTTTGCAGAGTGGTACCCTTCCCACCCAGCACAGGCCCCTTTGAGCATCTTGCCCATGTGTGTGGTCCCTCACAGAGGGAAGAGTTCCAAGTCTTAGCTCCCAGTGACACTGTGAGAAAGAAGTAGACTCACAGTTGTCTTTCAGGACCACAACATGAGTTCTTCCCACTTTGTAGGATGCCTCCTGATCCTTTGTAGGATGTGCCCAGCCTGCCGTAGGTGGAAATCATCAATGTGTTAGTAGTATAAGAAGGTAACACATGAAGCTGGGGTTGTAGCTCAGTGGTAGAGTTCCTGTTTAGCATACACAAAGTCCTGGTTTACATACTGTTTAGTATTTTTTTTCAAACCTGATATGGCTATGGTCATCTGACAAGAGGGAATGTCATGTGACAAAATCCCCCATCAGATTGCTCTGCAGGCAAGCCTGTGGGGCATTTTCTTGATTAATGATTGATGTGAGCCCACTGTGGGAGGTACCATTCCTGGGCTGCTGGTCCTGGTTGCTATGAGAAACCAAACTGAGCAAGCAAAGAGGAGCAAGGCATGTGGATCAAACCAGTAAGCAGCATCCTCCATAGCCTCAGCTTCAGTTCCTGCCTCCAGGCTCCTGCCTTGAGTCCCTGCTTTAGCATCCCTAACAATGGACTATGAAGTGTAAGATAAAATAAACCCTGCCCTACCCAAATTATTTTTGATCACACTCCTTATCACAGAAGTAGGAAGTAAACTAGGAAACACAAAACAAACATGCAAAAAATATAGCAGGTTAAGCCATGCCATGTACTTGCAATTTGAAGCTTGCAAAACTCTTTCCTATGTATGAGAGCATCTGAAACTGCACTTAATGTTGTGCAGATAGCGTCTATTTTATTACAGTTTGTTTCACAAGAGAAAATTAAGGATCTGAGAAGTTGTGCCACCAATGAGCAATACAAGAAAGAAGTCTGACTCTCATATTTCTGTACCCCTCTCTCATGCCTTCACCAATAGCTTTAGGCACAGACAGCCCAAGAAACATTTGTACAGAAATGTCTGGGAATCCTCCATTAGGCGAGTTATCAGAGAATCAGTCCTATCAACCATTGCAGTCATTCCACTTACAATCCTTCAATATCACAGTTTATACTAATACTTTATTAGTTCATGGTCCTTGCCAACATATCTTAGATCAGATTTCAGATCTAAGGTGATCTTCAATCACCTGCAGTTGAGAATGGCTGCTTCTACTCGTCTCTCTTACTACTCCAGAAAGCACCACAATCCTCTGATCTAAAGACTCAGGGGCAGAAAGAAAGAAAGAGAGAGAGAGAGAGAGAGAGAGAGAGAGAGAGAGCCAGCCAGCCAGTGGTCAATCCTGAAGGTGATTGTTACACATTTAGAACCAGGAGAAAGTAGCTCTCATAGCCAAGAATATCTTTTGTTTAGTCTGCATGAGTTATAGAGATAGTTCTGGCTTCTCCTGATTCTGAGGCTCTTTGTAGAATGGTGTGCAGCTTACACAGCAGTCCCTCCTGCCGAGAGTGCCCAGCCCCTCTCCCTGCCCAGCAGTCCATGGTGTTCTACACATCTCTGCCTGCTTGAACCACCACGCAATCCTCGGCATGACAATTCCTACGCTGCATTTAGGCCTCTCAGCAGTCCTGAGAATTCCAAATCTAAGGCTCTTCAGAAGCACACATTCAGCAGTAGATGTTACGCATCCAGCCCCAGCATGCCTGATGGCATCCACAACAGTATCTTTCACAGAGTTGTAAGCGAGAAACCCAGGGATTGCAAATAGTCCCATATGGTTCACTTAACAAATTGGGAATATATGGTTGGAAACAAATTCGTTCAGCCTTTGATTTTGAGCCTCTTTCCCCAAACCTCTACTCCCCATGCCTCCTGCAAGCCCCGGGAGATACAAAGACAAGAAACAAGTACTTCTTCATAGGAAAGACTTTGGTTAAGACATGGGCTCAGGGGTGTCTTTTGGAAGGACCATACCAAGGCTGATGCTTGGGTTGAACCACCAGTGTCAGTCATAGGCTAACTTCATTTATGGCTAAGGGCATCTGACTGCTTTTCCCAGGAAAAGCTATTAGGAAAGGTGATCATAAACTATTTGCAATAAAAGTGCATTATGCAAATTGATTGCCCTGAGGGATGCTGGGAGAACTGAGATTGAAAAATGCCTAGACAAGCAATAATGCCCTAAAAATGGTGCTCTGCTTTCTTTTCCTTCCCTCATTGCCCCACCATTTCACCCTCAGGATGGCTCTCGTAGTTAGGAAGGGTTGTATATGCTGAGATCCTGTCCATCTTCTAATTTCTAAGGCAAACACTGGATAAGTAAGAAGGCTCAAGCCAAATGAGCTTGACATGTTCAAAATAATGAGTTCTCAGGTACAGCAGGAGTGGGGAAAGGTCAGATGCCAGACAAAGCTTCAGGAAGGCCAAGTGAAGGCCAGGTGAGGTCCCAATTGCTTATTTCTATAAGCTGGTGGTGCCCAATCTAGGCTGCACGGTAGCCTCACCTGATGATCTTCATAACTTTAAGCATCCAGGCTTAACTGAACTGAAGGATAATGCTGAGCAAGCACCACCAGCTAGAGTTTACAGACCCTGGACGGGAAGGTGAGAATGGGCTGGGCAGGAATATGGAGCCTTTGCTGGGCAAAATCCTTGAAGATGCCGTTAGATGTCCAAGATTCATCTTTAACTCTCGCTGCCTTCACTGAGGAGAGTTGTAGTACTCCCTCCTCTGAAGCTGCTGGGTGTCTGCTGTCTGCATGACTGTCAAACATTCTCATCTTATACACTAAATGATGCACTCTTGCAAACAAATGTCCGTGTGAGCTGCCATTTGAAAAAGAGCTTCTTTGGGACATAGAACTTCTCTTCTCCCCGCACTCTACCCTCCGCACATAAGATGAACCTGGAAGTTCCTCAAGTGTCCCCGAAGCGCCAGCATTTGGCCATATTCTGCTGTGAGCTTAGCAAAGACCCATAGTTCGAGTGGCCTTCTACCATGGGAGCAAGTCACTTTTAAATTTTCTGGTTGTAAGCCCCAAAGGCATTTTCTCCCTCTGCTCATGAATGAAATCAAATTAAGATGGGAAAATATGTAAGGCAAATGACTAGAAGCCCCCAACCCCTGTTGTGAACTCCCTACACTCAGCACTAGAGTTTACTCTCAATTCCACTTTCATGTAGCCAGCAACACCCTCACCATCTGTATCATGCTCCGTTCTCCCAGGTTGACATAATCTCCCCGGAACAAGAACTGGCAAAGTACTTGCAAGGATGATTCAAGATCAATTCGTCTTGCTGTTCTCCTTCTGTAAGTACTTCATTCATTTGCCCACTCACTCATTTACCCTTCTGTCCATCCAACCATTAGCCAAACTTCACTCCCTTGGCTACCATTTAATAAGATTGTCTTCCACACTGGAGCCAGAGGGAGCTCTTCAGTTCCACAGCGCTCTGGTGCTGTCTCCCCAATGCTGTTTGCAAACCTTTCTCAGCTCACACTGCCCTCCTTTCTCTTCCCCACACCATTACCCAATGCTGCTCTGAGCTTGGGTACCACTCATCCAGCCTTCTTGCTGTTTTCTTCCTCTCTCTGGAGTTACCTCCTCAGTCCCTGGCTTTCACCAAGCATTACAAGTTATATCACAAGTCTGCAGAAAATTACTACCATTTCCTGATATCCTTGGCACCAAACAGTTTGCTGGGGACTGGTTATCTCTTTCTACATTAGTTGGTCTGATAGAATTTTCCTTTATCTCTAGCCCAGATTACCATCCTGCCACGTGTTAAATACCTGGAATCCTGATCTAACTGTCTCATATTCTGCCTCTACTTGGTCAAAACCTTAATCTTTGGGGCTGGAGAGATGGCTCGTCTGCCCTTTCAGAGGACCAGGGTTCAAGTCCCAGATCCTGCATTACAATTTGCAACTGTCTGTAACTGCAATTCCAAAAGATTCCAACACCTTCTTCTGACCCCTGTGGGTCCTCTAGCACTCAGATATACAGGCAAAACACCCGTACATGTAAAAAATAAAGAAATTTTAAAACTTGGCCTTTTCCAATGGACCTTGGCTTGATCTCTGTCAAATGGTGCCCTCAAAATCCAGGACACCTGATATTTGGAGAAGCGACTCTACAACAGATCTGAAAGGGGATGTCAACACTAACGGGGCATTGGGGCAACCAAAAAGAAAACGAGAAACTGTGTGAGGACTGTAGTGAGGTGCTGAGATCCCTTAAGTAGTAACCTGACCCTCAAACTTGAGTGGATTCCCTATACCCAATAGAATCCACCCTCTATTTCTGTCCTGCCCCTCCCCCGCCCTCTGTTATATGCATACATCCGTATCTAAGGACAATAACAGCAAATAAACACTCTGAAAATTCCCTTGGAGGCAATTTAAACACTAAGAACAAAAGCACCTGAAGAATAAGACAAAGAATTATTCAAAAGTAATCTCACCACAATTAAAATACAAGACAAGCCAGGTCTGGTGGTACATGCCTATAATCCTAGTACCTGGGAGGCTGAAGCAGGAGGATTGCTATTAACTCTAGGCCATCCTCAGCTACAAAGTGAATGCCTTGTCACCCTGGGCTTGAGAGAAATCCTGTCTCAAAGAAAAATCAATCAATCAAACAAACAAACAAGAAACCTAAAGAAAACACCAACAGTCTCTCAAATACTTATTGGGGGAAATGAATTTGGACAGGAAGGAATCTTAGACTTGAGTCAGGACACTGATGCTCCAGCTCAGGGCAGACATGCTTTTGAAAGAAAGTCTAGGAGAGGTAGGAGAAGGGGTACTCGGGAGTGGCATGGGGAAGTTCACTCCTTCCGTTGCAACAGTGCCTACACTCCCCTGCACACCAGGGGAGTCAAACAGCAACTGTCTCAGGGACAGTCATAGGCCATCTCAAGCTTTCAGGACCATCTTTCCTAACAGTAGAGTTACTGAGTGGAGATGTAGGACAAGCTGTTCACACTTACCTTTTCCCTGCAAGGACTTTCCGCTAAATCCCACAGCCACTGCAGTCCTTGCGGTCATCTTCATTTTTCCAGATACATGGTGTTTCATCCTACCGGGCAGCTCTCTGATCTCCTAAGGATACCCCGAGGTCACTGATAGTGAGATCCTGCCTTTCACCTGGTATTCCTGCTAACTAACCCTAGGAAGCCTCGAGAGATGCCAGGCAGTCCCTTTTAAACAACACGAAGCAGAGAGGAAAACCACCTAACACGTTGCGCTAAGTTTTGCAGACCCTATCGAACAAGCACCTACTGTCTATTTCCCAGTGGTATCTGTAACCATTAACGATGAGGAGAGGGAAGGACAAGGAGCTGGCTGAAAAGGAAGGACTTAGAGGACAGAAGTGGACAGTAGATGGCAGTCTGTCCCTGTGTGCGAAGTGGCCGCAGAGATGCATGTAAGTCAGTGGAGGGGGCAGGGAAACAATTGTTAGAAGAGGATCTGCTGCCCTGCCATTTCCTTCTCTTTACTATGCTGATTGATGATTCAGCTGCAAAAGGGGACATTTCTGAATGTAATCTTGGGAGCGCATACATTGCCCAGCCTCTTGAACATCCATAATGTTCCTCAGACTATTGCCATGAAGAAACAAAGGCTCCGAGAATCCTCTTCTTTATCCCAGGCTAGACCTTGCATCAGACGTGATACAACCCCTGTCACACAGAAGTGAACTGAGAGGACGCTTTATCTCATTCACACTACGAAGTTATACTCAGGGAGCCTTCCTTCCACCTTCAATATTCACTGTTCTTTCCCTTGGAGCCTGTTTCTAATGTGACTTGTCCCTATCTACTTCCAGCCCTGCAGGCCAAATTTCTCTAACATCTAACACAGAGCCACCAACAGGACACACACTGAATTATCTTTACACACGTATCCAGACCCACTTTTAAAATATCTCAAAGGGATTACTCTAATTCATGTACAGTGGCACCCAATTCCCCAAGACCAAGAGCCCAAATATCCAGAACTAGGTAGGGCATGAGGGAAAGGGTCCAAAGGAGAGCCCAAATAGCCTTTCCTGGCAAGTAAGCAGTCAGCATTTATGACTAACCTTTGGGACAGAGCAGAAGAGAATCACAGAG
The DNA here is from genome assembly GCA_036184795.1 of Tokudaia tokunoshimensis. Lineage (NCBI taxonomy): Eukaryota > Metazoa > Chordata > Mammalia > Rodentia > Muridae > Tokudaia > Tokudaia tokunoshimensis. Next base: position 146,387,567 of record BTHU01000002.1, read on the forward strand.
GACACGATTTTGAACCCGTGGCGAGGTGCATCACATCTCTGAGCTCAGCTCCTGTTGCCATCTACTACTAAGCTCACCAACGATTCCCTCATATGTCTATGCATTCAGTCGGCACATTTCCGTGGCAGACCGTCCAGGTGTTGGTGAACACAAAGATGACAAGCACAGACCCCTCTTCATGAATTTCATCCTTTAGTAAGAAGAGAGGAATGCAAATGCAGCCCAGGCTGTTAAGTGCTATAACATAGAGGATGCTGGGAAGGGAGCCCCCTGGCTCTCTGGGGGGAATGCAGGGAGGCTTCCCAAAGAAGGTAATGGAGAAACAAACATGTCTAAGATGATTTTAATATTACTGGTGAAGCTGGAGAGATGAGCATTCAAACTACAACATAAACACACACACACACAGACACAGACAGACAGACACACACACACACACACACACACATACACACCATGTTCTGTTGCTGCCTCTAATTTGAGAACAAATGTGTGCTTTGACCACTCCTATCTGTTTTGCATCAGACTATTTCCCATCACCTGTAAACTTTAAGGGTGTCTTTTTCTTGATCCATTCACCCCCTCATCCATCCATCTAGGTTTTTTTTCTAGCCTTAAATTCCCACAATCTATTGAGAAGACAGGAAAGACTTCAGCAGTCCTGGAAGCTCTTAACTTGGACATTTAATAGGCAAGGAAAACAAGACCCAGGATGGCTCAAAGATGTCCAAGTTGCAACCAGTCTCTGGTAGCATCTGAGGCAGGATTGGTCTCAGGGAGCACAGTTTAGTATCTTTTGGATTTAGCTTACTGAATTCAGCTACCCACAGACAATTTCATCCCACATAAACCTCTCCTCCATGCTCCCAGCTAGCAATCCAAGATCCGCCACAAATCTGGCAAGCTTGCTTCTTCAGCACCCCATAAACATTCACTCATCCATATGTTCAATAACTTATCTGGCATCACATAACTTAATTTCCTCCACCACCCCCTCCGCATTTCTGTACATAAGTACTCCTGGCCAGAAGGAGTACCTGAAAATCCCATGCATGAACCATGGTGAGGCAGAGGGAACAGCAGAGACATAGAACAACATCAGAACAGTCACAACCTCGGGTTCCTTTTGATCAGCCAGTGAGTCTAATTCCCTTCTTTTCCAGATCAGGAAGAAGAGGCCCTTGGAAGGAAAGGGTTCTGTTTAAAATTCACCGTTAGTCTGAGTCCTGTGCAGGGAGAAAGGCTGTGAGCTATGCTAGATAGCCAGCAGGTGACAGCAGCACCAAGCTTCTTCTCAGTGCTGGAACACACCTGTTGGGAAATCAGGTGAATTTTACAGTTGCATCTCACTCTTGAACCCAGTGGAAGTACCTTATAAACCAGCAGAAACAGGTCTGCTAGACACAGGATGGAACTAATCCCAGACTAAGAACTTGAAATACATTCCTCAAGGGACAATAGGGAGGCAGAGGGGGAGGGAAGATATTTTTAAATGGTGGAGGCTTAGGTCTAGAAACAGAAGGTAACAGTAAATTGTAGTAAGTTTCAACTTCTTGGCACTCACTTAAAAAGAGAGAGAGACAATATCTCTTGTGTAGAGAAAAAAATGCATCACCCTACATATGAAAAGTTTAAAACAGAGCAAATACATATATTTGGAGTATAAATATTGTAAAACAATCATCAAATGGGCATTTGGTCAGTGTTTTTTGCCGTACAGTGAAAATACCTTCAAGTAACATAACAAAGTCACCTCGTTATTGGTTTTGAAGGTGTGCATGTGCATGGGCTCCTGTGGGGTGTGTGTGTGTGTGTTGTGATTAGGAGATAAAGAGAGAAAATGAAACCAAGAGTATTCGTTCAGCCACACCCTTTGAAGAGGATAAGAGTTACCTCCAAGAAGTCTTTTTATTTCTATGTTTTTGGAAATACTTTTGCTCAGAGAGTGAAATTCAGAGGCAGATACTAGAGCTGGAGAACATGATACCTGCCTTATTCTGTCTCAAGCATAGCTTCAGGTCTCAGTCCTTTGAAACAACCCATGCCCCTCAACCTTCCAGCAAGAAATCTGTCTAGTCAAAGCCCAAGTCTAAATGGTTGAGTCCCTGGCCTATCCAGCCATCTTTCAAACTCTAAAGAGATCTCCTGTTCTCCATGTAAGTTTAGACTTCGTGCAGTCCTCATCCCAGGACTCAGGAATGCTGGGACCTACCACCTCTTATGGGCTTGTGGATCAAAACCAGATGTCCAGCTCCACTGTTATAGACTTTACAAGGAGGCAATTGTGACTTAGATCAATACCTGCATGCTGGAAGGGCAAATTCCCTTGTCAACAGTACGGGAAGTTAATGTGGGGGTGTGGGGGGGGGAATGGAAGCTATGACAGATCTGACACATGCTTGCCAGCAGGTGGCTAGAAAACCTAAACATTTGTCTTACACAAGAAAAGGAAGCTTCTGGTGGAACAGGCTATCCTGTGGGGTGACAAACTTCACTGAGGCTATGGGACCAGCTCCCATCTGGATGATATCATAGAACATAGAAAACACAATCTGGTGGACACTGGAGCACTGTTAGCTCCAGGGAGGAAAGTATATCAACACTCTGTTGTGTAACTGTGAACCTGTTCTTTAGCTTCACATCAACTCAATACCCTTAGCTTTTCATGGGGTTATCTGGGGAGACTGAGATAATGTCATGCAATATTTGTCGTAATGCCCGGGAATCACTAACTGCTTATACACTATCATTGTCTTAAAGGTGGGTGCTCATCTTTTATTAGAAAGGTTGACAATGAAAGGTATTTGAGAGGAAGATGCTGAATGATTAGCATCAGGTCTACCAGAAAGCCAAACACAACTACAATCTGCTCTGTAGACTGCCTACTGTATAGACCAAGCCAACATCTTGAGCATTCTTGGACAAAACAAAATGTTCTGGTAAATTCTTTGCATGCCTTTCTGGCTTTCTCCAAAGATAAAAACAGGAGCTCCTTAGAATGCGCCAAGGCACGCTCCAAGTAAGGCATATTAGCAAAGATTAAATAGGCCAGGATTAATGTAGAATCTTAAGGAGGTGGAGCTGGAATGGTGTCTTTGAGGCCTGAGGTCTTCTTCTAATTCAAGTCCTTCCCTTATAGTCAGGGAAATCACAGCCTGGAGAGAATATTCAGGGTCACATAGCAACAGCTAATTAGTGAAAGAGATCAGTTAAAAGCTTGATCCCCATATCCATGTCAGCAGGCCATCTGCTGCCTCATGCTGTTTAAGACCACCTTGTCCTGAAGGAAGTCCTTTGAGATCAGTAAGCTACTTAGTTCTTTGCTTCATTTGAAAGTCACTTGTTCAGATGTCTTCTTTGGTGATGTCGCCTGATAATGAGCAATCATAACAGAACACACCAGAAGTCTATCATGGGAAGATGCCCACAGTTCTGGAGTTCTCAATAGTTCCTAATGAATATTGTCAGAGGAGCGCCATGACAGATGAGGAAATGAACAAAGAGCAAGTGCAGTCTGAGCACAAAAAACAACTATATGGAGCTCCTTAGTATTTGTAGGTAAAATTAGAGTTGGCTTCGCAGAAAACTGTCAAGATTTCTTGGACTACCTACATGTGTGTTCACAGTTTGAAAGTGAGAATTCTAAAAGAATATGGATATACTTCTTAATATTTTCTTGAATATATATATCTTTATATATATATAATATATATCTTTTTTTTCTTTGTTTCTTTTGTTCTTTCATTTGTTTTTTTTGTTGTTTGCTTGTTTTTGTTTGGTTGGTTTTCTTTTTTTCTGTCCTGGCTTCTTGATCTTTAGAAATTTCCCTGGCAAGGATGAGGTAGTATTTACATTAGCCCCACACTTCAAAGCTCATAATCCCCATATGCAAATGATCTGAAAGAAAAGTGCTTCTTTTTTCCACAGTAAATAAATTTGATGACAATGAAATCTGAGCCAGTACCACATATGTGTCCACCAATAACATAAGCTTTACAAATGTTTTCTGCCCATCCAGGAGAGAAAACACACACACACACACACACACACACACACACACACACACACACACGCATGCACACTCACACTGTGATCTCATAAGCAGGTGCTGGCCCATGCACAAAATGTATCCACTGGCCTTATCAGCAACCCCACATGGGCTTTTCTCCAGTAAAAGATTTGGTCCTTTTCCAACGAAGTTAGTCTTACATAAAATTCAGTCCAATAGCCATTAGTTCAGTATTCCCAATGTCAGAAACTGCCTGCAACGTTAATGAGTAGAACAGCAGCTGCTGAGGGCTTGAAACAGTGGTGGGTTTAAAAGATCTTCTATGTCACCCCCAAACCCCTTCTCTCACTTCCAGCCAGCACCTGGATTTGCAGCCCCTCTGCTTAGGGTGGGAGCCTTGGAATAGCTCAGGAAAAGGTCTTCAGCCTGCAGCAGAAGCAGCTTGCTCAATTAAGCATCCTGAGTGGAGGGGAAGAGGAAAGGCCTGAACATCTGATCCGGCTGGGAGTGCAAAGGCAGAGATGGGAAATGTTATGTAATTAAACTCTCCTGGCCTGTCCTGCTCGGGGAATGAGAGACCCATCAGCAGTGACCTCTTCCAATCAACTTAATTGGCCCAATCTCGCCAAGAAAAGCAAAAGAATTGGTTTAGTGCCTCATGGAAATAACTTAGCTCCTGACTATTTATGGCCACTGAACTCCAGGATGGGAGCCTTGACTGGGAGCCAGGAGTTGACAGCGTGTGCTAACTTCTGGGAGGACTGGGATGTTTCAGTGCCTCTGGGCCTTTATCCTTGTCTCGGTGGAAAGTGACTGTGCCCAACTTGCTGCACTGGGCATGCAGCATTTCACAGTTCCAAGCCCTGGGGTTCTTCTCTCCAGGCAGGCTGGGGCCTGCCAAGGACTTATCGTCTAGAAAAACACAGATCTTGACAGTAACACAGGGTGGCTGGACTTTGCTTCCCTCTTACACAAACGATGGTGTTGCCAAGGACAATTATCATGCTCTGTGTTTTCAAAGTTGCATTTGTTTTGGCATCGTAGTTTGCAAAACTGACGCTAAAACAAAATTTGTCTCGAAATTAATAACTGATTCCTGTATTGCCTCTCTTCCTGAATAATCCAGAGACCTATCAGATTTCCAGGAACTAAAATCTAATTTTACCCGCCTCCAGTTTATGGATAGGTAGTAAACTGAGGCAAGCCACGGGAAAAACTATATTTGTTTGTTTATTTATTTGCACGGTGGGTAAGCATCGGAGATGTGATGCTATCCAGAAGAGACAAAGATCCCATTTTCCCAGTGACTGACAGATACCTGCACCTGAGTCGAAGTAGATCGACTCTCTGTAGACCACAGCTTTTCTAAGTGGTCCCTTTGAGCTCTTCCAGGTAAAGAGGAATACATTTTCCTTCTTACAGTCCTCATCAGCATGTACTCTGTAGAGGGGCGTGGACAGTCCCAGACATCAGAAAACCATTGTTCCAACGTGACAGACTAAAAGCAGGCACTTCCAACTGTGAATCTGCTATCTCACTGTTGTGCTCTCAAAAACTAGGGGCACTAGCTCTGTGTAACATCCACTATTTCTCAGAGAGATAAACTTTTCCGAAACACCGAGGGGAGAATCTCAAAATCTTACAGTTGCAATCTCAAAGCTGTCATTAGCCTAATAGTGTCCCACCCAGATACCCTTGCACGATCTGGAAAGGGTTCCTTGTCAGCTGGCCCTGGGGAATGATGTGCTTACCCCTAAAATGTGTAAGCTTCCTCCTGCTTTGGCCCAGTTACTTCACACCCCAGTGAACTCAGCGAGTTCCTCCTTATGCTCAGTTCCTGACACCCACAGCTCTTCACTTATGTACACCTTTGGTCTCTTAAGGCACAGGTCTAAGCATCCAAGACCAAACTTCCCCCTTCCCCAAACCCACAAAATCCCTACAAAAACACACAGCATACTCCTTCACAGGGTCCATCATGTCATGCGCATTTCTCCATCCAGTTGGCCAGAGTTTTCTCCTGGTTGCTTTAGCCTCCAGCAAGCTCATAGACAAAAGCATTAGCACATACTCAGCTTAGCTTTAGCTTCATCGCTCAGAAAGCCTCAAAGCCAAGCAAACACTACCAGCCTAGCCTTTCATGAGCATCACTGTACCTTTCCCCCTGGGTGCATGTTTCAAGATTCATTCCGGGTTAGTAAAGGGACATTACTCATTCCATTCTGAAATGGATCGGGACCCTTCCCATCCCCCACTCCCACCCCACCCCCACTTTCTACCTAGAAATTCCCAACACAGCATATACTCCATGCTAGAAGAGACACCCTCCAGTTCCCTTCCACTCCACAGAAGTATCCAACATCCTTTCCCTTTATCCTCCCTTTTACGAAACTACAGATATATTTCAAGTCAGCTTCCCTTTGGCTCCCATGATCCAGAAGAGAGCTCCACAGTCACTGCACTCTCTATTCCTGGCAGCGCTGTAACAGTCAGCTGAGCATGGAGAAGGAATGCTTCCAAGGCAGTGTGCCATGTCTCAGCACCCAACCACGAGCTGAACATCCGGGAGACATCCCATTAATTTTCTTCTTTAATAATAATCAACATTAACTGGTGGTAGCATGTCCATCTACTAGATGAGAGAGCCCATGACACGGTATCATGCAATGTGCATCCTTACCATTTGGCATGCAAAAGGACTTCTTTACTCAGGAGTCTTGTGCACCCAGCACATCCTGTCACTGGACCCTGTTCCAACACACACAGGAACTGCCCCCTTGAAGGTGTAACCCTCATTCTAAGCCTTCCCAGGTCCCTTCACTGGAGGGTGGAGAGGCAAAAGCGATCCTTCCTTGCATTATTCTCTACATGAGGCCAGAGTCTGTGCTTCCTTATCTTTCATGTGCCCCAGTGCCCTTCCAGTCAAGTTCTAGCACTGTACAAGCCTATGGAGTTAACACTCCGCTCGCTCTCCTCCTCACATAATCTTCCCTTTCCATCCCTTTGGTAATCTTCAGGCATCCAGCCCCCACACATTGTCCACCTTACACACACACACACACACACACACACACAGCCCAGCCGCCCTCCTACACCACACCCACCCCATGTGTCTGTGCAGGCACGCACAAGCCATCTGTCTTCAGCACACTGCACTTCTCCAGCTCTGACACCCTTCCCAGACACAGATTTCTCATTAGCTACACCTATGTTCCCACAAGCTCTCATCTCCTGCTATGCACACAGATGCCCATCACGCAAGCTCCCCGCCCCTCAGGGGCCAGCCAGGCTGGAGGAAGCTGGAGCAAGCTCCACCTCCAGTGCTACTCTCCTACCCCAAGCCCCTTCTCTCACTGAGACCCGAGAAAGCCCTCCCCATAGGTCTCTGGCCACCCAAGGACCAGGCTCCCTTCCTGGAAAATCAGACCCGACTCATACAGATTCAGTCTTCCCAAGGCCTGCTTCAACATAGCCCACACCAAAGGGCAATCCTACTTGCTCTCCCCGCGGCAAACGCTGGGTAAACTTTCTTCTATCCTTATATACAGATACAGCAGCCTGCGGCTCTCTTTTTCTCTCTCCACTCTCTCCCAACGCTACACTCGGGTCTGTTTGATTTTGAGGCAGAGATGGTTGGGTTTATAGCTTCTAGATTCCATTTCTCAAATTTCTTTGAGCAACACGCCAGGATCAGAGGAGATGAGGTAAACTGGGCTATTTAGTAAACAGAACCGATTGTAAAGCTCCCCGGTACAACTGACTGACGTTTAGGGCAACATGCTTAGATATTTCCTCGGCCGCTGGTTTGTAGTGGAAAGACATCCCTTTACCGAAAAGCAGGTTTGTCAACACACTCCTTAGCCCACAAAATTTCCAGTCTCAGAAATACTACAGCGAGTAACACCCACCCTTACAGTCTCCCTTCCCCTCCCCCAGCAGGTCCCCGCCCCCAACCTCTTCACACTCATAAACAAGTCCCGGCTCAGGGGCTCCAGCTCACTAGGTTGCAAGCAGCCTGCTCTGGCTGGGACCACGTCCTAGAGCAGTCTCCAGTCAGATTCTCAACCTGCTACCCGCCGGCCGCCAGAGGTCGGGGTCAAGTTGGTGGGTGCTTCCCAGACCTGGAATGCCGGAGCCTCGATTCCAATTCCCGCCTGCGATCTCTCTAATCAACTGTGTCCACACCATTCGGTGCTGGAGTCCCACTAAGCTCATCTGAAAGCCGCGGAAGAACGCCAAAATTGCGCAAAGCAGTAGCGCCCCTTGAATGCACACCCACTCACTCCCGAAAACGCAAGGAAAGAGGTCCCCCCCCGCCCCATTCCACACCTTCAAGAGTGCCAAATTTCATTAGAAGTATCCGCCACTGTGCAGAGCTCCGTGGTAGCAACAGGAAACAGTCCAGTTCGCTATGGGTTCTTTTAACTCCGATCTAACTCTGAGGGTCTCTGATGCTCTTGGCCGTCCCATACTACCTCTTGGGGCAGGGGTGGGAACCCTAAAAAGGACTCTGAGAAACTGGTACCAAGACCCTACCGATGGCCCCGCCTCGGTACCCACCGTTCCCTGGCTGGGTCCCAGAGCCGCAGCCTGAGCGCTAGCTCCAACATCTGCGCGAAGACCCAGGGTGGGAAGCCGTTGGGTTGGCGCTGGCCAGAGTAGCCCGGAGCTAGGGACCCTCTCAGAGAAAAAGGTTTATGTGGGACAACAAGGCAGGTACGCACTGTTGGTCTTATGTCCCAACTCCCCCAACCTGGGAAGTGACTGTGGGGGTCCTGAGCTTTGCAACCCCTCCCCCAGCCCACGCCCTGCCGGGCTGTGTGTTGGGCTGTGAACGCTGCCCGGTGGCCAGCGGGGTGCAGGGCGCAATCCGGGATCCCGGTCCCTTCCAAGCCCCAGTTTTGTCTGCTACCCGCTTTTGTTATAGGATGCGCGGGAGTCTTCTGGGGGAAGCAGATAGAAGGGTTGGTGGTGTGTATGCATGAGGTGGAGTGGGGGTGGTGGTGGTGTCCAGAATCTCTTTCTTGCCTTTTCGTGGTCCCCATTTTCCTTCGCCTCCACCTCCTTCCCTTCCCAATGCAGGTTTCTTAAACCTGATCACTTTCCCAGACTGAGGGCGGTTTCTTGAGCAGCCAGGGGACCAGAGGGAAGAGAAGGAGGAGGAGGAGGAGGAGGAGGAGGAGGAGGAGGAGGAGGGCCATATCTACGCGTGCACAAGTGTGCACGCATGTGGAAGGACGGTGGTGGTAATTGCGCCTAGGCCTGGGCAGATTCGAGCTCAAACTTTGGGGAAGGCACAAGAACCGAAAAGTTAGCATGTTGCGCGATGGGGGTGGGGCTGGGTGCAGAATTGGGGCCCCCCACGCGGATCCCCAGGAAAAATCTCCCCCACGCGATTCCCCCCACCCCCTCCGGGCCCTGCCCACCCAACGTGCCCGCCCGCCACTTCCCCTTACCGTGGCAGAAGTAACCATGGCATCCGTGTGACTATTTCCAGGGACGTCGACATGAAGAGAAAGGTGGACTCGAGTTCGGTCATTCAGTCTCGCCCACCCCTGCCGCAGCCACTACCCAGCGGTGGGAAAAAACGAGGGGAAGAAAGAAAGAGGGAAGAAAGTTGCGCCGGGCTATCTCGCGGGGCGGTGCGCGGAGCTGCTGGGTAAGGAGAGGAGCCTTCAACTCTGAGTCCCGTGAACATAATCTGCGCGGTTATAACCAGCCAACCCGGCCAGATGGCTCCGCGCTCAGCGCCTTAACCCCTTCCGCGCCAAGCCACTCGCCCCCGAGCCCCGCCCGCAGTGACTTGCAGGCCTGCGCCCTGGCACTTTGGAGTTTGCTCTTGAGACCAATGGGAAGACCTAATCATTTCTCCTAGTCCACTTCAAAGGAAAACAAACGAACGAACGAACAACAAATAAGCCCTCTCAAAATAGCCTTTTCTTCATTACCTCCTCTTTTTACCTTCCCTTTTAGAGATGGGGAGAAGGAGCCAACGAAAACATTCAATTTATCATTATATTTTACACGTTAATATCTTCGATCTGTCTTATTCTTGAATTTTTCTTTTAAGGTCTCTCTCTCTCTCTCTCTCTCTCTAACTAGGCAGAAGAAGGCCTTTTTGCCCCTTGGCTCAGGAAAACCTTGAGCCTCAACCTTAACCTCTGCCTCCAAACCTCAGACCCTTCTAGCTTTGGCTCTCTCCCCACCCCCTATTCAACCCACCCCAGCCCCCCAGCCCCCCAGCCCCCTCCCACCACAACAGGAATCTGCCCAGGAACAGTTGCTTGCCCTCGAACTCCCCAGTTCTGGGGAGCAGCTCCCAAGGCACAGTTCAAACTGTCTAGGGAGGTTACATTTCTGAGGTATGGCGCGGGTGGGACCGGAGAGAGCAACCGGAGTGAGGGGTGGTTTGCGTGTGCACAGTGTGTGTGTGAAAGAAAAGGAGAGGTGTGAATGAAAGCCCCACTTTTTACACACTCCCTAACTTCTCTCTACCTCATCCTTTCAAGGTAGGACCTGGCCCGGAACTGAGCGTTTGCCCAGTACTCCCGCCGCCGCTCTGTACAAAAGCAATTTGCCCAGAAGAAAAGGCAAGCAATACACCACTCCTTCCAGACTCCCCGAAAGTAGCGACGCTCTCTCCCACAACCAAAAGATCCCAGGGTGGAAGCAGGGGTCTTATTTGTAGATAATTTTAGCTATTCATTAGAACCCCCCCTCCCTACTTGATCGGAGCTGATTCTCTCAGAATTTACAATGGTCAAAACATCTAGATTTTGCTCAACTGCAGTCCAAGAAAAATGAAAGCGGGGGGGGGGGGGATCCTAGTAGTAATGGAGAGCCAGAATGGAGCACAGCGTTGTTCCTTCATTCCCTCCCTCATTCTTGCAAGGTGGAACTCAAGTCCAAGTGCCCTCCTCCACCCTCACCCCTGCCCCCACCTCAGCCACTCTCCAAGTTGCCTCTTGTCAGGACATTTGACTCACACGCACTAGGAGAGGCTATTTAAGAGTTCACCTCTTCCTTGCCTCCTAATGACGTTTGATAAGCAGTGTAGTTTAGCAAGTTCCAGGTTCAAAACCTGAAAATTCCTTGGAGATGGGGTTTGATCCACACCCAGGAGTGCCAGAATTGCACCCACCGGTTAAGGCCGAGAGAAGCTGCGGGGCGAAGGGAGGTCAGAGAGGATGGAGAGTCGGGGGGGAGGGGGGCTGCATACTAGATAGATTGTACCTGCCTCATCATTATCCTGGCTGACGGGGGCTGCCACATCGAAAATGGCCTGCAACACCCACAGAGGCCCAAGGACGTCACCTCCAACGGTCCCTCAGAAGGGCTTCCCTCCTGCCAAAATATCTTCTTCTTCCTCCGGATCGGGCTGCAGAGTTTTCCCCTTCGCCCTGCCACACAGCACTTTGGAGGTTTGGCTTGGGCGTACTCTGTGAGGTTCTGGTTTTCTCGCGGTCTTCTGGCCCGCCCCTGCCCTCCCCCACTTCCCGCACTTGCCTCTTCCCCCTCCCCCCCGCCCCCTTCCCGCCAGTCTCTCTGCCAGCGGAGTTCTAGGGGCTCATTTCTCAAGCTCCTGGTCCCGGGGCTCTACAGACTGCAACCGAAGAGGTGCTCGATTCCCGGGGAAGGAAGGAACGGGTTAAATACACGTGTGGGCTGCTCCGCCGCCGGCTGCTCCCCGGTCACTGGCGGTCTGGAGGGAGGAGGGGTCTAAGAGGGGCAAGCTTAAATATGAACAGTCAGAAGAAAAGGCAGCGGAGTTCGAGACTCCGATTTGTTCTGCAGATGCGGTGCACTGGCTGGCCGCCTCCCTTTGCCAGACCTGAGCAACGTCAGGAAGAGTGCATTGTTTCCACCTCAAGGGTGCAGGAGGGTCTGTCTCTGCCTGCAATCAACAGGCCTTGTAATATGAGAGGTGACACCTTAATCTTGCCAAATATGTGCGGTGTCTTGGGGGTAGGGCGGAGAATGGGGAAAGGAGAGGGGACCGGGGAGAGACCTAGGCAACAGCTGAGAGCAAAGGATGCACTTTTGTAGAAGAACTGATCCACCTGCCCCTACCCCGACCCCCACCCGCAACCGGGGAGAGCACTTGTCCTTTTCTTTATGTAAGACCTGACTAAGGATTTCCTTCTTCTCCTTCCTCGTTCTTTCCACCGAAGGGCTAAAGGTCCCCTCTTCCTTCAGGAGACTCTAAAGGCACTTTGAATTTCTCGGAGCTCAGAAGTCAAAGGATGCCGGGCAGAAAAAGAGGCAGAAAGGCACACTTGTTTACAGGCAGATAAAAGACTGCCGGAGTTATAGCAACTTCAAGGCAGACCCAAGTCTCTAAATAGAGAGTTTTAGTTTTTGTAGAAAGACCAGGGCTAAAAGCCGCATATGTAGCTAGAGTTACTAGCTTATGGGGCAGGAAGCAATGGAATGTGTACACGCCATAGAAAGCAATGTCTTCTGTTAACTAAGTAATGCTCTCTCTAAACGGATGCTCTGGCTTTGGCCACCAATCTGTTGACAGTACCTTTGGGTTCATGCACTTGATTTTTCCCCTTCTTGTATCTGAGGCCCTGATTCCTGAAAGCAGTTTGTGAGAGCAGGAACCAGGGCCAGCTTTTTGAAAGCCCCGGGTTTAAACTCTCTCCTAAGGCAAATTCCTAGAGCTTGCCTTTGGCCTACCCTTATCTTTTGTAATAGCGCCACTGTGTGGTTGAAACTCTAAACAGAAACGAAAGGAGAAGGTGGAAAAGCATCTTGGAAAACTGCATTTACTTCTGTTGCAGTTCAGTAGACTGCCATATGCTTTCCCTGGGGGTGGAAAGGGTCTCTTGTGCAGCAATAGTGTGTATATAGAGAATATTGACCTAGGAAATGAGAAAATAGGTCCTGTTTGACCTGTATATGACAAAGGTAAGCTTCATTATGCAGTTAGCCTTGGCTCACAGAGCTAGCTAGACTTCATAGTGTTTCTTTGACTCGCGGATCCGAAAGTATCTCTGAGTTGCCTCTGATGCTGGAGGGTACTAAGGCTGAATAGCCACCACACTTGTACTTGCTTTTGCTCTCGCTCCCCATCCCCGAGTCATCCAGACAGCTGTTCTAGATGAAGAAGCCGGAAAGCCTACATTTCTAAAACAAAGTGAAGGCAAAAGGTGTGTGCATTAGAAATAGGAACTTAGGGTCAGGGGCATTCTATGCACTGTGCCATTTTGGATCCCCATGCCAAATGTGTTAAGCATACAGGTTAGCCTGCCAGTTAGCAGCGACTCCCAAATGCCCTGGGGCATATAGGAGACATTATTTGGTGGGATTATTTCCTCCCATCCCAAGGAAGGGATTATTTCCTTCCTCCCTGGAAGCTGGGTGATGCATCTATGCTTATTCAGTAAGCTTAGCTCTCTCTAAAGTGTCTGCTGTCCCAGGATAACACATCTTGGCTCCAAGGACCAGCTTAGATCTAGTAGAGATATTAGAAGCTGTATTCTGCTGGAGAGGTGGCTCATTGGTTAAGAGCACCGGCTGTTTCAGAGGACCTGGGTTCAATTCCCAGCACCCCCGTGGCAGCTCACAACTGTCTGTAACTCTAGTTCCAGATGATCTGATACCTTCACACAGACATACACGCAGGCAAAACACCAATGCACATAAAAATAAATAAGTTAGTCATAGTCTAACATCTTTATTGAAAGGGTCAGTTTTGTAGAAGGACAAAAAGTTTCATGATGCTCTCTCAGCCTTCAAGATGTGTTTTCAGACATGTTTCTTCGCTGATCAAAACCCACCGAGAATTGGCAAAATAGTACCAGTCTCCCAGGTGCATTAGGAGGACTAAGTAAATTCAGTAATTTGAAACTTATAGCGTAGTGCCTGGCACAGCGCAAGCCCCAAGCCCAAATCTTACAGACCTTACACGGACACCTTGGCCAGTCTACGGGTGAGTGATCCTGATCTTTAGAAAGAAAAGCATTTATTTCATTAATGTAATTGTGTGTGTGTGTGTGTGTATGTTTGTGTGTGCATGTGTTTGCATGTGCGTGCTTTCACGTGTATGTTTGTGTTCTCAGAAAGAAATGATCAGAATGAAGCATTGGACATACTTAAAATTTATTTCACTTCCTAATGTGGACTTCATGAAAGACAAAGAGTTTAAAAATCTCATCTTATTCATTCCCCACCTCTGAGACAGAATCACCTCCTCATTCAAGAGGAAATTCCAGCACATCCTTCCACTGTTCACAGATTGCCTAGTTAGTGGATTACTGCCCTGTTATCATCACTAATTCTGTTCTCAGGCTTATGCTGAACAATATAATGATGCATTGCACGGAACAACAGTGAATCAACTCATTTTGTGAGATAGAATGTATATTTATAATTAGGCTTCAAAAAAAGTACCCCTAACGATAGAGGGAAGGTGTGTTTGCCTGCCACACAGGTGGATCTCGGAGTCACAATCAACTCCCCTGCTTTGCCAGTCACGACACGAATCCCTAACCACCCTATAAATTAGCTTTATGCTGTACCAAACTCTACTCATAAAAAAAAAAATGACATTAAGGTTTCCTAGGTAACTAATGCATTTCCAAAGGGAATAGGTCTCAGGAGACAAAGAGGGTAGGGAAAACGGTGGGGGAAGGGAAGAAAAACTTAAAAAAAAAATCCTCTTAGATTAGACCCATGTGACATAAACAGAATATTTCACAGGGAGAAACCATAAAGTTTTACTGCGTGCATTTGACATAGATATGGCATTGCCATCAATTCCATCTTTGGGCCATAAAATACCCCATAGACTGTCCTCCTGTTACATATGCCTGTGTTTCCCCTTGCAGATTCAGTTATTCAAACTGAGAAACCTGGACCCTTCAATTCAACTGCGGCGCTGTATCCACTATGAGCCAGCTAACCCGAGCTTGCTTTTCCATCCATGTACTGAGATGTTACCAAATGCCAAGATGAAAGGGAGAACTGAGGTCATCTCTATGGACTTGGACTCCAAGAACTTCGGTGCAACCGTTATAGAAACAGCAACACTTCCCTCATACCAGAAGAGGCGGCCTTTTTGATCATAGCCATTTGTGAGAGATAAAGATCCCCAGGCCTTTGGTGATTATGTCTACAGTGGGGACTCATTAGGGTGTTTGATACAACCTATCCAAGCTTTTATGGGGTCTGTGACAGTGACTCTTCATTGTTCACTTGAGAGTTGAGGATCACTTTGGAAACAGTCCCAGGGGTGTGTCTATGAGGGTGATTCCAGGAGGTTTAACTGGGGGTGGGTATGGAGCAAAGATCTGCCTTGTAGGAAGCACCGTTCTGTAGGCTGAGGTCCCAGAGTAAACAACAGGGGCCTGCCAATAGTGAGTGGACACCAGCGTTCATTAACCTGGGCTTCTTGATTGCACACCCGAGGTAAACAGTGCCTCACACCCATGCAGATAGGAATGCCCCGCCAGGAGGGACTGGTACTTCATATCAGAGGCCAAAACAAACCCTTCCTTTCTTAAGGTGCTTTTGTTAGGTGTTTTGGCACAGCAACAAGAAAAGTAATTACTAGACTGCCCCATGTAGGGTTTCTTTTAAAAACTTCTTTTTAGATTTGCTTTTATTTGTGGGAATATGTGTGTTTCTCTGTGTGTGCCACCTGTGAGCAAGTTCCCTGATAGGCCAGCAGAATGCATTGTAGAAACCACAGAAGCAGCTTGTCAGGGATCAAGGTTGCCTGGGAGTTTGGGAGAAGGTAGGTAATAGAGGCTGTGAGCAGGATTCCATCCAGTCTAACTGTGAACCATGTCGGTGGGCATGTCTTACTCCAGGACAGTGGCTTGTCATATAGGAGAAAGAGTGATTTCTCTATTGATCCATCCTCCAAGTAGATTTCTCTGTGAAGGCAACTGTTCATGACATGCTAGACAAAGCCTTTGGTGCCAGGGTTCTAAGAAATTTATCTAAGGGGTTAGACCGTTGGCTTTGCTCCAATGGTTGAAAAGACGTTTAAATCAAAACTCCTTGCATTTGCAGAATCGAGACATGGAGGGAGAAAGTGGTTGAGCCCCGAGACTGTAATAACTCATAGGTGAATGCCTACCCAGAAATTATGGGATCTGAGCCTGAACCTGTGGACAGCGGATGGTTAGCTGCGTGTGTTTCATTTGAATCCCATCCAGTAGCAACTGGTCACTCACACAAATGTCTGTCCATTTAGCACAGACATAGACTTAGTTGTCACATTTGAAGCCTGCCTGTGGGCAAGCTTCAAGGTCTGGTGCTGCTTTCAGTTAATAGCCACAAAGCACACGATTTGCATGCTGTCTCTTTATCGAATCTCTTCTCTGCCTCCAAAAAATGAGTGAGAAGCTCCTACTGGTTCTTCCCACACTTTTTTTTTATTAGATATATTCTTTATTTACATTTCAAATGATTTCCCCTTTCCTGTATCCCCCCCTCCCCAAAAGTCCCATAAGCCCTCTTCCCTCCCCCTGTTCCCCAATCCCCAATCAACCCTTCCCGCTTCCCTGTCCTGGTTTTCACCTACACTGCTGCATTGAGCCTTTCCAGGACCAGGGGCCTCTCCTTCCTTCTTCTTGGGCATCATTTGATATGTGAATTGTTTCTTGGGTATTCCGAGCTTCTGGGCTAATATCCACTTATTAATGAGTGCATACCATGTGTGTTCTTTTGTGACTGGGTCACCTCACTCAGGATGACATTCTCCAGTTCCACCCATTTGCCTAAGAAGTTCATGAATTCATTGTTTTTCATAGCTGAGTAGTATTCTATTGTGTCAATATACCGCATTTTCTGTATTCATTCCTCTGTTGAGGGACATCTGGGTTCTTTCCAGCTCCTGGCTATTATAAATAGGGCTGCTATGAACATAGTGGAGCATGTGTCCTTATTGCATGCTGGAGAATTCTCTGGGTATATGCCCAGGAGTGGTATAACAGGGTCCTCTGGTAGTATTATGCCCAGATTTCTGAGGAACCGCCAGACTGATTTCCAGAGTGGTTGTACCAGCTTGCAATCCCACCAGCAGTGGAGGAGTATTCCTCTTTCTCCACATCCTCACCAGCACCTGCTATCTCCTGAGTTTTTGATCTTAGCCGTTCTGACTGGCAGTTTCATCCCAGTGATGCAGGGATGGTTCAATATACAGAAATCCATCAATGTAATCCACTACATAAACAAACTCAAAGAAAAAACCACATGGTCATTTCATTAGATGCTGAAAAAGCATTTGACAAAATTCAGCATCCTTTCATGTTAAAGGTCTTGGAAAGAACAGGAATTTAAGGCCCATACTTAAACATAGTAAAAGCAATATACAGCAAGCCAGTAGCCAACATCAAACTAAATGGAGAGAAACTTGAAGCAACCACACAAAAATCAGGGACTAGACAAGGTTGCTCTCTCTCTCCATATTTATTCAATATAGTACTTCCCACACCTTAAGAGGTCTCCCATAAGCAGCTTGCAAAAACAAGTCTCCAAACTAGAAATTAGATCCTTTGACGTGGAGAGAGTTACTTTTCAAATTACAATAGTAGTTGTCTCCTCACCCATGTTCACCACCCATCTGACCCTAGAGACACCTTTAAAATAAAGCAAACAAGAGAGGCAAGCAGCAGAATTGGAAATGTACAGTTTTCTACACATAGACATTAATAAATCAAAAGCAGTGAGTTTTGCCCAGAGTTAGCAGGGAGTCTGTGGTTAATGACAATGGAATCAGACCTGGCAAGGGATCACACGATGACACACTGGTCCACACCCCTTATCTCAAGTTGGAAGACAGAGACTGGCTGCCATGTGGAACCAGCACATGAATGGCTTGCATTCTTTTGGAGCTGGAAGGTGCCTGAGAGTTTTCTAGTCAAGTCCTTTGTTTCACAGAGGGAGTCATCATGATACAGGGAAATGAAGGGACTTGCCTGAGTACACACAGAAAATCAGACTCATCAGTGAGTGTGTGGTACCCACATTCCTGATCTCCAGCATGCTCATTTTTTCTGCCCATACAACCCCAAGAAACACATGACTGTTTCCTCCAGGGTATATTCTGTCCACCGTTCTTGATTTCCTATCATTTCTTCTTACTACCTTCCTTTACTTATTTCAACCTATTTTAATATTTCATTTCCTTTAAATTTTTCCATTTTGACTACTGAAACTTGAAAAAAATTTATGTAAAAGGCAAGGTTAAAGCAGGGACTAAAAAGGTTTTAATCAAAGGGAGGTTAAACAATAGCTTTGTCTTAGTGCTGGTGACATAAGGTTGGCTGTTTCTGAAGATAGCACTTTATAGGGGCCTTTCCTTATTCTTAGAGATTTTAATGGATGCCTGAAACCTCATAGTGTGTGTGTGTGTTGTTTTCTATGCATATATACCTATGACAAGATTTAACATGTAAATAAAATACAGTCAGACTAACAACCAATAACAAAACAGAACAATCACAGCTGCATACTGTTGTAAAAGCTATTTTAAATTTACCAGTTTTATATTTCTGGAATTTTCCATCTAAGATGTTCAGATCCTTGTTGGTCATGGGTAATGACAACGGAGAAAAGCAGAACCCTAGATAAGTGGGGCTCTCTCCCCTTAGATAATCTCTGTCTAATTGCTGATAGCTGTTCTAGATGACCTTACAAGACTCCCATTTAAAAACTTTTCACCATTTCCTCTTTTGCTTCCTCATCTTCTTCTCTGCATATTAAAAAATGACCAAAATGATTCATTTTACTAAAGGAATATTTGGTAGCAATTTTAGTTTCATTTTCCAACAAAAGCTGGCGGACCTACAAGATCTCCAGGATAGGGCTGGTGTGGGTGGCTGGGAGCTTTAGGGAGCTATCAAGTCAAGCCAAAGGTGGTGTCTCCGACACACGGAATTCCTCCAAATAGAACCACTGGCTGTCTCCATAGCTCTCAAGTTGTTCTCTGTCACTCCGAGGTGATCTTGGGAGTAAAACTGCCTTGAAGTGAGACTGTGTAAGGGGTTCAAGGTTGGTTGGGTAGCTGATCAGTCAAGGTTCCTTCTTAGTGTGAGAATCCAATACCTTCAACATGTGGGTACTTTCTCCAAGTCTTTCACTGATATTATGTAAAATTATTTTGGGCTGTGCACGGATAAACACTTTTTAAATTTAATAGTGATATTTATGTTGTGTTAATGCATTGAATCTATTTCTAGAGATATAAAACTTCCCTTAAGTACTTTTATTTGGGGAACTTGACTTTTGGCTATGTAGGCCAATTTATAATATGCAGCGCTTTCCTTCAAGAATATCTTTAAAAGCTGGGAAAATACTTTAAAAAGTCATTTGAAGGTTCCATTTATGGCCTGGCTGAGGAAACTCTGGAAGACCAAATCTCCAACATTTTAAAAACTATGTCCCAGGACTTGAGGGTGAAGGTAACTAGACTGTGCAAAAGGGCAGACATTTCAAAGAAGCTGGGTACAGGGTGAAAGTATCTTTCAACTTTGTTTTGTGGGTTTTAGGGTTTTAGGTTTCTAGTTTAAGAGCAAGCCATAGTTAGTACATGACGTGGAAAAAAGTTACGGATGATGAAGAAAAGGAAAATTCCCAGTCATACCTGAGATATCAACAGTCCTCTTTAGGAAATGAAAACAAATTTTTTAAAATGTTGGTAAAGAGAAAGATGGTCCTCTATGCAACTCTGACCATGGAACAAACATCACACTGATTTGTGCAAGATACATACATATTCTATTCAAGAATGTGTGGTCTTTTATCACAACAAGCTCTGTGCTGGGCACAGGTAACATCTCAATCAATTCAAAGAAAGGATATAAAATTGAGCTTGAAATTCATAACAGGAGGAAAGGCCAACAAGCTCTTGGATATTGAGGTACAGAAAACATTCTCAGCAAGAATGAGGGAAAGCTATAAATACACAGAATAGCGAGAGTAGATTTCAAAGACATTATGCTCAGTCAAAGATGCTTTGAAGAAAATGTTTTATCTGATTCTACCCTTTTTTTAAACTAGGTTTTAAAAATTATGTGCATATATCTTTGACTGTGTGTGTGGGTATATGCATGTGGAAGTGCAGGTATCCATGGAGACCAGAAGAGGGTATTGGATCTTCTGACTCTAGAGTTTACAGGGGGATGTGAGGTACCTGGTGTGGGTACTGGGAATTGAACTTGAGTCTTGTGAAAGTAGCACATACTCTTAACCTCTGAACCATCTCTCCAGCCCTCTGATTCAGTTCTTAGAAAGTTCTAGAGTAGCCAGCAGGAAGAATCTGTTGTACGGTTACCTCTGCGGTGGGAGGAGTGAGAATTGACTGGAAAGAGGTACTAAGGTATTTCCTGGAATGATAGCAGTTTAGATTACAGTGTACACATTTGTCAAAACAGTCAATGTTCATCTAAGGTGTATGCCATTTATTTTATGTACATGTTGTATCTAATGAGAAATACCCATTAAGCAATATTGAATTCAACTTAATTAAATGCAAGCAGAAGTATTTAAAGAAAGAAGTCCGGATGTCCTTTATTTATTCTGAAATTCATCAAAGAATTAAGATGGATTGGTGAACAGAGGGATAAGTAGATAGAAAGATATGAAAGAAACCAAGTATTGTAAAATTCAGATGGTGGATTCTGGTCTGTGGATATGACCATTCAGTATAATATTATTTTCCCCTTACATCTGAAATTTCCATAATTAAGAGCTGAATGAAGATGAGAGAGCATTTTGAAATAACTGGACAGAAGCCAGAGCATCGTAAATGTGAGGGACAGGATCTCTGGAAAGGGAGGTGCAGGAAGAAAGAATCTCAGCTTCGCTGCACTTTCCCCTGAGGCACAGGTGGATTTGTAAGTGGTGGCTGGGAAGACATGACTGACTGAGCTTGCACAGTCTTTCCAGGGTTCAGAGATGGACATCAGAGTTAAGATTCACTGAGGAACAATGCATCTTAGTACTGATTATTGAGAGCCCTGCTTAGTGCCAGGAAGGAAATAAAGCAGAAACACCTTTAAAGGGAGAGAAATTCAGGTATTAAACATCTCGATCCAAAGATGAATTTTCTTCAGTCTGATTGCATCGTAAAGACAAAAGAAAATTTTTATTGTCACAAAAGAACAGTTTGCTTTAAATGATTTGTACAATTCAATTTATGCAGTCTATATCCTTCAGTTGTGAATTATTAAGAAATAGGTCTAAATCATTCAGGACCTAAAGAAAAAATTATCTTGTAACAAAAAAAATTAACACATCGAACTCATTACACACAGACTTTAAAATAATTTTGCGTGTTGAAAATAGATGTATAGGAAGATGTAGATTTTTAACAAGTATGGGAGCATATTTTAAAAAATCAAATGTGTAAAAAATACCCAAAAAGAATCAAATGTTGTTTGTTGTGGATTTGGTCTACATAATAACCCATTATGTTATTTGGGTTTCATAATTGTATGAGAATTCCACATGTAAGACGCTGAGGGTCCCTGTGTCCCCCCCCCCCGCCAAGTTGTTTCTGATTGGTGAATAAAGTTGTCAGGAGTCAATGGCTGGGCAAAGAGACAGAGGTGGAATTTTAGGATTTGTGGGCAATGGGACCAAGAGAAGAAGAAAGACAGAACTGCCATGCTGGGGGAAGTGTAGGACAGAGAGACAGTCAACATGTAAGAGCCTGGGAAGAGCAGTCTCAGGAGGGTCCCCCTGATTGGGTCTAGGACAACAAGATGGTATATAGATTGTACTAAGTAATAACTCAGGAGTATTTGAGGAGGGGAGGTGTTAGCCACATGGAGGTTTAGCACTGGCCCAGCCATTGAGCTGATTAAAGCATACTAAATATAAGGCCCTGTGTGTGTGTGTGTGTGTGTGTGTGTGTGTCTGTGTGTGTATGCTGTCTTTCATTCAAGAATCCAGAACATTGGGGTGGGTATTGAGGAACAATTTGAGCAGATAATCAACTGCAGGTGCATGTGTTATTCATCTTGCTATCTCTATAACTTTTGGTCTGTGGTGAGATAGCAGATCACAGCAAGGGTGTGGCTGAAGAAGAGTGCTTACTTCAAGAAATAATGAAGAAAGAATGAAGAGGGAAATTAATCTCTCCCATCAATCCTCACTTCTTAAAGACTTCACACCTTCCACCACCCTTTAATGTGTTGATCTTTGGGGAAAACATTTATCCAAACAGGAACAAAGTATAAATGTTAGAGCTCAAAAGTCCAACAGAAATTAAGCATTCAGATTGCATTGTAACAGAAAGTGAGTATTAGACAGTAGCAGAAAGGTCAGTAGAAAATATCCAAGCAGCTAAAGGACATAAAAATAAGGGTAAATACAAAAAATAAAATAAAATATAATGCACCAAACAAAGAACTAACACTCAACACACATATAAGTGGTGTCCTACCAGGAAAGGAAGTGAATCAGAAGAGATCCCATCAAAGAGTTAGAAAACTAATGGAAGACACCAATTGACACACCCAAGAAATTAAACAAAACTGGGTGTTATAAATAAAAGGAAAAGCACCATTCCCCCTGGCAAATTGTAGCAAATCCATTGCAAACAAAAATAGAAAGAAAAAGTCTTCAAAGGTAAAAAAATATACACCTTCTATTCTGTTGCAGTCAGAAGATGGTGTGGCGAGGCGAAAAAGGAGCGTAAGTAACAGTAGAAAATAGCTGGCGATCTCAAATCTTTTATCTAGGAAAAAATATTTTTCAAAATGGCTGAAATAAAGTTTCTTTCAGACTATTGAAATTTGAGGAGTTCCTTGCTGAAGAATGTGCAGTCGGAATGTTAATGGCAGTTGCTCTGGTATGGGGGAAATGATTTCATAGAAAAGATGGAGACAAGAATGAAGTGAAATAACAATACAAGACTTAATATGAGGGGCATGTGACTCTGTGTTAGCAATGGGGCTGTGCCTTGGAGACTTAAATCGCTGTAACCAGACAAAAGACAAGTGAGCTGCGAGTGGTGAAGGACTGAGACATCCTTCTTCTTTGGGAAGGGATAAAAGGCTTGGGTATGTTAGACTCTAAACATTGGAGTTTAGGATGCTGAAGAGAAGCTCAGTGCTAAGGACCAATTGCTGCTCTTGCAGAGGTCCGAGGTTCAGTTCACAGCACCCACTTGGAAACCCTCTGCAACTCAAGCTTCAGAGGATATCTGAGAATTCTTGTGGCCTCTGTACACATAAACACTGAAGACAAAACACTTATACAAACAAAATAAGATAAAAATAAAGAAATGTTTTTTTTAAATTTGAATTTAAATGCTATCTCTATGACAACCACAGGTTTACTAATAGGAGGAATGTTTAATATGCTAACTCAGAGGATTAATTTCAAAGAAATCCAGAAAAGAGAGAAAGGAGAACCTATGACAGATAAGACAATCCAGACACATTCATTAGCTATTGATATATTTGTTAATGTATAAATGAATACAATGAAATAAATGAATCTAGATAACTGACCAACTTCATAAAAAAAACTGTATAATATCAAGACATTGATCCAAAGAAATACGATGATCCTATAGTCCCATACAGACATGAGACACAATAACCAAGTAAGAAATAAGGAAGGAGAATGTACAACAAAGTTTGATCTACCTAAAATCCAAACCTTCATATACCCGGTACTATGTGTTTATTGACAGGGAATGTAACAGAACAAAACACAGACAGGAAGAAGAAAGAGAAACTAACAAAACCAAATAATTTCAAACCAGCAAAACAACGACAAAAAAATATATCATAGTATGTAAAACTTTAATATGCATTCCACTCAAATTCATAGATCAAATGAACAAAAAAATCCCAATAAAGTTATGAAAGATTTGTACAATGTACCAAATCAAATTGGCTTACTGGCAACACATTTTTAAAATACTGCAACTGCTGTGTGTGGAACGGAAGTGAGCCAGTGCTAGCTCAGCTTCCTGTGAGGGAGATCCAAACATCAGTGTGACATCTGGAGACATTTGAAGGGTTGGATGATATTCTCAGGAAGAAGCACTTTCTCTCTCAATGCCATATGAGCATACACTTGCAACCAGGAGACAAGCCCTTGGAATTCTAACCATGGAATTCTAGCCTCTGGAAATGTGGAAAAATATATTCATGTTATAAGTAACCTAGTTTATGGTGTGTTATTATGGTCACTAATCATGAGTGACTGTCTTCTGAACGACATGACTACCATCTTGAGGCAGTCAGCTGTGCTCCCCTTGAAAAGGGATATTCCAGAGGAGCTTGTTCACAGTGTTCTCCTCCTCACAGAGGACCAGAGAGGGTCAGAAAATCTTCACTTGAGTATCCAGTTGCTCTCAAGTCTGCCTTAATTGCACATGGCCTGGGGAGGAGCTAGAGTAGACTGGACTGGAAGACCCAAGTCAGGGCTCCATTTATGCAGCTATGGGGAACCCTTCATCCCTGCTGGGTAAGGCTTTTCAGGAGCAGACACTCTTGGGTGGAGAGAAGCATCCACATCCTGTAAGTGACTCTTCACCTAGTCTCTGTGAGGAAGCTCAGCAAACTCATGGGCTCCCTGGAGTGAGCTTTAGTGGAATAGAGCTTTGGTTGCTTCTTGGGACCTTAGGAGCAGGAGTAGATATTGCTTGGGGTGGGGGTGGGGGAATTTTAGCCACGCCACTGGAACTGACGAATACATCATCCAATTGTTATTTTCAATTATACATGTAGCAAGTAATTAAAACCAATCACATGTTGGAGCACAAAGCAAGACTCAAGAAATTTCAATAGTTTAAAATAATATGTTACACTTTCTTGGGAGACAAGTTTATAGAAAATGTTGAAGAAACATTGATTAGTTCACACACTTTTTTGTGACTCACAAGATAAGTTAAATATTTAAACTAATTGTTAAAGTGTAAGCAGATGTATGGGACTCGAAGCAATAAATAAAGGCAAATGTATAGTCTTGAATGCATATTAGGAAAGAATTAAAGCTAACATTAATTTAATCGAATTTAATCTAATACTATCTCAAGTAGTCAGAAGACAAAGGACCAACCAAATAAAAACAGTAAGTAATAAAATTATGGCATAAAGACTGAAATTAATGAAAGAGAAATGACAGTTTTTACAGAGAAGTTAAAATTTTTAAATGATCTTTGTTAAACATTTTCAAAAATGACTAATATAATTGATACTAGATATATTTCATCTTAGCAAAACTCATTAGCAAAACTGTAAGACAGATTAATGTTATCTAGAATAAAAGAGAAGTAATCAATTCTAAACAATTTCAATACATTTAAAAGGACATAGTGGACAGAATGGTATCAATATATTTGAAAACTTATAAGAAATGTACAAACTTCCAGAAATGTCACTAGTTGCCTTGAACTCCTCTAACTTGCTGATGTGGGCGTTAGACAATGGGGGACATTTCTAAGGTTGCTGCACATTTCCTGGATCTAAGTCTACTCTCCATTCTAGGCAATTTCCAATAAAGGCTGGCGAATTTATTAAATCCCATCACCCTCCATCCGGCTCCTGTGAAATGTCTACACCATTCCCCCCCGGAGGACCTATCCTGTGCCCTAAAATAGGCTAATAGAAGTGAGAGAAGATAAGATAATTCTAAAATAAAGGAAGAGGCAGGGGAGCAGTCGGGAGAAGAGGAGAAGGGAGGAAGGTGGTGGGGAGGAGGAGAGGGAGAAAGATGAGGAGCCCAGGAAAACCAGGGCCTTAAAACCAAACAAACAGGCTTTGAATGTCAATGCTTTTTAAGCCACATTTCAACTGGAAAGCAAGATATTTGATAGCAATTAGTTGGTTCTCTTGTGTGTGAAATGAGTTTGTAAAAGCCATAAATGGTGACTACATAGGATGATACACGGGAGGCCTTTGGTCTTATGCCTGGGCATCACTGAGTTGAGGGTTCTGCCTCACTATGAAGTTGCTTGCATGGAGGGATTAAAGAAGAAGGAAGTGATCTTCAGGTTATCTGTGGTACAGGGTCTTATTATTCATTGAGTACCAGGGATGTGGCATCCTTATGCAAGGAAGAGGGTAAGGTTGACCTTTCTGAGAAAAAGTGCCTCATGGCACCTGTATGTGAACAACACTGACTGAGAAGTTCGTGAGGAGACATCCTCTCCAGCATCACTGTTAAAAGACAGCCTCTCAGGGTGGGTTGGGGGAGGGGTGACTCATTTTGCTCACCATAGTACCTGGTCCCTTAGCAGCTCAGCAACATCAGCTCAAGCAAGCATCTTACATTAGGAAGAGGTAGACGCTTGTTAAGGATGTCCTTCCAAACCACCCATGAGCAGGAAGGAGCCTTTTCTCTCACAGTTAAATCACAACATCAGGAGTTACAGCTTTTGGGTACGAACTCCTTTAGACTGTACAAGTTTAGAACACTTACTGACCTTTTACGGGCCTCAGTTTCCATATTTATGGAACAGATATGATTATAACAGTGTTTGTTTTTGTTAGGTTTCAAACCTGGGACAAATGACTGAGGTATCTATTTAACCTATCAAAGCAGACCTGGCATCTGAGTTCTCCCTGCATTCTTTGGATTCTACCTGTTACAGGGTCCCCCTGGCTGGCATACTCCAGCCCCTACCCTGAGCTTCCCCTGCCCAAGGGGCTGGGCTGCCCTTCCCCCAACTGCCCTTCCCTCTATAATTCAACCATTTTTGTTACCTGCCCTTTTGTCCACTTTTTGGGCTCTTGACTGTTATACTTGGTTCCTCTCCCCGCCCCTGCTAGTCCTCACATGGCCTCAGAGTCGTGTCCACTCTGGATTCTCTGACATGTCTCTGCCTCTGACTCTGCTCCTCCTTTTGTCTACAATAAACTTTTTGGAGCAGTCACATTCTTTTCGTTTCTTTTCTTTCACTCAGATCTATAAGGGTATTATGAACAGTACATAGATATTACAATAAAATTCTCAGGAACCAGCTATACATTCAGTGTTCCCAATTGTTTGTTACTCTAGTGAGAAACTAGGATGACTGGGAGAATAAAATGACATAGCAGAGCCAGGGCGCAGCAGAATCTTTTTTGTTTTTTTTTCCACTATGAATTACAGTTTATTCAGTCATTTTATTTACAACTGCAACTCTGGGAATTCATTTAACATCCTTGCCTGTGAGCTTCTTGTACACACCAGAAAACGTTCCGACCTTGTGCTCCATGTAGTTCTGCTGTGCTTTGTCTACATGAACTTTTATGAGCTGGCCGCCCATCCAGTTTCACACTGGTCCTCTTACCCACAATTTCACTTGTGAAAACCAAGTCCTCAAAGATGGCGTCATGCACTGCAGTTAGGGTGAGGCTTCTGGGGGGCATGTTTGCCCATTTTTCATATGGCTTCTCTGGTTTGGTTTGGGCAGAATCTTCCTCTGAGCAATGAAGGCTACATGCTTCCCACTGAACTTTCTTGTGAGAGCTGTGTCTTTCTAAGCTGTCACTCTGTAAGGACCAAGCCATGTTCAGCTCGAGGGCCAAGATTGTGAAGCCCAATGGCAAGAAGCTGGATGAGTTCAAGTCTGGCATTTCTTAGGTGCTGCTTGAGATTGAGATGAACTCAGATCTCAAGGCATGGAAGATCTTTAAGAGCAGTGCTTGCTTCTTTTTCAGACCTGTTTTAGTTAGGGATTCCATTGCTGTGAAGAGACACCATGACCAAGGCAACTCTTATAAAGGACAACATTTAATTGGGGCTGGTTTACAGGTTCAGAGGTTCAGTCCATTATCATCATGGCAGGAAGCACAGGACTGTCCAGACATACATAGTGCTGAAACTGTTGAGTTCTACATGAGAGAATAGAGTTCTACATCTTAGTCCAAAGGAAATCAGGAGCAGACTGTTTCCAGGCAGCTAGGAGGAGGGTCTCCAAGGCCACTCCCACAGTGACACACTTCCTCCAACAAGGCTACACTTATTCCAACAAGGCCACACCTCCTAATAGTGCCACTCCCTAGGACAAGAATATTCAAACCACCACAAGACCCCTTCCTTACTTAGAGTGCCCTTAAGGCAGACTTACTTAAAATGTTATTACTGCTCAGACAAAATCAGTTGCTAATACTGGTTGATAATTGATAATGGTTTCTAATACACTACTGAGGTTTTAAATTTCTTTTTTTTAATATTTTATTTTATTTTTTTTAATTTACATTCCAAATCATTTCCCCTTTCCTGTTTCCTGTTTTCCCCGAAAGTCCCATAAGCCCCCTTCCCTCCCTCTTTTCTCCATTCAACCCCCTCTAATATAGGTCTCTTTGTCTGTGAATGACGTATGTCTGTGAATGACGTGTGTCTGTGAGTACAAACACACCTCTGCTACAGAACATATGCCATGTTAAGCACATGGAGATCAGAAGACATCCTTTGGGAGCTGATTGCTTCCTTTCACTGGGATCTGGGAATAAAATACAGACTTATGCAGCAAAGACTTTCCTTACTGAATTATATCCAATGGTCCAACTACTAAAGGTTTAGAAAACTGCTCTTTTATGGGGAAGAGCACCTTCCAAAGGTCAGGAAAAAGAGCCCTGTATGTTTCGCCATCATGGGTGTACTATGTAAAACCCATTAGACCATGTTCTCTCTGAGAGATCCAAGAAGAGGGCTGCACCAAACAATCCCCGAATTCCTCCAACTTCTAAAATAGTACAGTCTTTTAAAATTTGCTAATTGGATTAAGGGTCTAAGTTAATGAAGGTGTGAAGGACATGGCTTGACAAGAGGATGCTGCCTGGTGACCTCACTGGGTGGTCTCAAGAGGAGTACCATTTTGTGTTCTCCTCCAGAATCAGAGGGAGGGAAATTTCCATGTGTGTTGTGAGTGAGACAGTGTCCAATTAATAGATTCCAAATGTGTCTACTTGAGCCCGCCACAGAAGAGTAGGCAAACAGCCACAAGAACAACCAGCAACAATTTAAATTCAGATCTGATAAAGAATATATCAACATACTGGATGAATCAGGGGTTAGAATCCTACAAGCCTTGAAGTATCATGCAAAACTGAGTAGATCTTGGTCATGGGCAAATGGGGAGAAAGATAATCACAGACTACATTAAATAGCTAAATATTATATTACATGTTGGCAAATAGCCTAGAATGTTATTAAATATTCTGACTATGCTCCTGATGAAAGAAAGAAGCAGGCTTTGTACATCTTTTCTGGAGTAGGTAATTAAATCAATGATTCTCAGTTCTTAAGTGCAGGTGGGCCTTCAGGATCTAGAGAGTGTCTCCTAGAAATTGTGCTACAAAAGACAGACTGGCTTGATATCGGGGATGTCTCAAAGTTTGAGGACAGCCTGTGTCAGGTGCCAAGCAACCTCTGAGAAAGCCTGTGGGCATGTCTGTACATCTTACGTTTCATCAGGGTCTTGGAAGAAGAACAGAGTTCCCAATTTCTAAGCTCATAGATTGCTTGGTTCTTAAAAATATGGATATAGTGAAGTATAGGTATAACATTAAAAAGAATTTTGAGATTTGTGACATTGGGCATAAGAACTAGCAGCATCAAACTAAAAGTGAGATAAAAAGATAAAATTTCCAAATCTAGGCTAAGTTTTAAAAGACATCTCTGCCAGGCAGGGGGTGTAGCAGGCTGACTGGGTAGGGAAGAGTCCCCCTGGGAATGAGCCAATTGTAGAAGACCCAGACTGAAACAAGTGTAGCCTTCAGAAGCCGTGAAAGAACTAAAAGTCTGCTGAATGCGAGAAGATCCCTGGGAACCCTGAACTGATCAGACATATTGGAACTATGGGTTCATCTCATGGCAGAGGTCTCTGGCTTCCCAAATCCATCACAATTAGTCAGTAAAGGGAACTTAAGAGTCCAGAGGCAGGCTCTGACAGAAAGTCATCTAGAGTCTGAGGAAGCAGAATATTGAGTTTCTCAGATTGTCAAGAGACTTAAGGAGAAGAGATGAGGTTGACAGGCATTGGGTCAAATTCCAGCTCAAGGCCTTATCAGCAGTGTGGTCTGGGGCAATTGACTGAGAAGGAGTTATAGTAGTCCATACTTCTTCAGAGTGCTCTCCCAGTGAGGCAATAGGTTAAAGTGCTTAGAAATATCAGTAAAGCCTTGAGTCAGTCCTGTACCTATCCTGAGTTGGTTAGAGAACTGAGGTGGGGCCAGCTTAAGATACCACACATTCAGTGGCATAAGTGGCCATTGAATCTGGCACTCTGTGTAAGCTTGATAAATACTAGTGGGAGGAAACCACATCATTTCCTTGGGCCTTTGAAAAATAACTGCTTCCAAAATGAAAACACTATCCTAGTGTCTAAATTCATAAAAAGCATTGTTTTCTTATACAGAAAGCAACTGAGCTGTTGGTAACCATTGACTAAGGAAGCTTATAATGCTTACGAGCTCTTCGAAGTTCCTTCACAGAGATGTTTATTCTGGCAATCTGAACATGTACAACTGCTACAAAGTAATAACACATGCACAGGGGTGCAAAATAGACATGTCTATAGCAGTCCACAGCCCCAGTGCTGTGGTTTGCGTGTGAAAAGTGCCCCCATTGGGCTCATGTGCTTGAACACCTGGTCCCCAGCTACAGATGTTGTTTTGTAGGTTGTATAACTTTAGGAGGTGGGTGGGCCTCACTGTAGAAGTGGTCTAGTCTGGAAATGCCTTGAGATTGGATTGCTTGGGTCCATCTTGTCTGTTCTCTTCTCTTTGACTGGGGACAAAATGTGACCATCTGCTGCAGGCTCCTGTCTCTATGCCTTCTGTTCCCCAGTGGCCTGTATTCTTTCTTAAACGATAAGCCCAAATAGATGAATTCACCCCTATGTCCTTCTTGTCAGCTTTGGTAGCAGCAATAAAAAATGTAAGACTACAAATATATGACTCCAGTAAGACTACAAACTCATCCTCCTTCTTCCCCCTCCTCCTATTCCTCTTCATCCTTCTCTTCTCCTTCTTCCTCTTTCTGCTTGTCTCTGTCTCTGTGTCTGTCTGTCTGTCTGTCTCCCTATTTCTTTTTGACATAGGGTTTCTCTGTGTAGACTTGGCTCTCTAGGAACTTGCTCTGTAGACCAGGCTGTCCTTGAACTCAGAGATCTACCTGCCTCTGCTTTTTGAGCGTTGGTATTAAAGGCTACCCAGTTTGGCACATTTCTGGTATCAGCAATTCTATTTGGAGATCTAGGCTACTGTTTTCCTTGAGGAAAGGGCTTTTCCTACTCCTCTCCCTTTTATAATCAAACAGAACCCAGAAGCTTCCCATGAAATGCCAGAGGTGATGTACTACATGTGGGTTTGAAATTGCAAGGCCTTATTTTTGATGTCTGTGTGAACTTGTATAGTTCATATAGTGTCAGTTCCTGTGTGGTATGGGAAGCAATGCCTCTCTTTTAGAAGTAAGTAGTGCAAGTCCAATACTCAATGTAGTGTCAAAGGGCTAATGGCATCCAACTCCCTGACTTTTCTCCTTTCTCTTTTCATTTTTTTTATTTGGCTGTCTCCTGTCCCCTCCATAGTGCTAAATTCAAGTTCATCTTCCACAATAGTCGGCATGTTTGGGTGGTAAATTACCTGTCAATTCTGTCTTTTCATACCATTATTAGTCAGGGTTCTTTAAAGAAACAGAACTGATATAATGGATAGAATGTAATATATGTAGGGGACTTGTTAGACTGACTTCCAGCCTGTGGTCCAGGTAGTCCAACCATGGCTGTTGCACAACAGTAAGGCCAAGAGTCTGGTGTAGTTTTCCAGGTTGGCTGTCTGCAGTTCTGACCTGATGCTGGAGTCTGGAGGATTCCTGAAGAGCTGCTGCTTATTCAGGTTATGTTAGAATTCTGAAGAAAGTGCATTTATTTCCTGCTGCAGCAATCGGATAGACACAGTTTCTCCCACTCTCCTACAAGACACCACTTATCCCCCATCTTTCTCACGGGGGCCTTTCTGTGTTTTGCATCTACTGTACTTCCTCTGCATGGAACTGTTATTCCATTACACTAAACATATAATCAGAAACCATCTGGAGTTGTGGAGATACCAAGTGCCCACATTTGTGTAAAGCATCCACTTCTGCCCAGATGATCCATTCCCTTTGTTGGCTCTTCACACAAAGTGGAGGCGTTTGTTTCCCTTTTCATGGGAGTTGGCTGAAGATACCTGCTTTTCTGAGTAAGGGGACATTCCTTGCTGTCACTGTGCTGAATAGTGACCTTTCTCAAGCCGTTCATTGGAGTCCTAATGTTGGAGTTCAGAATGTGACATGTTTGGAGGAAGACGATTTTAAAGGGATGGTTGAGTTAAAACCAGAGCCTTCGAACAGGCCTTATTCAGTCTGCCTCGGGTCTTCACAAGAAGAGGAAATACGGGCCAGGCAAGTAGAACAACCCTGTAATCAGTCTTCTAAGTGAGATCAGAGATTGCCACCTGGGGAATGTAACGAGGCACTATTTCAAACTACAAAAACAGTAAAAAATTTAAAAAGGGGGGAGAGATAAAGCTCATTGGTACAATGCTTTTCTGCTTTCCTACCACACAAGGCCCTGGGCCTGCACTAAATAGACAGACAGACAGACACACACACACACATACACACACACACACACATTCACACACACACAGTCACACACACACACACACACACACACACACACACACACACACGCATGCATGCACACCAGCATATAAGAGGATGGGGAGATGTGTATATAGAGATATAGAGAAGGACATGGGTGGATACACACTTAAGAAAGGCCACATGGGCATGTGGTAAGAAGGAAGTTCTCTGCAAACCAAGGAAGGGATTCTAAAAGAACCCAAACCTGGTGACATTTTCATCTTGAAATTCCCAGTCTCCAGGACTGTGGTCTGAGTTGCCTGCTCTGTGACATTTTCTTCAGAAGCCCCAGGACACTGATACATTTAAGCAACTGAAAAACTTCTCTTAATTCATATTTGAATACTTCAAGTTTCACAGAATGCTGAACACAATCACAGCACCTATTGCAAATGCCACAGGGACTCTGTGATGCTGCAGACAGAGACCACGTTCTTGGGTGAAGGAAATATCAGATGAGTTCTAGAAGATGTCTAGGGATCTAGGGAATTACTGAAATGATTGGGGAGCTCCAGGCACTGCTGTCCCCTCCTGACCTCCAAGCACATGTTTGGTGCCCTCTAAGGCATGTCCTCCTTCCTGAAGGTCTTCGCATCACTTTGCGATGGCAATGGGTTTCAAGATTCTCCGTTTCACATCTCTTTATCATAAGGAAACAAGAGAAGGGCTCTTTTCTTTCCACGTCAAAATTTATTAGTATAACCTCCACCCCACATACTGCCTTCCACCCCTTAAAATAGGACATTCCTCTCCAGTGAAATAACATGCCGACAACACAGACAAATGGGGAGCTGCGAGAAGAAGAACCGGGGAGGCTGTGAATTATTTTTTTCTTTCCCACATAAATATAGTAAAAGAATGTTTGAAGGCATAATGGTGCTTTGGGGAAAGATCCCAGCCCATTTATAGGGGAAGAGCAAGGACTCTGTTTTTCACTTGGCCAACTTCTACTAGAAGGAAAATTGATGTTGAAGCCAAATTATGCCCAGAGTGACCTTTTCTTCTCTTCCTCCTCAAACTACAACATTTCCAGAATGTGTTCTGGGATTGCAGTTCCCATTTCACCCTGCCTATTGTAATGTTCTCTTATATATGTCCTTACCCCAAGTTTACTTGTGCAGTCTTATAAGTTCCTTTAGTTATATACAAGTTAGTATGTTCAAAACAGACTCACAGATATTTTGTTTTAAGGTGACATAGGTGAACAGTGTGGATAAAAGAATGAAATTAGCTTTTCTTTCTTTTTCTGCCCACATTATGCATCTGTGTCTGTACAACACACACACACACACACACACACACACACACACCCTAGTACTGTGTACAGACACTAGTTCTGTGTTTTGCCTATAGCTAAAAGCATTCTACTTGGCTCAATGTGTATCCTCAAGACACCAAGGAAAACGTTGAACAGAGATGCTCCCAGGGACTGTCATTATTCTAGTTTGCTTTCCAGTGCTGCGATAAAACATTCTGATGCAAAGTAACTTGGGAAGGGAAGGGTTTGTTTGGTTTAGACTTCCCCACTATATATATCCATCACTTTGTGAAGTCATGGTAGGAGCTCAAGGCAGGACTCTGGACATAGGAACTGAAGGAAAGAACATGGATCATTCAACTTGCTTCCTTATACCATATAGGACCACATGTCCAGGGATGAAACTGCCCACAGAGGCCTGGACCCTCCCACATCAACCATTAATAAAGGAACTGCCCGCAGACTTGCCTACAGCCCAGTCTAATAGAGGCATTTTCTCAGCTGAGGTTCCCTCTTCTCAGACGACCCTAGCTTGTGTGAAGCTGATAGAAAACACAGCACAATGGCCCCCAAACACCGCTGAGGAACGTGAGGTCTTCAGTACTGTTGAAAGAGCCAGACAGAAGCCTCTTAACTTCCAGTTCTGTTCTGAGCTCTGGTTGCCAGTCATTAATACCTACCTGATTTTGGAGCTGGTTTGCTAGCTTATAGTTTCTGAGGTCCATGTGATATGATTTTAAATGATTCCTCATGCAGTTGGAGGACTCTACCAGGCAAGTGAGAGTGTTATGCTCTCAAAAATGAAGAGTAAAGAATGCTTATGGGCATGCTTCTCTGTGGAGGGAGGGAGGGAGGGAGGGAGGGAGAGAGAGAGAGAGAGAGAGAGAGAGAGAGAGAGAGAGAGAGAGAGAGACAGAGACAAAGACAGAGACAAAGACAGAGAGAGACACAGAGAGAGACAGAGAGACACAGACAGACAGAGACAGACACAGAGAGAGACAGACACAGAGAGAGACAGACAGAGAGACAGAGACAGACAGAGAGATAGACATACAGAAGGACATACACATAGAGATAGAGACATAGGCAGATATAGAAATAGAGAGACAGAGAAAGAGAAACAGACAGAGACAGATGGACGGACGGATGGACGGACGGACGGACAGACAGACAGACAGACAGACAGACAGAACATGAAGAGAAGAGAACATCTGGGTAATTTGAGAAGTTTCCCATCCAGTTGCCCATCAGACTTGGCAGAGTCTCTGCAACATGCCCCTTCAAACAGGCCTTCTTGCTCTGACTGCAGATCCCTTTCCATCCTATTATAATTTGCCTTTCACTAGCTCTTACTCCATCAATTTCCTGGGTTCCAGGACAACAATATTCAGCTCAAATCAAACAAATGACTGATGTCAAACCAACTACTGTCAGGTGCAAATGGGAAGGATCCCATTTTAAGGGGATGGGGCTTTCTTAGACTATACCAGGGGTATTACCTATATGTGAGGATGGCTGAATTTAATATATTGGACTGTGGATAGCTTATCACACAATTTCTTCTCCCTTAGTAAGAGTTTGAAGAGAAGACTAGTTAGATTCATACCTTCAACTCAGTGAAGGGAACATCTCATCCCAAGTCATTCCAAAACATACCTTCTTCTAGGTCTGTGCAGTTCCAAAATTGCATAAGGGTGGTCCTTCAACCCATACTAAAGTAATAGCTCATTTTGGTGCGACTTCCCATTTTGTAGGGCACAATTCTTTAAGAGAGCAAGACCGTCTCCACATTTCTCCAGGCCTGGAGAATAATTATCTCAATCCAAGCTCTTTGGAGTTGATGACAGCTGACCCTCTAAAGTAAATTAGGCAACGTAGCTGATGAATGAGGTGATGTTAATTAATGAGCCTAGGATGAATGGCTTATGGTAATTCATTCATTCACCATCTATTTACGCACCGAACACCTTTGTTTTGATTTTCTCAAGGAGACTCTGACATAGCCTTGAAATACAGAGAAGTCAAAATCTGCTAGACTCAGAAAGATGAGGCTGGAGAAACAAGACGGAAAAACTGGTCTCTTAATTTTAGCTCTTCCAAGTGAGGGCATGCCACATTCAATAAAGTATATTATTACTTTCTTCCTTCTTTTCTCTCCAGTTTTTCTCATGGTCTTAGACTGCTGAGATATTCTTTTACATCGCTGATACAGTGATGTCCATGACTTCTCCAAATTTGTGTCCTATATATTCATTGTAGGATGAATTGATTTTGCGGAAAAACCCAGGCTTACAAATCAGCACAGAATGAGTTTCATTTTTTTTTAATACAAATTTCAGATCATTTTGGTAAACTGTTCTCCTTATCTATAAAATTGGTGTAATTGTCTGTGCCTAACATGAAGAATTAAAAACAGGTGTGTGTGTGTAAATATGATATTATGATTTAGACAGAAAGCATTCCCTTCAAAAAAACTTGTGTACAACTTGGTCTTTGGTAACTCTGTTTTGGGGTGCTGGAAACTTTAGAAGGTGGCCTCTAAATGAAGCCACTGGGGTGGGTCTTTGGGGGGGGTACCTTCTCAATGGTCCTTTCCTTTTTATCTCTGTTTCCTGTTTGTTGAGAATAAAGACCTTCTATATCCCAAAATATCACAACCATGATGTTCTGCATAACCACATGGAACCAAGTAAACATGGACCAAATGAACCCTCTGAACCACAAGCCGAGATAAACCTTCCCTTCCTTAGATATTTCTGTTAGAGATTGTATCAGTTCCAAGAAAATGTCTCTGGTCTCTGAGGGCAACTGCAGTCATGTGTGCATCCCCACACTCAGACACAAACACATTTATATAGTTAGGAGCCGGGAAGGGATAGGGAGTCCATAAAAAAGACCAACAGAGTCGACTAACCTGGACCGTTGGGGGCTCCCAGAGACTGAACCACCAACCGAAGAGCATACAAGGGCTACCCCCTTGCACATATGTGGTAGATGCTCAGCTTGATCTTCATATGAGTCCCCCAACAACTGGTGAGGGGGCTTATACTGACTCAGTTGCCTGCTCGCCTGTGGATACTGTTCCCCTAACTTGACTGTCTTGTCTGGCATCAGTGGGAGAAGATGTGCCTAGTCCTGCAGGGACTTGGGGTGCCGGGGTGAATTGGTTTACCAGGAGGATGTCCCCCATTTTAGAGGTGAAGGGGATGGGCTATGTGAAGGGGAGACCGGGATAAGAGGGTGGCTGTAACTGGAATGTAAAGTGAATAAACAAATAACTTAATGGGAAAAAAACATGAAAATAAATCTGAACGAAAAGACCCAAGAAGTTCTTATCTCTGTACACAGAGTGTAAATAGATTTCTGATATCTATGAACTGCTGTGTCCTCCCAATTTCAATCCTGAGTCTGAATGAACCAAATCTACACTTCCTTCTTTAGACTGTGACTGATATCATGGCTCTAACTGGTTTCTATATAGATGTGAAGGTCAGTTAATGCCAAATGCTGGGCATCTTCCTGTGACCCATTTGATGCATTCTGTCATCTCAAAGTACCTCAGAAAAGGAGATTTCCATGCCAGTTCTCCTGTCAATAACAATGCATAAGCATGTCTATACACACACACACACACACACACACACAAACACACACATACACACATCACACACACAGGCACACTTCACATGAACACACGCACACATGCACGCATACACACACACTACATGAATGCACACATATGCACACATGCCACACACATGTGCACAAATACATCCCCCCCACACACACAAGAACACACACACTCATGCACTCTCTTGCCATTGCCATAGGCTCTCAGGTAATCTCCAGTATAACAGAAATAATCTACAACTGTCAGATGAAACTCAAGGCTTTTTTCCCCCCCAGGTTTGCTTCTATAGTTCTATACACATTTTAAAAAATGACTACAGAGGGGGGAAAAACTGAATCAAAGAATGAAGCCACTTCCCTTGCTTTACATGATAAAGAACTCATTAACCGAGTAGTGTTTCGCCTGAGCAAAAGCTCAGGCTTGCTCTCTGCATCGATGAACTTCATCACACTTTATCAGAATGTCGAGGAAACTCTGGAGGGTTGCACATGTGAGCCAAGGGCAACTGCACACTAACTAACCTCAGAACTCTCTCCAGGTTAGCCAGCAACTTCCCAGACTCCCCAGTGAGGATCTGCTTGGCTTTTACTAATTTAATCAGGCATGCATAGGAAACCCAAGTGTTGCACTTGGCTTTGGGGCGCTTCCATTTTGCTGTTATTAGAAGGGAGCAGTACCTTCTGGGATAGCATTGGGGGCAGCCTCATGTAACATCAGACCCCAAAGTGTCCTTGGAGACCATTGAGTTCAACCCGAACTTTAAAGAACAGGAAACCAAAGCTCAAAGAAGGAAAGTGCCTTGGCCAGAGCTGCATAGATCTCACCACTAGTGACAGATCGTGGGCAACGACCCAGAGGTCTGGTTCAGACTCCACTGTGCACATGTTACTGCCTTATCACTTGGGTTCTTACTTGGAAATTCTCTGGTCTTTGCAATTCAGCGTGCTGAGGTTTGTGGACATTACTCATTTTTAAACCCTGCTGATTTCTCTTATTTCAGCCACCATTGTTTCAGGGTCTTATTGAAAAACAGGAATGAATGAACAGAGCCTGTGAATCAAGCACTCGGTGTTCTGTCTGCCTACCTGAATAAATGGAACTAACTACTCAGTGGCCCTTTTTCCTCATGCTTAGGAAATTGATTGGTCTCTTCTCACTCGCCCAGTGCCTCCTATTTAGTCTGGACCCATGAGATCCTGCTAAAGGAAGAGGAAACAAGCACGTGGGTGAATGACTTTCTATTTTCTCTTCACCGTGCTCCCGGGATCACAGAATTGTAGAACTAGAAAAGAACCATCCAAATGACTAGATTCAACCATGTGCCTTTCCAGCATGGAATCTGGAGACAATATAAGTGGGGTGAATGTCAGAATGCTCCCGACACTCAGTGATCGGGAGGATAGAGCTGGATTCCAGAGGATAAGTGTTTGTCAATCCTCCTCCTGTTCTGGTGTGTTTCCCAGGGAACATCCTTCACCTTGGCTCACAACTTGGAAATTATGTTCCAGGAGCCCCTTTGCAAGCTCACACTGTGACCTGCTCCAGGGTGGCATCCTCATTAGAAAGAGCTTAAGCAACTGGAAGAATGGCGAGCGGGCACAGCTCACATAATCATTTGTATTGAAAGAAATGCCTGTTTTCCTCTCTAACTGTTGGGCCCACAAGGGAGGGAGAGCAGGTTCCCTTCAGACTTTGAAGGATTGGACCAGGAATGCAATGGAAAGATGTCATTGACACCCCTCGGTGTATGTATGGCTTTTCCCCGCGCACTGCTCCCTCACAGGCTATGCTCATGGAAGAATAGAAAGAATGGTACAACTCACTTTGAAGGATCTGTCAACGGAGGCTCAGTAATTAGAATAACCTGGCCAAGGTCTTATGGTTCTATGGTAGAGTGAGGCTCTGCCTTGTTGATGGCCTTAGGGTAGATATGAAAATGAATGGACACCTTTAATGTTCAGGGTTGGCATCAAAAGAATGACCAATACCTTCCATACCACAGTCCTGACAGTAAAGTATGAGAGACAGGGTTAGACTGAGGATTGAGACTCACCCATAAGGATATTCTTGGTTCTCAGTCATTTTCAAAATAAGAAGGCCAATAAAATCATGCTCTTTGGCATCATGAGGTAATGTGGAAAGATATCTCTACAGTAAGCTAGAGTGTCTTTACTCTCAGAAACTTAGTGGTGTGCAGCCAACATAATAAGGGGAGGGTGGCTTTGACTTCAAGGGTGTATAAGAACCCAGACTCTTATCTTATTGTGACTCTGGTCTTTCCGAAGGTGTGACTGTCCTCTGTATGTTAGGAACTAGGAGCCGGTCTTGATTGTGACTCTCTCCTAGGAAACAAGTGAAGTCAGGAAATGCCTTTAGCTGAGTGGCAATGAAATCACACGGGTCACTTTCTTGCATTTCATTGGCATAAACTCAAGTCATTGGCTATTCGTATGTATGGAATGGCTGTATATTCAGACAATTTGTGTGTGTGTGTGTGTGTGTGTGTGTGTGTGTGTGTGTGTGTATGTAGTATAGTGTAAAAGTTGTGCTGTTGGTTTTATTATTAACAAACAAAAATCTAAGTGGCTGGGCAGTTGGCATATGTTAGCACGGTGATTGAAGAACTGCGTATTATTTTGAGCCTTACTTGTTAAGAAAAGCAAAAACAGTTAGTTACTTTTCCTGACTGTGTGGTGAAAGCCAAAGGATTGGTTGAGCATTTTATGGGAGTTATAATATTTAATGCTTATAATTACCCTGCAACTTAATCACTTGATTGTTTTACCTTAGGAAAACTAAGGTTTGGATTAATAAATGACACATCTAGGACTGGTCGTCAAATCTAGTTGACTCAGAGGCCTATGACAAAAATTTCTTTAAAATTTGAAATGAAGATTGACTATTCCTATTGAGTAAGATGGCTCAGGCCACCCCCTGCTGCTCCTCAGTTTCCTCTTATACTTCATGTTGAGAAGGTATGCAGTTTTACTTGATGAAACCTATGGAGTCAAATTGGCACTCACAGGAAACTCACTTATTCACTCACACATTCATTCATTCACTCATTCTTAAAATAACATTGAATATCTTTTAAGTGGCAGGTCCTAGGCTATTGGTAGTATATTCAATGCTGTGCTAAACAGATGTGATCTGTGTCCTTATGGACCTTCTAAAGTAAAAGAGAGATGCACAATGACAATGGGACAATCAACAACAACAACCACCACCACCACAACAACAACAATAACAACAACAGTAAGAATAACTGCTCATATGCAAACCAGGCTAAGTACTGTTAAGACAGTGCCATGAACTATCTTGGAAGATTTCATGGATGAAGACTGAGTCTATTAAGGAAGACAGAAGCAGAGGATAATTAGTAGGTTTCAGGCAGAGGGGGTGGCTTATGTAAGGCTCTTGCAGCAGGGTAGTTTGGAATGATGAAGTTATAGGAAGGTCACCATCCTGGAGTTTAGTTAGTGCAAGGGATCTGTAAGACATTGGGGGTGATCTGGAAGGCACAGGTCCAGCTGTGTAGTGGCTTGTAGTTGCTGCATTTGCTTTTTTATCCACAGTGAAGCATGTCCTCAGAAAAGAGATTTATGTTTTATATTTTAGGATGTCTCTCTCATTGGTTCCTCAAGAATGGGTGGGGGAAATGGAGCTGTAGAGGCGGCTCAGAGGTTAAGAACACTCATGGTTCTTGCAAAAGACTGGAGTTCAGTTCCCAACACCCACAGGATGACTCACAACTACTCCTGACTCCAGATCCCAGGGATATGGTGACCTCTTCTGACCACCATGGGAACCAGTCACACATAAGGTACACATATGGATGCAGGCAAATACACACACACACACACACACACACACACACACACACACAATGGATGGGAGAAACAAACATGTTTCAGAGGAAAAGTTAGGAATTGGTTTTATTCAGACAAGAAGTGATGTGGTATGGGCTTAGGAGAGTGACCAGATAAAGAAGACAAGTGAAAGTGATGCTTAAGGTGGGCTTAGTGAAGGTTCACTATGGTTGGAGATGACTAAGGAAAGGGATCAGGCTCTTGGTGAGCATCC
This sequence comes from Tokudaia tokunoshimensis, assembly GCA_036184795.1. Lineage (NCBI taxonomy): Eukaryota > Metazoa > Chordata > Mammalia > Rodentia > Muridae > Tokudaia > Tokudaia tokunoshimensis. The sequence continues at coordinate 146,429,144 of BTHU01000002.1, forward strand.
TACAGGCATACCATTGCTCATTTGCTAATGGAAAGACTCTTGGTTTGATCCACTTCACTGGATCAACTCAGGGCTGAATTCAGCAAGTCAGGTATCCCCAAGAAACTTATGCTCTATTCCTGTAGTAGAGAAAGGAAACAGCTAGCAATTGCTTTTCTTTATTTTTATTCTAATTATAGATATGTTTTACTATTTAAATTATATTTTTATGTGTATGAGTATTTGCTTGCATGTATATAAATCCACTTGGTACTTGAAGAGGCTAGAAAAAGGCATTTGGAACTGGAGCTACAGACAGTTGTGGGTTGCCATGTCAGTGCCAGGAACCAAACTCGGATCTTTCTTCTAGAGGAATAGCCAGTACTCTCAACTGCTGAGACACCTCCCCAGCCCCACATTTTTATTTTTATCTATTTTATAATAATTATATATATATGACACATTGCAAAACACATAGCTATAATATAGGAATATTGGCATCATTAACAATATTAACAAATATTTGTAAGAAAGAAAAATGACCATTTAAAAAGTGTCTTATTGATACTCTGGTCTCTTATCTACTCCTAGAAGAAAACCAGGCATGCCTAGAGCTGTATGCTCCCTTTCTAAGAAATGCCAATGAATAAAAAAAATCAAGCCTAAGCAAATACATCTGGCCTCTCATCATCTCCTGTCTTGGGTGGGACAATTTTAATATACTGTTCTGACTTCCGGGCCACAGTGGTACACTGACTGTTCTCTGCTGTATCAGTAGGTGCATCCTCTGCCTGATGTGCTGAGCAGGCATTCTCTACCTCAGCAAGAGATGGTTTGTCTTTCAACTGTTAAGCTCCCACTGTGTGTGAAGGCCAAATCCAGCCAAGTTCTTAAGAGCAGAGCTATGGTAATTAAGCTGTAATCCTGGAAGAGACCCAGGGCATACATGTACAGATGGATGCATGCCGGATTCTCGGCTGAGGAGGAAGTTGCCTCCTTAGTCCTGAGATCCATTTCATAGAAGTGGGAGAGGGAAGTCTGGCTGGGAGGTGACCTTCATTAGTTCTGAACCAGTACTTCCTCTTCTTTCTTTCCTTCTGAGAGATTTATTTTTTCAGTTGCCTCCGTGAAGCTAATGGGGACTTGGGGTGGGAATGGCGGGTGGCCAGTAGGCTGCTGTGGATAGAAGGTGTTATATATTGCTTCCTGAAGGGTAACATGTGCAGAGGGAGGGAGAAGGAAGATGGGCTGCTGAGTTTTGCTCTAATTGAATACCCAGTGAGCAAGATGAATGTTTCCCCCAGAGAGCAGTTAGAACAAGAAATAGCATGGGGGAAAAAAAAACTAGAAGGGAAAAGGTTGGACATAGAAAGTGAAAAGGAGTCTGGGTATAAGACCCTGTGATGCCCAAATCTCAAAATCGTCTTATAATCGCAGCAAGAGAAGAAGTACAGGAAGGACGAGCAGCTGTCTCAAGTCTTAACAGGAGCACCTGAAGGTCAGGGACAGCTGAATATGATTAAGGAAGACCTTCTTATTTCTCTTTGTACCACCATCCACCTCTACCATCCACCTCCACCATCCACCCCCACCATCTATCCTCACCATCCACCTCCACCATCCACCTCCACCATCCACCCCCACCATCCACCCCCACCATCTATCCTCACCATCGACCTCTACCATCCACCCCCACCATCCACCCCCACCATCTATCCTCACCATCCACCTCCACCATCCACCTCCACCATCCACCCCCACCATCTATCCCCACCATCCATCCCCACCATCTATCCCCACCATCCACCTCTACCATCCACCTCCACCATTCACCCCCACCATCTATCCTCACCATCCACCCCCACCATCCATTCCCACCATTCATCTCCACCATCTATTCCCACCATCCACCTCCACCATCCATCCCCACCATCCATCCCAACCATCCATCCCCACCATCCACCTCCACCATCCATCCCCACCACCCATCCCAACCATCCATCCCCACCATCCACCTCCACCTTCCGTCTCTACCATCCACCTCTACCATCCATCTCCACCATCCACCTCCACATCCACCTCCACCTTCTGTCTCCACCATCTGTCTCTAGCATCCATCTCCACCATCCACCTCTACCATCCATCCCTACCACCCATCCCAACCATCCATCCCCACCATCCATCTCCACCATCCACCTCCACCATCCATTCCCACCATCCACCATCCTGCTCTACCATCAATCTCCACCATCCACCTCTACCATCCTTCCCTACCATCCATCCCAACCATCCATCCTCACCATCCACCTCCACCATTCATCTCCACCATCCATTCCCACCTTCCACCTCCACCGTCCACCTCCGCCATCCATCTCCATCATCCATCTCCAACATCCATCCCCACCATCCATCTCCACCATTAATCTCCACCATCTACCCCCACTATTCATCTCTACCACCCATCCCAACTACCCATCCCCACCATCCATCTCCACCATTTGTTTCCACCATCCATCGCCACCATATCCATGTTTGATGATGCAGCAACTTTCTTACTTATGTTTAGGCATTTGAGTCTCTTCATCAAGGAGTATTCTTACATCTTTGTCCTTATTTAACAGCTTAGTGTGAAAAAACTATAGGAGGAACAGAGTCATTAGGAGCAAGTTAATGGCAAGGAACAGAAGAGGAGAGATCAACAGAGGGGCCAGTGGTTTGAAGACACAAAGGCAGGCACTTGTCTTCCCATCATGCTAATCCTAGTGACCCATGTCAGGATTGAGTCATTCATTCTAACACTGAAACATTGAAGAAGCGATACAGGGGCTCTTGAGGGAAGGGCATGATTAAGAGGGTACAGCTATCATAATGACAGGAACAAGTAAAGTATGTGTGAAGACTTGAAAAGAGACATTTGGTATCATACCTCAGGCATAAGTAAGCACTTGAAACAGAAGCATCTAAAGAGACACTGATGGAAATGAGAACTCAAAACTACATGGGTCCTGAACAATGGCCTGCAGCCTTTGGACCTTATACTATAAATCACTGGGGGAGACCCACCAAGGCTTTCTGAGCAGGAGGAAAAGACGAGGAAATAAAGAAGAAACTTGAGGAAAATCGGCATTTCCTTAGCATCTGTTATATGCCAAGACAAGCCTTATTTCCTCTGCTCTGTCTGGAAAGGAGTATCTCACTCTCTCTTCCTCCAGAAGAGATTTTACAACTTACCTAAGGACTTTTCATTGAGAAAAAATAGAGTTGAGATTAAAATCCAAGTCTTCCTGACACCCTGGGGTGTTTAGTAATACAGGAAATTCCCAGTCTGGTGCTGTAGATCTTCTCTGTATGTGGGTTTATATGGCTACCGTAATGCATGACAATACACTTTGTGTTTTTTGAAGAACACAGATATGTTGTCTTACAGTCCTGGAGACCAGAGGTCTGAAATTACCATTCCCTCTAAAGACTTCAGAGGGGGAAAACTCCATTACCTCTTTGTTGCCCATTGTGGCTTCAAGGAACCTGAGGTTCCCTTCATTTGTGGCAGCTTGAGTCTATGGCCTCTGCCTTCATCTGGTCACATGTCCAGTTCCCTCCCTCTAATATGAATTATTGTTCATGAAATTAGGATAATCTTACCGTTAGATTATTAACCTTACTATTTCTGCAAAAGTCCCTCCTCAGCTTGCTCTATGTCTCTCTCTTTTCATGTTTATGAGAAGGGTAAAACCTTCTCCTATATGCTAGGCAATTGCTTAAACAACTGATCTAATTCTTACCCATATCCACAGGTTTTAATTTTATTTTTGCACAAATGGACAGCTGATGGAGGCTCATGCATGTATTCCCAATACTTGTGACGTGATCATCAGGGCTGGACACTGTAGTTTCAGGGAGATGGAGGCAAGGTCCAATGGGTCTCAGGTGCAATGTGGTACACTGAGACACCACAGAGCTAATACATTCTGAGGTGTGATTCCTGTCACTTAAAATCTTCCCTCAGTGGTTCAGTGAAACTGGAGGAAACTTGCTTTTGGAAAGATGTAGGAGTCTCTGAAAACACAGATCATTTCAGCAGGACACTACTTCACAGAAGGGAGTGAAGCTAGAATGGAACATGTGTGACATGTGGTAGGTTCCTGTTGTCTGAAACATGTGGGTCAGGTGTGCTTGACCCTTTCAGAGAGAGATTTAATTATTGTTAAAGAAGCAACCTGGGCTGGAGAGATGGCTCAGAGGTTAAAAGCACTGGCTGCTCTTCCAAAGGTCATGAGTTCAAATCCCAGCAACCACATGGTGGCTCACAACCATCCGTAATGAGATCTGACACCCCCTTCTGGAGTGTCTGAAGACAGCCACAGTGTACTTACAGATAATAAATAAATAAATAAATCTTTAAAAAAAAAAGAAGAAGCAACCACAGTTTTCCAATAGTAAAAGGCAATGTGTACAAACCATTCTTTCTTGTCTATCAGTGCGGTTTACAGGTAACCTTTCTTCGTTTGCTTTTTATGCTTTTTCTTTAAATAAAATATTATTTATTTGTTTTCTGATTTCTTTTTTCATTTGTCACATTTGTCTAGTGCAGTGGAAGGTGTGGAGGGATATCTTAGTCAGGGTTTCTATTCCTGTACAAACATCATGACCAAGAAGCAAGTTGGGGTGGAAAGGGTTTATTGAGCTTACACTTTCACACTGCTGTTCATCACCAAAGGAAGTCAAGCAGGTCAGGAAGCAGGAGCTGATGCAGAGGTCATGGAGGGATGTTCCTTACTTGCTTGCTTCCCCTGGCTTGCTCAGCCTGCTCTCTTATAGAACCCAAGACTACCAACCCAAGGATGGCACCACCCACAAGGGGCCTCCCCCCTTGATCACTAATTGAGAAAATGCCCCACAGCTGGATCTCATGGAGGCACTTCCCCAACTGAAGCTCCTTTCTCTGTGATAACTCCAGCCTGTGTCAAGTTGACACACAGAACCAGCCAGTACAAGGGGTGACCATAGAACAGGCAGGGTAGTGCTGCCATTTGAATATGGAATGTGTCCCCTAGTCCCAGGTTTTTGAGCACTAGGTCTCCACTTGATGGCCTGTTTGGGAAGGTTTTGGGTCCCTTTGGAAACGGGATCTGGAAAGCAGGAACAATATCATAGGATTAAGGCCAGAGCATTACAGGTAGGACAAGTTCCAGCCTTAGATCTCTGCTTTGTTTTCAATGACTGTGATGGGAGCAAGGTATGCCACATGCTCCCATTGTCTTGCTTTCCCCAGCAGGCTGGACCATATCCCTTTAAACCATGAACCAAAATAAGCACTTCTCTTCTTAGTTGCTCTGATTGGGTATTGGGTATTCTGTTGCACAATGAAAACAGTAATTAATACAACTAACATTCAGTCAACATGTGGATATTCATTCTAGAATCAATAGCTGAACACACAGTCTGTTTACTCAGTGTGTTTGACCCTCTTATGAACACACAAAATGATAAAGATGGATCTGAGTCACAAGAAGAAATGCACATATCAAGAGAAGTTTTTCTAGGAGTTCAATGTTACTTCTCCTTTTGAGAGCTCTAGACTGAATATGAGGGCTTAGGCTTGGTCCTCTCTCTTCTGGTTCTCAGAGATCCAGTGAGGTGTAGACACACCCTGAAGGATGGACCGTAGCTTGTTATCTTATTCAATATACCATCCATAATGCTGCCTCATGGGAGACCACAGGGAAGGCAGAAGGTCTGGTCTGAGGATGTTGTACTCTCTTTCTGCTCTCTGGGACTCTCTGAATATGCTATCGAACAAGGGCCAGAACCATCCACTAGCACTGACCCTTTCAAACTTCTTTATAATACCATTTGCATTCGAGCAGGATTTGCATGATATAATTGGATCCTTCTATGCTGTGCTCACAGGTAGAACACGGGGTGCTATCAACATTTAACAGACAAGGAACATGAGACTTAGTGCAGAGCTCAGCTATCAAGTTCACAGTCACTAGGTTTCATGGCTGGAACTCCACCTGAGCTTTCTCACTCTAAATCCATTAGTCGATTCTGGTGGGTGGCATTATCCTAGCTTTTGGAGCCTGACCTGACACTGGAGGGACTCAGATGTTAGGGAAGGAATGCTCAAGGACCTTTACAACCAGGGCCAGATAGACAGGAAAAAATGGCAATTATGGATGGTTGCTGTGGGATTGAAAGGTCAGAAAGTGATCTGGAGGGAGCAGAGGATGCTGGTGCCCCTGACATGTTTGCTTATACCACTGAAACTTTAATAGCAATATCCAAGAAAGAATGATACCTTAGTGTGCTTCATATCTATGAACACAATGTGCTTTGTAGCTATGAACACAAATGCTCAAGATGGATCACGTACAGAGAACAGAAACTTAGTTCCTAAATTCCTGGAGGTGGGGAATGCCAAGACCGAGGATCCTATGTTTGATTATAGTCTTCCTGTTATAGCATCTATGCCAGAGGACAAGCGAACAAGAGGGGACTGAATCTACTTTTATTACAGATTTATTATTAATAATATTTATCGCTATTATTGGTGAGTGTATGATATGTATGTTGGGGGGGTCTCACATGCTAAAGCAATTTTGTGGAGGTCAGTTGACAACTTTTGGGGGTCTGTTTTCTCTATTTTCCCCTGGCTTTCTGGGATCACCCTCAGGTCACCAGGCTTGAGCAACAAGCACATTTACTTGCTGAACCCTCTTATCAGTCCTGAACTCACATTATAATTGACTAGCTCCAGTGGTGGCTGGGGCAATCCATTCATCATTTGCTATTCCTCTATTCAAGGTCACACTTCTTTTTTTCTTTTGTTAATTAAATTTGCTCTTCGGCAATTTCATATATGTATAATGCATATTGATTACTCTGTCCTCCAACCATCTTTTATTTCCTTCCCCTGCTTCACAACACTTTCCTCATCTTCATGCCCGTTTTGCTTGGTGCTTTGACCCACTGAGCTTAACTGGAGCCTTCCGTCTGACCGTGGGTTTAAAACTATTCACTGGAGCCAGATGGGGCTAGTACACAGTACGACAATGACTGCCCCGCCCTCAAAATGTATCAGTAGCCAATCATCTGGAAGGGGTGGGGCCCAGTGAGCCCGCCCTAATCCTTGATTGACTTTTGACAGGACCAGTCTTAGGCAGGCTCAGTACAGTTAGTCAAGTTTGTTGTGAAATCCTAATAAGCAATGGTTGTCTCATTCCCAGAAGATGGACTCTCTTAGTTCTTATTATCTTGGCTCTTACATTCTTGTTTTTTTCTCTTTCTAGATGTCCCCTGGGCCTTAGAGTGGGTGACATACATGTACTGTCCAGGGCTAAGCACTCAACTGTCACTTATTCTCCACACTCTAGACAGAAAGGTCCTACCTCTTAGCATAGTCACACGAAGAATTGAGTTGCCAACATGTGACCTTTGGAAACACATTCACGCTGTAGCAAGTATCTCCCTGAAAGCTGTCTGCCTTCAACACCTAATGTGGTGAGGGAAATTTTGTAAACTTCTCTCAGATTATCCAGAAGAGCCGTTAACATCACTGTATGAAGATAGTACTCGTTTCCACTAATTTATAAGCCAAATTCAACATTTCCTTCAATTATCAAACAGGTACAACTTATTAGCAGTATCTGACACTGACATCAATCAGATGTTTTTGTATATAGTACACATTTTGAAGATAAATATTCTATATTCCCTTCACTGCTTCAGAAATAAAGTTATTCAATCATGTGGCAACTCATGGTATTTCACGTGTTGTAAAAAGCTTAGCTTAGTGAATCACTAATTTACTTGATTATTTTTTTTTAAAGGATTATCTCTCTCATCCCAGGTAATCCTTTTTTTTTTCTTTTTTTTTTTTTTTTTTGGTTTTTCGAGACAGGGTTTCTCTGTGTAGCCTTGGCTGTCCTGGAACTCACTTTGTAGACCAGGCTAGCCTCGAACTCAGAAATCCTCCTGTCTCTGCCTCCCAAGTGCTGGGATTAAAGGCGTGCGCCACCACCGCCCGGCTTACTTGATTATTTTAATGGCAACTGGATATCAATAAAACTAGAATCCATTTTTAACCCCATGTGTTTTATTTTATGCCTTTGAGACACTTGCTCTGTCTCTAGACTTTTTTAGGCTGCTAAAGTGGCCTACTATGGCAATATGGTTTTGTCTTATTGTAACTTGTTATGCAGTGTTTGATTGCTATCCCTGGGGATCCTGATTTTTATAAGGGAAACAGAGGAGAAATGGATTGGTGGAGAGGGGTTGGAAAGACTGGAGGGATATAATGTTTAAGAGAAGGAAGAAAAAGAAAAGAAGAGAGATTCAAATTTTGGGGGCACACCAAAGCTCTTATAGCAGATATCTGGAGAACTCCCTGGGAAGACTTTAATTATGCCAAGATAAACTCATAATAAAACTTTCATTCTTTTCTTTTTTAAAAGTAAATGTCACACTGTGGATGAATGTAGAAGAAACAAGTCTGGATCCTTCTGCAGCATGTGCAAGTGTAGCAGGTGGTGCCTTTTCAGTTCACCTTGTGGTGAATCAAGCTAGGATACATCAGATGTGTCTGATTGACAAAAAACAAAGGACTAGTGGTTTCTCTTTGAGGTTTCTTTCTGATACTCTACAGGCCCTGAGAGGCACTGAGAAGTTCCTGGCATGCTGAGTGCAGAACTCAGACTTGGAGTAAGCATAGATGCTCAGAAAGTGTTCCCAGTGTAATCCAAATGCTGCCCATCATTCTCATCTCTCTGTGATTGATCAGTAATTTTTTACCCTTAAGAGGTTATTCCCCAGGAGTCACTGGCCATTTGTACAACAGTTTGCGTGACATTCAGTTGGAAGAGGAGGCCCTTTCCATGAGTTTGGTCTTCTAGCCCAGAGTCTCAGCCCTAGACTAGCCCAGTAATCTGAGGGAGAATAAATGGCAGTGTTCCTCTAGGGACAATGAGGACAGGAGAGAAAGGAGAGAAGGGAGAGGCTGTTGACCAAGGCCAGGTGGCTTGTTGAGTGCCTTGTGAGGCCTGGGGCAGCCCTGTGTCCATGAGTCACTATAGCTAAGTTTAGTGCTGGCTTTGGTCACAGAACAGATGGCAGCCAGAGCAAAGAGAGGCCGCTGGACTCCAGCCCAATGTAACCCTGTGCAATTGGTACCTTAGAGCTGGCCCAGGGCAACCAGGTGTGAGTTAACACAGACAAAGACAAATGCTCGTAGGACAGCAGAGAGAGGACCATGAGCTGTAGCAGTTCATCATCCCTTTCCTACTCATTCATCAGAAACTCTGTCAAGGGAGAGAGAGAGATGGCTCAGCAGGTAATGGTGCTGGCTGCCAATTCTGCCCATCCAGGTTCCATCAGTTACTCCCAAATGGCAAAGGAAAGAACTTATTCCTAAAAATTGTCCTCTGACTTGCACATAAACACCATGGTACATCCTCCCACACAAAAATAAATATATTCTAAAACCCTTATAGAACAGCAATTGCACAAAAGCAAATCCAAGGGCCTTGTATCAAAAAGCATACAATGTAAATGGAAGACAAACCCTAAATGCTTACTTTTATCACCAGGATACAAACAGAAGATACAAAATCGCAATGGCTGAAATACTGACAGTTCTTTGCAGTTATTCAAGACTCTTTTAAATCCATCTTGTCAAAATAAAATCAATCTAATGGAACACAAGCAAAATTATATGTATTTGGGGCTAATTAGGATTGCAATCTGGGAAACAGATTCATGCAGTCCTGAAAATATGCTCTCAGGTTTGACAAAATGGCAGATGTATTTATAGTCTTGAACAGCTAGGAAAGTTGGAAGTTGTATCACCTGTTAGGAACAATGATGGCTGCTGGCAAAATGGGGGCTTTTAAGGAGGTTGGGTGTGGTCACTGTCCCTGGTGGTTTAGTGCAAGGAGTCTGCTGAACTGCTCATCAGAAGATAGCAGACAATGTTTCCGGAAGCTATCTTTGGTCTACCTGCATGGAGGATGGACACATCTCTAGTGCAGTTCCAAGGCTGGACGGTGAGAGTCTCTGAGATCAGACTAAAGAAACCCATCGATTCCATTTCAGATGCCTTAAATTATTGCTGAATTTATTTCTTGATAATTACCATTAGATTTGTTCCAACACTAATCCTAAAAAGTGGCACAATTGCCCTGTCTTGCAGAGAAATATAGAAGTTAAGGGTAAAGGCACTACCAGTTCCCAGTTCGGAACCAGTTTCATATTTAGCCACGACATCAGTGAATTTAGGGTGGTTCATGAAGGGCGTGTTTCTATTTGGCCCAGCTGAAAGAAGATGAGGGTTAATTCAATCTTACTTCCAAACAGTGTTAGTTGCTCCGCAGTGTCGGTACCTTCTAGCTGGATCATTCTTTGAGCCCTTTGTTACTCATAGACTTTCCTAATTTAAGACTGAATGTCTTCTCCCTGCCTATGAATGAGCTTTAATCTCCTTATGACTTTTTCTCCTTCTTTGGGAATAGTATCTCTCTCACTATGCCTTGGGACTGACCTAGACACACATACCAGGACCTGTGGGCCAGGTTGTCCAGGGAGAGCTAAGCAAACTAGGACCCTGCTTGGCTTGAGCCAGGACCCTGTCTAAAGCCACATCCCTTAACAACCTGGGACCTCTATGGGCAATGAGCTGTGCACACCATTCTCCAAACAAAATAGTCACTCTTACCTACCTCTTCCAAGTAACCCTTTGTAACTCCCACTTTGTGATCAAACACATTCTGAAGCCCATCCTAGAAATAGGGGTGTTTTGCCAGTCTAGCCTAGACTAGGTTTGGATGCATGAACAGTCAGAAAAACTCTGTCCTTAAAATGAGCATTTAAGGGGAAAGCTATTTACTATCTTATGCCTATGTATAACAGGACATGCATATGATTAAAGTCAGGAGCGTCTTTGGAAAGGACATACACAGAAAACCAAGGCCTTCGTAATCCAAGCCTGTCAGTCAAACAAAAGGCCACTACATAACACCCCTGGCAAACAATCTTCCTCCTTCAGAACCTATAACCGGAAGTCCTGGGCAGTAACAGGTGCTCTTAACTACATTCTTGCTCAAGGCTCACTGAGCCTTTGTAGAACATCTCATGTGTACCTGCATTTAATTTTTTGAATAAAACCCTGGATTGATTTACACTCTGGGTGTGCTTCTTCAGTTCCCTGAATAAGAATCCAAGAACTTGAAAACACTTCCTCCAGATTGAGACCACCAATAACTCTTGTGCCCTGGATTAGGTGAATAACAAACCATTGCAGGCAAAATCAATTTTTAAAAGGTGCTAGGAAAGCACTGTGGTTCATTCCCTGAAGGCTTTGATGAACCTTTTAGTTTCTTGCAGCACTTCTCCAGGGGTATGGATGGATAGGATTCAACACAATGGCACTTGTTTTACCCATGCACACTAGGAACTCAAGCCAAGGTGTCATTTCTTCAGGAAAACCCACTCTTGCTGCAGGCAGGGAAAGCCCAGGATGAACCCACTGGGATGCAATCCAAAGGGCAGGCCCTTTTCAAGTCTGTAGTCTGCCATTGCAGGCAAGAACTGAGCGCTTGTTCTGAGATCTGGCATAGCCCTCTAATGGATGCTTCGTGGGTTTTCTAACTCAAACTTGCTTTGCTTTGGCACAGTACACGCCCATCATCAAGCTTTCAACACGATTCAGTAACGTGTCTGAAAGCTGCAGACAGACACTGGCCGCTTCCAATCCCAGCAGTGAATCCTGCTGGAGGTTGCTTTCTAATGAGATAGTGAGTATGTCTTCAGGATGTAGGGAGGGAGCTGGCTGCAGGGAAGGGAAATTGTGAGATTGCAGTGATGGCTTGGTGGGGAGGCCAGGGTGGTTTATTGATGGTCTGCAGGATGACATTCTTGCTTCATCACGTGGTGAGTGTTTCCAAGGCACTGAGCCAAGACCAGCTATAAACCTGTCTGGGGAAACATCGCTGTGAAATACTTCTGAGCTCACAGAGCAGATGCATGCAGGCAGAGGCAGCCCTGCTCACCGGATTCACTACATATAGCATATGATCTAGGGAGTGTGGAGACCGATGGGCTTCTCATATCTAGTTTGTGACAGAGTCAAGTCTGGGACCCAGTTATGCTGATTTCTAAGTTCATGCTATTTTCCCAGTCCCCTGATGTAGATGCTTGGATGACAGGCCTTCCAGGTCTACCTACTGATTGGCATCATGGCCTTAGCTATGCTACTTACTGGTTCTGGGCTTAGTATCTTCCTCTGTAAGACACAGCTTTGGCAAAGTTTCCCTCTTGCTCTCTAAGGGTAGGAGATGTATATGTAGAGAAGGTGGGGTTGCCTCACACCCGGGAGACACATGCATATGTACAGGATGCACGGACCAATGCTCTATGTTACCTGTGTGTCTGCTCTCAGACTAGCTTCAGGAACTTTCTCTGCCATCAATTTCTTTGCACCCAATCTTCCCAGTACTGGGCCTATTTTTACAAGGTGAGCCTTTAGACAGAAACAGAAGTATCTTTAGTTGTTCTGTTAAGATGGTGCTGGTTGTAGTACATCTGTGGCAAAAGATGTTTCCTTTGTTTTATTCATAGTGACAGGGACAGTGCTAGTAGCACAGTATGGACCCTCGAGGTTTAGAATCATCCTCGTTTGAGTGATGGCTCCTCTTTCATTCTTTCTCTTAAGGTCATTGGTTTGTAGTACATTTTGTGAATGGGAATGTTTGTAATTGATAGAAAGTGACTGTATGTGTGTCTATGTGTGCATATCTCTGTGTGTCTATGTGTGTAAGAGATTGTATCAATGTGTATGTGTGTCTTTGTGTGTGAATGCACTGTGTGTGTGTCTGTGTGTGTACATGTTAGTGAGTGTGTGTGCATGTGAGTGCATGAGTATATGCACACGTGTACCTGTGTGAGTGAATGTATGTTCATGTGTGTATGCTTGTGTAAAGGTGTGCGTATGTGGGGGTAGGTGTGTATGTTCTGGTCTTCAGTGCCATGAACCTATTTACTTTTGCTTTGTTGACATCCATCTCCTTTCTACATTCCCACACATATTCTTTAGGCAGCAGTTTTCTTTCACTTCATTTCATATCCCATGAGCTGAGATGAATCTACGTGCTTCAGAACTCATTTGACCCTTACGATATAAAGATGTCAGGTCTCCTAGCCACAGGGCTTTTTTTCAGTAATGGGCTCACAAGCCAGTCATATCTAAAGAGGCTCAGTTCCAGACTATATAACAACTTGGAACACTTTATTTTGGACCTAACAGTTCTATTCCTGTGGACAGCCTCTATCTTCAGAAGAAAACCTGCCCGAGAATAAAGCCTACACAGAAAGAAGAGCACAGGAAAGGAGGTGTACTGAGCACCTGATTCCAACTGGATCTAAGCAGAAGCTACTGTAGGGTTTTCTTTTTCAGTCGATATGGTTGGGATAACAGTCTCTCACAGATGACAAGGTGATACAACTCCATTAACCTGAGAAAGTCTTGATTGTGAACATCTCTGTCTCCCTCTGCCTCTTCACCTCCACTCGTTGTTAAGTCTGGGTTGTGTTTTGTCTCTTAGGTGGTTGAGTTGTTGGAGTTCAAAGGGAGCCCTGCATAGAGCCTTGGCTGAGGATAAAGTTTGCTTGCAGGGTTTGGAGCTGCTGAGGAGAATTCGGGCTTCATCTTTAAAGGTCATTACCACATTGCCTAACCTTTACCTGGTTTAGGCTGTGGTTTTACACATTTAAAACATTGCCTTGGTGACAATGGAGATTTCAAGTCTGTCAGATACTTGATTCTCATTTCAGAGACAATTTCCCTCACTGGTTATGTAATCACTTTCTGCTGTCTTTCTTAATGATTTACTTTAGGGCTATCCATTATGTCAATCAGCAATGTTTTCATTGATCTTCCCTTTTCTCTATGTCATTTTTATTGCAGTTGATTGTCTAGCATTGTATTTTTCTTCCAGTAATTGCTGGGATACTCTTGGGATTTTACCCTATGTCATATTGTGTTAAAAGATGTTGGATGGTTTATGTCAGAATAAATACATGACATAACTTAAGGGAGGGAAAATTGATTTGGTCTCATGGTTTCAAAGATCCTTACAGCCATCCATTCAGGGCCTGTAGTAAAATACAACATCGTGGTGGAAGGAGCCTATGGCAGAAAATGTCAACCTCATCACAGGCGACAAGCAGAAAGGAGGTTATAAAACTCCCAACCAAACAAAAAGCAAAATGAAAACCCTAAGAATAAACTATAACATTGCCACTCTCTTAATGGAGGCATGGCCTTCATAAGTTTCAACAGATTACAAGGAAATTGAAATAACCCCCTGCATCTCACCAGACCACCATGAATTAAAGCTGGACTTCCACAACAACAGAAACAATAGAGAGCCTACAAACTCATGGAAACTGCACAACTCTCTACTCAATGACAGCTGGGTCAAGGAAGAAATAAAGAAAGAATTTAAGACATTCTAGAATTCTATGAAAATGAAGGCACAACATATCCAAATGTTTGGGACATAATGAAAGCAGTGCTAGGAGGAAAGTTCATAGCACTAAGTGCTTTCATAAAGGAATTGGGGAGATCTTATACTAGCAATTTAAAAGCACACCAGAAAGTCCAGAACAAAAAGAAGCAAACACACTAAAGACGAGTAGATGACAGGAAATAGTCAACTCATTACTGAAATCAATAAAATAGAAACAAAGATAACAAGAAAAAGAATCAGTGAAAAGGAGATTTGATTCTTTGAAAAAAAATCAGCAAAAGAGAAAAAACTTCAAGCAAACTAACTAAAAGGCAGAGAGAGACTATCCAAGCTAGCAAAATCAGACAGGAGCAGGGAGACATAACATAGACACCTAGGAATTCCAAGGAATCATTAGGTCTTATTTCAAACACTTGTACTCCAAAAAATTGGCAAATGTAAACGAAGCAAGTTAAAGATCTGTATGACAAGAACATCAAAATCTTTGAAGAAAGAGATTAAAGAAAATATCAGAAGATGGAAAAATCTCCCATGCTCATGGACTGGTAGGATTAATATAGTAATATAGTCATCCTACCAGAAGCACCCTACAGATTCAATGTAATTCTCATTAAAATTTCAATGCAATTCTCTACAGACCTTGAAAGAACAATACTCAAATTCATATGGAAAAATAAAACAACCCAGGATAGCTAAAACAATCCTGTACTATTAAAAAAAATTCTGGAAGTATCACCATCCCTGATTTCAAGATGTATTACAGAGCAAGAATAATAATAACTACATAGTACTGCACAAAAATAGACAGGTTAATCAAAGGAATAGAATCAAAGTACCAGAAGTAAATTCACACACTTTTGGATACTTGATTTTTGACAAAGGAGACAAAACTATATAATGGAAAAAAGAAAGCATCTTCAACAAATGGTGCTGGTGTAACTGACTGTCTGCATATAGAAGAATGTAAATAGACTCACATTTATCATCTACCACAAAATTCAAGTCCAAGTGGATCAAAAGCCTCAACATAAAACCAGATGCATTAAATCTGGTAGAAGAGAAAGTGGGGAATAACCTTGAATGCATTGGGCAGGAGACAACTTCCTGAACAGGACACCAACAGCTCAGGCACTAAGATCACCAATTAATAAATAAAACCTCGTGACACTGAAAAGCTTCTGTATAGCAAAGGACATAGTCAAAAGGACAAAACAACAGCCTATGGAATGGCAAAAGATCTTCACCAATTCCATATCTGGCAGAGGGTTGATATCCAAAATATATAAAAACTCAAGAAACTAGACATCAAGAAACAAAATAACCCAATTAAAAACTGTGGTACAGATCTAAGTAGAATTCTCAACAGAGCAATCTCTATTGGATGAGAAACACTTAAAGGATACCTTCAGCATCCTTAGTAATCAGGAAAATGCAAATCAAAACAATTCTGTGATTCTCTATTATGTCTAAGTTAAAAAAAAAAAAAACTCAAGCCATAGTTCATGCTGCTGAGGATGTGAAGCAAGAGGAACACTCCATTGCTGGTAAAAGTCTATCCTGTGCACTACTTTGGAAGTCAATCTGGTGGTTTCTTAGAAAATTGAGAATAGATCTACTTCAAGACATAGCTATACCATGCCTGGGCATATACTTCCCCCCCCCAAAGGACCACCTTACATCAAAGAAACTTTGCTCAACTATCTTCAGTGTAGCTTTATTTATAATAACCAGAAACTGGAAACAGCCTAAATGTTCCTCAACCAAATAATGGCTAAAGAAAAGGTGATAAATTTATACAACAAAATGTCAATCAGCCATTAAAGGTGATGACATCATGAAATTTGCAGGCTAATGGATGGAGCTGGAAAAGATCATCCTGAATGAGGTATCCCAGACCCAGAAAGACAAACCTGGTATATACTCACTTATAAGTGAATATTAGTCGTCAAGTACAGGGTAACCATGCTACAAACTACAGATCCAAAGAAACTAAGTAACAAGTGAGACCCAAGGTGGCATGCTTGAATCTCCCTGAGAAGGGGAAATGGATTAGATATCATGGGTGGATGAAAGGAAGAGACTGAGTGGGGGAGGGGATGGGAATGGAAACAGGAGAGATGAGTGGAGGGCAGGACTGGGAGAAACAACTGGAATAGGGAGGCAGCATCTCTTGGATGAGCTGGAAACCTAGGGGAGTGGAAACTCCCAGGAATCTATAAGGGTCACCCTAGCTAAATCTCCTAGAAAATGAGGATATGGAGCCTGAACTGGCCATCTCCTGTAACCAGGCGAGACTTCCAATGGAGGAATTAGGACTCCAACCCAACCACAAAACCTTAGACACACAATTTATCCTGAGATTCCTCACGTGGGAGCAGGGGCTTTCTCTGACTACATTGCCTGCTTTTGGATCCCTTTCCCCTGTCTGTGTTGCCTTGTCTAGCCTCAGTGGAAGAGACTGTGCCTAGTCTTTCTTTGGCTTGATATGCCTGGGTTGACACTTGTCCATGGAAGTCCTTCCTTTTGGGGGAAGGAGGGGAGGGAACAAGAAGGGACTGGGAGGAGAGGAGGGAGGGGAAGCTGCAATCAGCTGCTCTATCTACTCCTGCCTTACCAGAGGCACAGAAGTCTACCATCTCATGCTCATGTCCTAAGTTCAAGAGTTGGAATACAGCTTTTCTTATCTTGTCAACTCACCAGTTCTGTTTGAGAGTTGAGAGGATGCCAAATGTTCTGGTTCTTTCCTTGAATTCTAGTTTTTAGCTCAAGGCTGTATCTTTCTTTTTTTTTTTTCTGATTACAGTATATTCTACATTTTAATCAAGTCTTTATATTTATGCTCATTTTCCTGTACTGAAATGAGGGACACATTCACAGGGACAGGCTGGTGTCATGGGAAAGACTAACAATTTACAGCCTACCAGAGCAGCTATGGGACCCAGAGAGCTTCAAAAAGTTAATTCATCCCATGGTCGTGGGTCTAGTTGCACCTGCTTGAACTGTTCTATGATTGACAGTGATGTACGATAGGTGATAGGTGTGAAGGCATGTAGGGTGTGCAGCCTGAGTGGAGGTTGTGGAAAGTGGGAATGATGGGTGACCATTGTGGATTTTCTATATTATTTATAAAATTCCTTAGTAAATGGAAAGCTGTAACTAGTCAGGAACAGAAAGCCATCTGGGGCTTATGTCAGCCTGTCCCTGCAATCTATATGGTCTCTTTAAGGCTGTCTCTTACAATGACCAATCTCCATCAGGAAGTTCCTTTAGCTCACTATATTTCTGTTCTACAAATCCCATGAGGGTCACCTGCAGACACAGGCCAAGGGATAGTTCCTTCTTATGCCTGCTATATCTAGGACAACGTCTACTGGCTGTTAGGACCCACATTTCTCTCCACCCAATGCTGCAGCATGTAGTAAGACTTTCTAAGTAGGGAGGTCTTCCCAAATGGTGCACCAGGCCTGGCCTTGGGCGTGATGTCCTTCTTTGGTCCTCGTTCATCTTCAGGTTTTCCTTTAGACAGATCCCAAATTACACAACCCATTTAGAGGATGATGGGAGCAAGGAACCACTGTCACTGGCCTTCATGGGTGTGAAAATCAAAGGCTTATCTTTGAAGGGTAGGTGTGACCTTTTTTGTATTGACTATGAAAAATCATATCTATCAAAGTGCTGAGGCAGCCAATGTTTTAGTCCTGTCATGATCACTGCTAGAAAGGCCAGACAGGCAGAACCATAGTGGAAATGAAGCCTGCTGCAAAGCCTGTCTTCAGCCCCTGGAAGCATTAGTTTTCTGTCAGGAAACTGGAAATAATATAGCACCTGTCTCAGGGGTTTGTTTTTAGGATCAACCGGTGTTTTCTTGGTACCTGGAACCAAGTAAGGATTTGATAAGTGGAATTTGCATACTGCTAGAATTGAGTTAATAGGCAGAACTCATGGGATGTGTGTGTGTGTGTGTGTGTGTGTGTGTGTGTGTGTGTGTATGTGTGTGTGTGTGTGTGTATGCATGCACACATAACCATGACATTGTATAATCATTCCTTCATGCAGCGATCATGGTACTTATTTAGGGGAAGCTAGGAGTTCTTCCCTGATCCTCATTTTCTCTCCTTTGTCTGAGCGTGGAAAGGGATTTAGCACAATGTGTCACATGTGCCTGGTCAGAATTATCCTCAACAAGACTGGTACAGAGGTAACATTCACAAAGCATTTACTGGGCAGATGTAAGTGAATGAACAGATAGCATTTCATAAATATCTTAGAGGAAAGTAAACTGGCGTTAGAGCAAGAAGAGCACTAACCACTAAGCAAGGACAGTCCACTAATGAGACTGACACGGAGAGCAAGCTCTTCTTATGGTAATAAGCAAAACTAGGGGGAACAGGGCAAATCGTGAATAGCTTTCTAACCTCATGTTGACTGACCCTCAAAATCCAACAAGAATCTGTAATCCTGGAGAACTACAGGCTCATGGATGTTCACACAGAAGTAAAATAAGAGGCTGAGAGTAGACAAAATCAAATGCAGCATTAGGTTGGCTGCAGTGATAAGCCTGGGCTTCAGCTCTAGGGACCTGTTGGAAGTAGATGTACTGTGTGTGCTCATCTTATTCACACTGGTTAGAAGAAACACAGCCCTGACAAGCCGAGTCATGTCTATGACATCTCCTACTATGAATCCTCATGCTGGAGAAGTAGCATCCCTGCATCCCTGTCTCCAGGCACTAACAGAGTGGAATATCCAATTCAGGAAATCTTGGGCCAAGTATGAGCCAAAGGGTGAACTGGGTTAGACATGGAGATGGCTATGTGCTGTGAAGGCACGTGCTTGCAAATCTATGTTCTGCAAGGGGTCAGGGAATGGGTAGAAGCGCTCACACTTCCGACTCCAAAAGCAGCGCTTGCTGACAACTTCACTGTCTCTACTGGTTAGAGCTGCCTGATTTAGTGCGGAGTTAGTCTCAAATAGCTGTGCACATGTTTGTTTATTTCTTTTTAAAAGCCAAAAGCACACCCCATCTCTGAGTTTCTCAATTGCCTCCCCCCAATGTAAAAGACAAAGAAAATAAAACCAGACCTCCCTGATGCCATAGATGGACAGGTATTCGTTGATTATGATGGGTGACACCATCCTGCCTTGACTTTCATGGAACTGAGTACCAGAGGTTTGACAGAATGCTGACAGAGTCCAGCATAGACATCACCCATCAAAGGGAGCTGACTAGGCCCCTAGAAATTTCTGGAATTTATTATGTATTTTTATTTTTATTCTTGGAAGGGAGAAAAATTAGGGAGCCAAGTCCATGTGGGTTGTCAACAGGGCGCTAGGGGAAAAGCAGCAGTTGAAGTGTCTGAGTGATTCGGGCAGAACTGTTGGTAGGCTTGGCACTTCAAAGGCAGAACAGAAATGCCCCATGCACGCCCGTGAATGTGCATGCGAGAATGTGTTTAAGGGTCTGCTTGGATAGCTTCTAGAAAAATGACTAAATTTGGGAAGAAGAAGAAAAAGCTTAATCATGTACTTTGTTTTGTAGTAATATCATATTTCTGAAGAAGTAAATGCCATAAAGTCCTTTCTCCTCTCCCAAGTACAATTTCGTTGTTCACATTATATCTGTATCTCTCTATATATATCTATATATATATATAGATATTATATATGTACATATATATATAGATATAGATATATATGTACATATATAATATGTACATATATAGATATATCTAGATATATAGAGATATATCTATCTATATATATGTACATATATAATATACTACATATTTCATTTAAATAAATGCTCCTCCATCTCAAATATCTGAATATGAGCTCAGTTCCTGGGATAGCGGTGCTGGGAAGTGCTGTGGATCTTTAAATAGGGGAGCTGAGTAGGAGGCCTTTAGGTCATTGGAGGCAGGGCACATCTTCACAGGGGATTGTGGGAGTCAGTCTTCTTTGTTTCTTCCATCTTTCTTCAAGACGTAAGTGGGTTGCTCACTCCTCAGTCCTATCAGAATGTGTTACCATCCCTGGAAGTCAAACTCAATGGGACCACCTCATCTTGGGCTTGAACCTTCCATGAGTATCAAAGCTCTCTTACTCCATCAGTAGGCCATCTCTGGTACTTCAATATAGTGATGACAACCTGACTAATACAGTGATCTACCATGTGCCTGGGTAAACAAGAGCATGTCACCATAAAAACAGGAGACAATCCAGTTGAAATCATCAGGTATGTCTTGCATCATAGGCCCATGAAGTCTTATTTATGACCCAAAAACTGTTCAATTAATTCTTGGCCAGACTGAGTAATATGCAGCAACCATGAATTGCACACATGTTCTTCGCACTTGGGGTAACATGCCAGCTGAATTAGGCTATTTAAATATGAAGGAGTAAGCATAATTCGTGAGTCAAGACTATTATTTTTGTGCCAGCAGAGGATCTCAAAGCAACTGGAATTTTTGAAAGATTATAAATGTCAGTTATTTTTTTTAACCAACTCCTTTGGGAGTATTCCTTTTTCTCAATAGTCCAGGTAAGTAGAAATGGCAGGTTGGAAATATCCCACTGGCAAACTGTCACAAACTCAGAACCTGTGCATATGTGGGAGACTCTCTCTCTCTCTCTCTCTCTCTCTCTCTCTCTCTCTCTCTCTCTCTCTCTTTCTCTCTCTCTCTCTCTGTGTGTGTGTGTGTGTGTGTGTGTGTGTGTGTGATCCACAAATAATAAAATGAACAGAAAAGAATTTATGCAGTCAATTTTGAAGAACATCTTATAATGCTGATTTGGCATCTTGGACCTGGGCTCTTAGAATAAAAAAGCAAATTATTTTTAGATTTTTCTGATTGTGGCTGAATCTCAGATGAAGATGTACAATCTGGCTCCGGTCAGATTTTATCACTTCATAATTGATTGAGACAAAAGGAAGTTTTAAAAGCATAATGAGACAGAATCTATGAAATGCTCCTTGATCTATCAGCACATACTTTTAAGGCAAAATTAATCATAGATGCCAGAAAAAGGAGGGCTACTATAGAGATGACTGAGGGAGGGGATGTGGGTGAGCTGATGGAGTGAGGGGAAGAAATAGTGAATGGAAGATGCGGGCTGTGTAGGGAGGGAGCGTTGCTTTATTGCCTCACTGGAACTGTTTTTTCAGCCCTCTGCAGACTGGAGTGAAGATCTCTTTTCTTTCAATCTCTCCTGAGCACCCAAGTGACCTGGCTAATCCTCCAAAAATCACTCTTCTTCCATTTCCCCTGGTTTCAAAAACCAAAATGGCTCCCTGTTACCTGCTAAATCAAATTCTCCTCCCTTGCACTGGCATGGATTCCTGGAATCCAACCCTTTCTGGCTTGTTCTGTGTTGTTCCTCAGTCTGCAGGAAGCCTGCAGTCCAGATGCCTTACTTCTTCCCACACAGGTTGAGCTTCTCCCATCTCTGCATCTGTGATGCTCTTTTGCCCGATGGAATATTGGTACCCACTCCCTTCACCAAGTGTCCTTCTCTGTTCTATCATAAACTATTCTAAATATAAACTATATAAACTATTCTAAATGCATGATTTAAGGCCTAGGTCAACTTTCACCTCCTCTGTACATGTAGCTCCATATTGGCATATTTTTAAATGTTCCTGTAACAGAATATTGGGCACTGGTTAATTTGTAGAAACAGATAAACTCATTCCTTACAGTTCTTGGGGACTGGAACATCTAAGACCGAGAGGACTGTCTTTGTGATGGCCTTCTAGCTACATCAGCACATAGAGGGAGGCAGAAGGATGAGAAAGTGTGTGTACATACAAGAGAAGAAGACCTGAAGGTATCCTTTCATTGGGAACCTACTCCTGAGATAACTGCTTTGGTCCATGCATGAGGACAGAGTTCCCATAATCCAATCACCTTAAAAAAATCCCACCTCTCAATGCTGTTGCATTAAAGATTCAATTTTCCCACTTGGAGTTGTTAGAGGATACACCCAAACCTCACCAGACCCTTCCTGACTACTTTACTCTATTGTCCCTCTTTTCCCAATCCAGTGTCTCAGTGGTAGATTAAAAAAAAATGGCTACCTAAGATAGAAAGTACATATATTTATGCACATATACTCATTATAAATTGAATTGACATAAAGGATAGGTAGTACATAGTTTATAAATATTAGTAAAATCCACAGTGCTTTTATTTGCATGTATATGTGTGTGGTTGTGTGTGTGTGTGCATGTTTGCATGTATAAACCAGCAATTCTCATGAGGTGTCTTTCTCCATCACTCCCCACTTTATGGAGATGGTGTCTCTGGATGAAACCAGAGTTAGCCAATTGGGTTAGTCAGGTTAGCCAGAGTGCCCCTGTCTCTGAGAGATGGGGTTACATATGGGGTGAGCAGCCATTCCCACCAGCTTTATCAACTGGACCGTCTCCTCAGCCTCAATACTTTTATGCTGAGTTCCTCAAAGCCGACGTTTCCACGGTCGTTTGGCCAACTCTTGTATCTATAGCTATTGTAGACGGAAAACGACAAACACATATTTTTTTTCTGACATTAGTATAGGTTGATATTTTAACAAACAAAATAATGTAAAACTACAAAGTTATATGGCATGTTTTTGTCTGTTTTCAGTGCCACATGAGAAACTGCTGAGTTCAATGGTTCTTTCCAAATACTCAGCATTGTATGTGTTACTCAAAATACATGATTCTAGATGCTGTAAATCTAATGTGGATTAACATCGTCGTGCTGTTTTAAGTGCAAACAATCAACAAAGCAGTAAAGCAATCTCTGGGCTGCACCATTTGCTAGGTTGTGTGTAAAAAGTCTCATCCTAATTTCTTTTTTTAAAACTGGATATTTTATTTATTTACATTTCAAATGTTATCCCCCTTTCTGGTTTCCCCTCCACAAGCTCCCTATCTCCTCTCCCTTCCCCCTGCTTCTATGAGGGTGTTCCCCCAGTCACCCAGCCACCCACCCACCCACTCCTGCCTCCACACCCTAGCATTCCCCTACACTGGGGCATCGACCCTTCACAGGACCAAGGGCCTCTCCTCTGATTTATGTCAGATAAAGCCATCCTCTGCTACATATGCAGCTGGTGCAATGGGTTACAACCAACACTTTGGTTGGTGGTTTAGTCCCTGGGAACCCTGGAGGGTCTGGTTGACTGATATTGCTGTTTTTTCTATGGGAGTGTAAACCCCTTCAGCTCATTCAGTCCTTCCCCTAACTCCTCCATTGGGGTCCCCGTGCTCAGCCCAATGTCTGGTTTCAAGCAAGCTATTGATGTGATATAACTTATGGTGGGAGTTGGGTAGAGATATATGACTGCACATTTATACTGCCAATGACTGGATAAAAGGTCATGTATGATGCCAGATGTATACCTAACAAAGTAATGTAGCATTATTACAAAGTGGTGAGTTTTAGAAATTAAACTTTGTTTTAAACATATGATTTGTTTGTTAAGATTGCCTATAATGTCTAATGTTGCCTGACAAAAATCCTGAGAAGTCAAGGATTATCAAAAGCTGAAAAAAGCTATCACTGTCAGATCTCTGTTTGGTTTAATGGTTAGCAAATGATTAAAAGCCAGGTGTCCCGTGGAATTCTGTAAACAAAGAGGCCCCATTCTTGTGTTCAAGGGCCTCACAATCCAAGGTAACAGGAATGCTCTCAGATAATGACAACTAATATGGGATATAATGAGACAAAGAGGAGAATCCTAAGGAATTTTTTTAAGGAGGCAATTACTTCAAGGTAACTAGGAAGGCCACACAGAAAAAAATTTAAATTGAATTCAGAAAGAGAATGAGGAATGTGTACATGCATGTGTGTGTGAGTATGTGGGTTTGGTGAATGACTAGGGACAGGCAAGTCAGTCAACCATGAGAGGCCTCCCGTACAATGACACATATGCCGGAATCCTCAGTGGCTTTGGTGTGGTTGGAGAGAGAGCCTATAGTAGGGATAGTAGAAACTAGGAAGATCAGGGAAGGCTGGAAGAAGATAGTGAAAATCCAGAATCATTGCCAGTTACTTCAATAGTAAATATTTCTTGACTCTCTCAGGGCATTTTCAATGTGGCCATGCCTTGTGACAATGCATGTTAATGGTAACTCATTTGATACCAAGCCATTTGTCAGAGCTACTGCCTGTGAAACAGCTATAGAAAAAAGCAGTATGACCTCCTGAAACTTTAAGAATTACTTGTTGGGTTTGGTATCCAAGAAAGCACATGGGGCCTTCAAAGATATTTCCAAAACACTAACCACCTCTGGATTATTTTATCGAGAATATGGGGCACATGCCTTTGCTACTGAATATTCAGAAAGAGTGATAAAGAAGACCCAGAGTGGCGGATGCAGAAAATCATCCTGAGAATTGTGTGTTTTATATCTTTCAGAGTTACAAAATTGACCAGGAGTGGGGACTAGACTCTCCAGTCATTCTGGTCCGGTAACTCTGATTTTGAAACTGAGCATCTGTTCTCTAGCTCTGAGTCCACCTTTGTTTCCAGACCGTGGTCACACAACACGTTCCCTTCTGCGAGTCTGCTGCTCTCTGTGGCGCAGCGATGTGGAACACATTTCAAATGTCAAAGGACATCACATGACTTACAGAATTGAGTAGCTTGGCCCAAAATATTGAGCCAGATTGAGCTAGGAGCACGCAACTGCCTGCAGAACATTCTGAGCCCCGGCAGAAACACTTCGCAATCCAACACATTTGAACCCAGGGCCATAAAAGGAAGATCTTAAGAAACTGTTTTGCTTTATGTATGTTCGTTATATTCAATTAACATGAGAGCAGATTGGTTTCCAAACATGCGGAAGAGATTTTTCATCAAAAGGATTCCCTGCCTCCATCAGGTTTCAAGTTTCTAGTTGTTGCCTGACATTTGTTATAAAATATCTGATTTTCAAGACTTTTTAAAAGCCAACTAGAAAAGTGTATAAAGTTGCTTTCACTCCCAAGATGGGTGGAAGTGTGTGCGAGGCTCAAGTCACTGAGGCCAGAGAGGATAAGGCAGGTTGAGGTCAGGAGATCTTTCATCATATTGACAGAAAAGACATAAAGCAAGGGAGACATTTCCATAGTGCACTGGGGAGGGCATACAGAATGAAGTACTGCAGTGTTTGAAAGAGCCAGCTTACAAGTATGCACTGGATATATCAGGATTTTCACAAGACATGTGGCAGGAAGTGCTTTTATTTGTTGAGTGGCAAAAGCAGACCTTCGGTACTAGTGTGACACACAGAAAACCTGCCTAATGTAGTTCTTCCCACTGACCCTCAGACTCTCAGATATTCTAGTCTGTTTTCTGAGATGCTTTCAGGAGTTTGTCTAGGCATCTCTTCACACTCCGGAGGAGAGAAGGGAAAATGGAGAAGTCTGGACTTCTGCTCTTCTCTGCTTTCAGAAGAGTGGTTGCTTTTGGGTCCACGCACAGCCTGAATCTAACGACGGAGACCAGCCTTAACTCTGGAATTACCATCCTTGGAGTCACAAGCACCACTGTGCTAGCATAACATTACACCTGTCACTTTTCGTTACTCATGTCCTGCTCGCTGGACACACCATTGCTGCTCCTTATCTGTTCTCAACCCCTAATAAACGGGCGATTATGAATTACTTACCTCGAGGATTCGGCTTGTCGGTTTTTAAAGTGGGGAAGTTTGCATAAGGTCTCTTCATGGGCCACATTCAGTGCTCCGGGACTCCTTCCTTTTCCTCTCTGATGTAACTTGGCAGGGTCAGAGGTCACATCTTATGGTGCCAAAGAGAGAAGAGAAGGTTTTTACATGCTGATGACTCCCGCCCCCCTCCCGCCAAGCTAAATTCCCAGCCTACACTACCGTTTACTCAGACAAGGATTGGAAAAGTGTATGTAAAAGAAATGTGTGTGTGTGTGTGTGTGTGTGTGTGTGTGTGTGTGTGTGTGTGTGTGTATGTGTGCTTAAAAAAATCTTAGACGTTATATTCTCAGTTTTTATTAGAATTATGGAAAAATGAAATACAATCACACATCACTCCTAAACAAAGCATCTATAACACTCTCTTCAAGGCTCAGGACTGAAGAAGATGGGGCAGCAAGAATGCTGACCTCTGTTTTTGCTGTCTGTTTTGACACAGACTGTTTCTACAATTTTCTTCCATCTATTTTCTTCATGCTATTGACATCAGCCACCTGAAATTCTACATGGCTTCTGCGTTAAAACAACAACAACAAAAAGATAATTAAAAGCTTTGTCCATGGCTGCTGGTCGAAGCCCACCCTTCCCTGCGTAGCCACAAGGTCGAGAGACTGTCTGTGCACACCGCTGGTACTCCTGAGATGTTCCCCAGCCCCTCCCCCAGCTCCCCTCTGGTTAGCCACAGTATTTGTAATGTTTGCAGTTTCCCAAACACGCAATGTTGTTGTAAGCCTTCACACATGTTATTTTGCTTCTCTGGAGAATTCCTACTTGGGTTTCAAGATCTAACTCCCTGATCACCTCTCTAGATTCCTTGAAGAATAAGGTTCCCTTATTAGGGTCCCCACTGACCCTGATGATCTAGCTGAGCTGCACATTTATTCCATTGCTGGGTATTTATTCATACATTGGTTGCCTCTCCTCTCGCTCCCATGGCTATGAATTTCTGTACCTTCAATCACAGCCCACTCACAATCTTGCAGAATTACCACTTCAAAAAGACAACTAGAGTTGGCATGGGAAAAAGTAGCTGTGCATAAAATGGATGGCATCATTTCCCATCATACATAAGTTTTCTACAACCACTGGCTTGTTTAAGACTGGAAAGCTATAGGAAAAGCAGATAAGGGGACCATTATGTTTTCTGCATAGACGCCCCAGCTATACATGCTTCCCCCACCACATTAATGATTTTGAACAGGTTCTGAGGGAGAAGAGTCCAAGGTCGTTGCTTAACCACCAGTCTTGTGCTGGTGGGGGAGGGGGAAATTATAAAATGTGAGATGTGCAATTAGTTAGATGGCTGCAGAAAGACCATAAAAATTACTCATTGTCACGGGAAGGATTTATTCTAGCTTATGAAAATTACCTTCCTTCAGAGAAGAGGTTTGCAGGGAGTTGCAGTAATTCTGCCCCAGTCTCCATGGATGGGAGTTGTCCTCTGGGTCATCATTTGAAGTGGCTGTTGGGTGGGGGAATGGCAAGGGTGGGAGGAGCAGATAGAAGCTGATCCTTTCTTGTAGAACCCCAAAGCTGCTCATGGAGCTATTTATTAGTGATTCTGAAAACAGCAGACATGCTGAGGTGGGCAGATCGTCTGGAGATGGGACTGCCAGGACAGCTGGATGAGAAGGGGAGGGTGGTTGATATGGTTAAGCTGTAACACTAGGCTGCATTCAGGGTCTCTAGGTCATCTGTTTATCCTGATGTGGAGTTGCTCTATTTTAGTGGGTGAGCCCATACAGCCCTTCCAGGCGGTTGAAACATTTATTCGTAAAATGGAAAAGAATATGGGCTGAGGTTTTACTGTGATAAAAACCAAACACAAATACAAATCCACAAATGAACTATGATCATGGATTCAAGTTACTCCCAGAGTGTCCCCCTTACTTTATATTACTGTGACGAGACTACGGCCTAAAGAAGTTTGGGAAAGAAATGAGTTATTTTAGCTTTACAACTTACAGTCCATCATGAAGGGAAAGTCAGGGCCAGAATCTGGAGTCAGGAACTGAAGCAAAGACCATGGATGGATGCAGTCTATTAGTTTGCTCCGCATGGGTTGCTCAGCCTGCTTTCTTATACCTGCTCAGTGGCAGCACTTCCCACAGTGCACTGGGCCACCCTCCTGCATTAAACATTAGTCAAGGAAATGTCTCACAGACATCCCCATAGACCAATCTGTGAAAACATTTCTATCTGATGTCCCTCTTCCCAGATAACTCCAGGTTGTGCCTAGTGGCAAAACAAAACAAAACCCACCACCACCAAATACAACAGCAACACCCCCAAAACCCAACCAAACCAAACAAAACCAACCAAATAAAATAAAAATGAAACAAGCAAACAAACAAATGAAAAAAACAAAAACAAAACCAAAATTAAACCAAACCAAAACAAAACAAAACAGCCAATCAACCACCTACCCACCCCCAAAAAACTAAGCAGGGCTTTACGATAGACTCAACCTCACTTTCTGTTATAAAACCTTCATATGGGTTTTATAGTCTGCATTGATGTTGAGATTTTACAGATGTTGATTTATTGTGGAGGAAAACCAACAGCATCCCTGCTATTGTCATGTCTTGGGGAAAGAGAGCCCTGAAGGTTTAATATTCCCAACAACATTCATATGGCTAAGGCACATAGGGTTTGAACACTGGAGGACTGGCCTGAAGTTTGGGCCCTTAATCTATGCTATGAAAACACAAACCAGAAAACTGTGCCCTGCTATCCCACATGGTCACACATTTCTCACTCTTCCTACTTCTTTGGAACTGAGTTCTCAGGCTGCTTCTACTTTGTGTCCAGAACCTTGTTTAAGTCTTGCCATTACTTGAAACCAACCACCTCATCACACATAGTTAATACAAGTGTTCTTGTGCTTTGGTTTTTTTTTGTTTTTTTTTTAAAGAAAAGAGACTTAATTTGAAATCTTCAAGCATTCCTAATGCTAGTACTCTTCACTTTTTATAATATTATCATATTATATATGGTTGTTAGGAAGAAAACTAGTCAGGGGGAATTTAATTAGATTGAGTTGTTTCATCTTAAGACAAGAATTTAGTGTTAATATTATTATCGTTACTCCTAGGAATACTTTATGATTGGTCAACATCATAAAGTATTTGCTCCCCTCCTCACCCTTCCTGGGTTTCCAGAAGTCATTTCTCCCCCATGCTATCCTCAAATGTCATGTCTGCCTTATATTTTGGTTCTTTATGTTTTGAATGTGCTTTTTCTAGTTTCACCATGATCTGAACAAGGACAACAGCGATAGACATGTCAGAGTGGATGAAGAAAAGCCCATGGGGTCTCAACTCTACACAAAGAACTGTGGGCAACTAAAGAATGCTGAGAGAGGGAGAAATAAACTTCCCTAGGGAAGAGCACACCAATCATTATCCAATCAATACTGAATGATCAGCCCCAAAGAAGAGTACATGAATTGTGTTGTGCAGACTGAAGTGGTTATATTTGGGAATGTATGTATATATTTATATATGCATATAGTAACAATTAAAAGAAACAGAGGCCATGGGTTTGAAAGGGAGCAAGGAGGTTTATATAGTAAGATTTGGAGATAGAAAAGGGAGGAGAGAAATTATGGAATTATATTAAAATCTCAAAAATTAAACAATTAAAAATTTATTTGATTTTTATGCACATGAATGAATGTTTTGTCTGCATGTATGTATATGCACCACATGTGTGCAGAGTACCTATGGAGGCTAAAGAAGGGCAGAGGATTGCTTGGAACTGGAGTTAGTGATGGTTGTGAGCCAGCATGTAGGTGCTGGAAACTAGACCAAGGTCCTCTACAGAGCAGCAAGTTTCCTTAACTGTCAGCCACTTCCCCAGATGCCCATGTTTTTCTTTTGAAAGCTGTTCTATCTTATTCTTTGCCCAAGTCCCTCCACGAGGACTACTCATTTTAGTCAGTTTAGTTTTTCATTTTATGGTGTTTTTTTTTAAATAAATATACGATCAACTTAAACTACAGAGTAATATAAACATGTCTGTTCCTTGGGTTGTAGATGCTCTTTAAATTCAGTCTGTTGTCAGTCTGCTGTGTTTATTGATTATGTCCAGACATGAAGCACACATTGTACAGTATGTCAGTGGAACAGAACTTGATATCATCCAAACATGGAGAAACTTCATAGACCTGTTGAATAGCATCAGGAGAAACAGTTCTTCTCTGTGCCAGATGGTAGGAGCCCAAAGAGGAGAGGCTGTAGCTGGTGAGAATGAGTGCTAATCCAATTCTATTTTAGGACTCTGGATTCTTCCTCTACCACCACTCACCTTTCTGGAACTATCTTGAAGCTAAAAATCGGAAGTCAAGTCTACTCACTGATGCAGTTCTCAATGTCTCCATGTACTAGCTGATCTCTGACTGTCACATCCTCCCTTAATGGTGGCAACCCATGCACCACCATTTCCACAAGTATCCTACACACTCCTGACCCCTCAATCTCATGCAGACAGTCATAAGAGATCATCTTACACATGTCTTCATCCTTTTAACCTTTGTCAAAATCTCTTAATACCCTCAGCCACCCTCACTACCTTTTATCTATTGTCAAGGATATGGTCTCCATGTTTTCAGTTAACACATATGGCTCCTAGTTTCCCAAAGAAGACTCACCAGCAGTCCTTTTGCACACCTTCTTTCACCTGAGCACCTAATTCTATAATTCCACTCCTTTCTGATAGTTTACCCTTGCTGAGCTCTGAAATATGCTTGATTCTCTGTCATCCTACAAAGGAAAAGAAGTATCTTTTGATACTTATCACACTTTAATCTACAGGTAATATTTTTCCTCATGTGATGTTCTTTCTTTCTTTAATTTATATTAATTCATTTTATATTAATTATTATTTTATATTAATTATAAAATATAATCAATTTCAATACTTATATTTTATATTATTTATATTAAATGAATTTATAATGAATTGGAACTCTTTTTTTTTCTAATCTATTATCTGACATTCTGCTTTGTTTTACTTTAAAGATAAGAAAGATTGTGGAAAAAAATAGAAAAATGAGATTTTAAATCCACCTGTCCTTATACACGTCCTTCCTTTTTAGACAGGGTCTCTATCTGGTCTAGAATTCACTATGCAGAACAGCCTGGCCTTGAACTCAGAAACATGTCTGCATCTCTTGAGAGCTGTGATTAAAGCTGTATACCATCATACTTGCTCTTTTTCATTGCAGACACTATTCTATAAAGTTAAGGGTCCTGCTGTTACAACTGCCAATGAACTTTGATCTTCTCTTCAAGGTGCCTTCTCCAAGCACAACAACAAAATAGGAACCTCTGCAGACACAGGTCAGTCCATTCACAGACCCAGTGGTTATTTAGGAATGTCTTTATTTATTCATATTTATGAACTTTAAAAATGTCCTTCCCCCCCACCCCCCGATTTCTAATTTTGTTAAATAATTTGAGACTTATTTTATGGCTTGGCACATAGTTTATCTTGGAGAATATTCCATATGCACACGAAAAGCAAGCATATTGGGGTGCTGTTACGTGGGGCGTTTGTTTCACAGATCTAATTAATTTACGCTGTTGTTCAAGTGTTACATTTTCTTGGTTGACTTATGCTTAGTAGCTCTATATTAAAGAATATATGATATTAAATCCCAATTTTCATTGAATCGATATTTTTCTATATTTGGTTCTTACAGATTTCATTTTATGTCTTTGAACCTTTCTTGTTAGGTATGTATATGTTTATAATTGCTATTTTGTCCCGATTAATTGAAACTTTTATTGTTACAAAATATCTCTCATTGTCTTTATTAACATTTGTTGTCAAAAAGTCACTGAAATGATAGCAATATGGCTATCCCAGGTCCCTTTTGTGTACTGATTCTATACATTTTTGTATACCTTTTGGCTTGTGAAGTATTTGTGTCTTTGTGTCTAAAGTGTGTCTATGTCAGTAACATATACTTTGATCAATAAAAAAATTATTTCACCAGCTTCATTCTTGGAATGGAGTAATTCAACTACTTACATTTCACTTAATTACAGTTAAGGTAGGATTAATATTGGTCATTTAGTTATCTGTGTTGTATAAGGCTTATGATATATTGTTTCTTTGTCTATTACTGCCTGTGTTTGTATTGAGTAGATATTTTTCTAGTGTTCTGTTTTAATTTACTCCTGGTTTCTATATCTATTTCTACTTTATTCTTATTGGGTTGCCTTGGGGATTGTAATCAACATCTTAACTTACAACAATTTAGAATGGAACAATGTCAACTTAACTTCAATCACAGACAAAGCTGTGCTACCTTATAATTGCATCTCTCAGGCTGTTACTCCAGCACTTGGTCTTTCTGCAGTTGCTTTTTGTGTCATAGGTCTAAGGAATTATGAGCTCACATTTATGCATCCTTTGGTATTTGCTTATGAAGTTGTCTTTAACTAGTGCTCCTGTGTCTTTATCTAAGTCCAAATGCTCCCTCCCTCCCTCCCTTTCATCCCGAAGAACTTCTTTCACAGTTAATGTAATGCACGCCTGTGAGTGATGAACTTACTTTTTCATTCATCCAAGATTAGCTTAATTTCTTCTTTATTTGAATACAAATGCCTTGGGTAGATTGCTGGGTAGCTAGTCTGATAGATGATGCTTTTCCAGGACTATGTCTGCCACATCACTTTCTGGGGCTGGAACTTCAGGGGCAACTGCAGACTGATCCTCTCTTTTTAACAGTGGAGACTATTTTCATAGCCAAGATGATTGGAAAGCTGTTGATTTTTTCAAGACTGCCACAGAGCTAGAGAAAGGCAGATGAAAATAAGGGTCATTTCTCCTCAATAAATGGTCCTTGGGTAGGTATGGCAAGCCTTTGATAAATTCTAAAGTAATAAATTGATTTTTAAGACTGGGAAAGTATCCACATTACTGGTAGAGACCCCTCCCCCCTTTCAGAGTTCTTATTGCACTGTTTCAGAAATGTTTCTGAAACTTATCTCCTCTTTGTGGAGAAAAATCAGGGTGGATCTTGTTCCTTAACTTTAGTGATCGGCAGATGCTGTGCTCTCCCAGTGACAGCAGTACTTTGCCCATCCATTCCCATGTTGAGTCTGGTACAATAATAAAACATCTCTGTTTCTCCTCTTTTTTATCACTGTACTCTTCCATGCAAAAGCTCCTGAAAATTTGTAGTCCATTCCAACATCCCTAAACCTTTCCTTGTTAGAACAATAACCCATAGGATGGAGACATATGACTACTAGCTAACATCTGCATGGCCATTGCAGGCAGTGAGACAACCCTGTCAAGTCATGCTCTGAAATGGATAATAAGCACTGAACAAAGCCCATATTTCTACAGAAAGTTATTTCTGGGCACTAGTCCCCCTTTGACTTCCATTTTCTATGCTGTGTATCAGGTTACATGTCTAGCTATAGATGGCTTTAGTTTAACAGTATAGTGTCATAACAAATTTATAGGTGGTAATGAGAACATATGTCAGCTTAGGTGTGAAAGAGATTCATAGTTAAGTGTTGCAAGAAGCTTTCTCATCCAACATGCAACTCTACTCTATGTATTTGGAGGTATTGGAGCCCAGGGATATTTAAAGGTGTCTAAGGGCTTTTAAGGCTTCACTGGTGATTCTGGATTATGAGGCTACACATAATGTAATGAATGTGTTCCTCGTCTTATGACCTCTGTTGCTCACAGTCAGGCACCTTGCCTCACCCTGGTCACGGCTCCTGGGTGCACTCCACCACCTCCTGCCTACTCCCCAAAGGCTGACTATAGTTGTTTGCTTTTCACAACTGTGGGTGGTGGAGACCAAATATAGACAATCTGAATCGTTTACTGGCTTCAGCCTCGGTCCATAGCAGACTCAGGACAGAGATCGTCAGCTCCGTTATCAGTCTGCGTGACTTGTCTGCCTGACCATTGGCTACTGGAGTCATAGAAGACTGTGGAGTGGCATATACTGGGGTGCTCTGCTGGGGACTGCATTTCCTCTGCATGGGGGAGCTCAGCGTTAAAAGGGTTCCTTCTAGAAACTTAGAACCAGCAGGTGTGTACCAGCAGGAAAATAGAAGCCAGTGAATGCCGGGTCTGTGCCTGGGCTTGCGGGAAAGGATTGCATTTCTCTGTTTTTGTCTACTTCTACATTCCAAAATCACTAATTCCTTTAATCAATAGCAGAGTTTTGTCCTGGGCACCCCTGGGACATCAGTATCGGCTTGGCTTGGTTAATGCCCTTTAATCCTCTCTCTCTCACAGAGCCTGGTGCGAATTTCGAGAAGAAGAGTTTATCAGAGGTAAGGAATGGAGAGGTCAGAAGTGACTCCTATTACATTAGGATTTGTTTTCCTCCCATTTTACAGGGACGTTTCACAGTCAAATTTCAGCAGGCATACAGGTAGGACTGGGCTTGCCCCACTACCTAGAGTCTATCCTCAACACCAAGAGAAATGCTGTAAATGAAAACTTCAGTGACAGGGGCTAGAGAGATGGTTCTGTGCTCCACAGCATTTGCTACTCTTCCCGAGGACAGAGCAATGGTTCCCAGCACCCACACTGGGTGCTATCTGTAACTCCATTCCAAGGAATCCAATATGTTCTGGCCTCCACAGGCACCTGCATACATGTGGCATACATTCACACAAATACACACACATACAAATAAATAGTGAAATAAATCTTTTAAAAACATCTTCTAAGATACTAAAATGCAGTTGCAAATTGTGTGTGTGTGTGTGTGTGTGTGTATACATCTGTGAGTGTATGTGTGCATGTATTATCTTAGATTCTTTTAATACTCAAAGAAACAGATCTACAGTAGTAACATGGCATGAGGTAGTCAGATGACATGGAGCGACCAGATGGCAAAGTTAAGATGTGTATTCACAAGTTCCTAGTTCTAGCTCCTAGCTTGGTAAATTTTTCATATAAGGCCTATATTATGATACTTTAAAAATCTTAGACTTGGGGCACTATTCAGCAGTACAGCATCTGCATAGCGTGTGTGACACCTGAGATTCAGTCTCTCGACAAACACATTTGCAGCAACAAGAACAGACAAAGAAAGCTTGGACAAATGTTTCCCTACCCCTGTCTTACTTCTCTTCTAGGGAGGGGCATTGGTCATCCTGAGATGTCAAAGCTCAAATGAAAGATACAGGGCCTCTCTGATTTACCTCATTAGCTGAATGAGCATTTCCTTTGTGTCTCTGGGTGCGGAGTGCTGTGCCAGGTGCAAGGAGTTGAATGGAGACACCTTTGGCCCTGCTTTGGGGAAGGTTCTCTGTCTCTAATTTGCATATAATTTAGGATCTTGCTGGCATAGTTATAAAAGGTGCTGGTGATGTCTAACCCTGTAAATGGGGCTTTGTGTGATCAACAGTGGAGAATAGAAGGTAGCAGCATCTCATGTTTTTCTGAAATGAACTTTTAAATATGGCTGCTGGATTTCTCCAGCCTAATATAAATAACAGAGAGTTGTGAATTGAAAATTTGGCCCCAGAATTCAAACTGTCTCAGGCTGTATGCACCCTGATGCCTTGTCCAATCCCTTGAATTTGCCATCTGCATGTCTCCCTCCCTTCCTGTCTTTTTCCTGGCTCCACATGACAATGTCCTGCTTATCCGGAAGCCCCAATCTTTCCGAATATTTTTCTAATCTCTCAAGACCACAGTGATTATTGCCTCAATTCCTTCAGCATGTTAACACGGCCCCTGTCTTTGAGGACATATGATGTTCCAGTCGCAGGGAATGCAGATCTGTGAATCCCTTCTTCTCCTGCCTGAGAAAAGAGCCTACCTTAGTCACCTCTTTCCCAGGACCTAGCAAACAGGCAACCACAAACTGATTCCTCCAGTGAAAGCTGAACCATCACCCTTGAACTTCAAGCATTGTAAATGAATGTAGGCATGTATACAATTTAAAACAATAGTTCTCTGCGGTGAAACCCAAGGTAAGATTTTACGTACCTCATCTGTAAACTGTCTCCATTTCAAGGACTGAGACCAAGTGACAAGTTTTTCCTAAGGAATGTCTGAAGGCCCCACCTCACTTCAATTCTTCTTGTATTTTTTTTTAACTGATGCTTAATGGATATTGACTGTCTTCTTAGCTGACTGATTGAATGACTGGATAGATGAATAAATGAATGGATGGTAGATGGGTGGATGGATGGATGGACTAACAAAAGTAAGTGGGGGGCAAAGCTAGTGTCAGACACAAGCAATCCAAGACACTTAGCCCTTGAGCTGTGAGATATATTACATATGTCTCAGACTGGCTGATGATACCAGTTTTTCCCAAAAGACCATTGTAGGATTACAACATCCTTAAGATCTTACTTAAACAGATTAAGCCCACTTCTGCATCAGGACCTCAGCTCACTATTTCCACTCCTCAGCTTTATTTTTTTTTCCAGCTTGTGTGGTCTGTTCTCTTTCTTCATTCAAGACTACTTGAAACTAAATCCTAAAATAGCTCCTTCCATTACTCCCTATCTCCAAGCTTGCTTATTTTTCTTTTCATAACTCATTCCCAAACACATTAGTCATCATCTACACGAAAGCATGACATGCAGTAAGAAGCCTGCTAGTATGTAGCTTTATATAGTACCCCTTTAACTTGATATATATTAATGTCTAGATTCTTCCTACTTATCTATCATCTATCTATATCTATTGATCATCTATCTATCTATCTATCTATCTATCTATCTATCTATCTATCTATTTATCTATCTATCACCTACCTACTTATCTCCTTACCTACCTACTTCTGTACTCATCATAACTTACATATTCCAGGCTGGCCTTGTACTCTTTACACAGCAAGGATCACCCTGAGCATCTCATTCTTCTGCTCCAATCTGAGTTCTTGGTTCAGAGGTAGGCATCATCATTCCTTGTTTTTGGAGTTCTGGCCATGAAACCTAGGAATTCATGCATGCCAGGCAAGTACTCTATCAAACGTAACTCCATCCCCAGTCATGGCATATTAAATATATATTTCTTGGTTTGTACACTATTTATGTTGCACTGTTAGAAGATAAACATTGCTAGGACATTTTGTTGTTACTGACATTGCTTATTTCATCTTTGATACTCATAACACAGATGGACAAGACCTGAGACCAATTTCTAACCTTCATCTTCATTCCTAGTCCATGGTACTGCCTTCTCTTTGTGTCGCTTATCCAAGAATAGAAATAAGGATCTAGAAACTTCTTGAGTACATCAATATCACATCAGAGCTTATAGGACTTTAGTGATCATCTTACAAAAAAAAAATAAGGTATTTAACAAGTATCGAGGCTAAGCCTCTGAGAGGAGCCGTGGCTTTCACTAAATCACCTAACATACCTGTTAACTGGTGTTATTAATCAGAACTCAGACCCTGTGATGCTGAACTTTAGTGTTCTCCATGTTTCATTGCCAAACCCACTTACTCAGTGTGGAAGACTAAGACCCTACTAAGGTAGAAAGTAGATCTGTACTTTGGAAAAAGACTTTCTTTTCTTTTTCTTTTCAAAATTTGTAAAAAATAAAAATTAACTACATTATTTCCCCTATACCCTTTCTTCCCTCCAAGCCCTTTCATGTTTCACGTACCTCACAACTTGTTCCCTCTCAAATTCAATTCATAGCCTCTTTCTTTGTTTACACACACACACACACACACACACACACACACACACAGAGGGGTGGAGAGAGAGAGAGAGAGAGAGAGAGAGAGAGAGAGAGAGAGAGATTGAGAGAGAGAGAAATGCATAAATATAACCAACCTGTTGAGTTCATTTAATGTTTCTTGTATGCGTATGATTCATGACTGACCACTTCGTGCTGGATAACCAATAAAGGACTCAGCCCAGGAAAGACTAATTTTTCCACTGTGACCACTCTTTGCTGCCCGTAGTTCTTTGTCTTGGTGGGTGTTCCCCAGGAGATGTCTTTTTCCAGTTTAGCATGTCTATTAATGTTGCCCTTGTCAAGTCTTGTTAGGCAGCATATTGCAGAGGTATCCTCGATAAATCTTCTCTGTCATTTCTAGGAGAAACAATCTCACAGAAATTTACATGGTACTCTGGATCTTATGGTATTTCTACCCCATCTTCCATGATGTTACTTAGGTCTTAGGTACAGGAGATGTTTTGAAGATTTATTCCTCTTGGCCAGGTTTTTTTTTTTAATAACAGTCTCTATGTAGTGCAGAGAGAAGTTGGGTAGTTAACATAAATGTCTAGGCTCAAATTGGCTTTCAAATAATGCTGACCATTGAGTACCCTATCCACTTTATTGTCCTGATATAGACTTACTTATACTAAATATTGACCACATAAGAGGAAATTCTATTTTACCATAATCTCCCTAAGAAACTATCAGAATAATATTAAGTGATCCTTTCTGGGAATAGCTATCAAAAAATATCAGTAACAATTCAGGAGTTATATAAACGCAGGCAGCCAAGCACCTGCTCTGACAGCATGTCCCAGGCTCAATGAGTCCTAAAATTTTATCACAGAAAGAAAAAGGCCCAAATACATTTAAATCTACTAAGTCGTAGTTCTTTTTAGGGTTATCATATATGTAATACTATATTACAATTCAGGTACAGTGATCAGTCTAGAAACTATGCCGAGTTCACAGACATTTAAGGCTCAACTGGGATGAGCTGTATTTGAGAAACTTAGAGCCCACTGGAGTTAGGTGGGTCAGAGAGGGTTGGAAGGAGCAGTTGTGTTCTATGCCTGGAGGATGAATAGAAGTCACCGTTAAGATGTACACTCAGTATACATAACACAGCATGGGCTAGATTCCACGGTCATACCCTGGACCCCTAGAGTTCCTGTGAAGAGTGCATCAGGTGCAGGATACTGTGAAGTATGAGGTGCAGTTTGGGAGAGTGAGCAATAAGAAAGAGGAATTCAAACACAGCATTAGGCAAGTAGTTATGGAAAGATGAAAGTAACCTGATGGGAGAGATGTTGGGAAGTTGATTAAAGAATAGGGAAGCTATGGCTGAAGATAGGGAGCAAAAGGCTTGACTACAACTGAAAGATATACTCGTGTATTCGGGACTCTACCCCCTGTTTCCCCTACCATCCAATAAATAAAGTATAATTGGTAGGAATATAACAGTACAATATAATAGTAGGGAGAGGCTTTATTCATACCAGCAAGGGAATACACACTTGTTCCTCTTGGTCCTCAAGAAAGGAACTTTCTTCCTTTAGCTTAACCCTAGTCATTTTCCTCATGCACACTCCTCTACCCATGGTGGAAAGTTGAAGAACAACTTTCTACATGTTCCCATAGCATTCTGTGTTCATGGTAGTAGTGGCTGTGTTATACCAAGATAACAGCATTTCATGACACTCTTACCCAGTCTCTGGCTCTTAAACTCTTTCCACCATTCTGTCTGTGATGCTCCTTGGATCTTGAGGTAGAAGAGGTAATATAGATGTCCCATTTAATACGGAGCCCCCTTCACCCGCTTATTCCCAGCTCTTTGACCAGATATGCATCTCTACATTGCCTGACATTCTTCAACCCTAGGCTGAGAGCATGGGGAGTTTGTGGATATAAATATAAACATGTAGAAGGTGGTTTGACAAAGTGTTCTGGGAAATCCCAGAGGTGTGTTGAACTGCTGGCCCTATGCCCTCTTACAGCTTTAGGTTTTTACAAGATTTACACCATCAGGTGTGTATTCTTTACATAGATCTACAATCCAATCACAATGCAGTTGATTATTACCAAAATAGTCATGCCAGTATTCTACTACTGGGCATATCATTCTTGGCAAATAGGTATTGGTCTATCACTGGTAAGGCTGTTGATAATTTTTCTCTTTCAACAGCCCAGGTAACACCCTTCGGTACTATGAACACTAGCTAGTATGATTGGAGTTCTCAACTTTGTTCTCTCTTGCTTTCCGTCTGTTCTATAACCAAGTGTATGATGCCTTCAGCAGTAGGGCCTTACCAGCTAGCTTTAGTGGGTAAGAGAGGTCAATGACAATAGTCTGTATACTTTGGGAATCTCA
This sequence comes from Tokudaia tokunoshimensis, assembly GCA_036184795.1. Classification (NCBI taxonomy): domain Eukaryota; kingdom Metazoa; phylum Chordata; class Mammalia; order Rodentia; family Muridae; genus Tokudaia; species Tokudaia tokunoshimensis. Next base: position 146,469,399 of record BTHU01000002.1, read on the forward strand.
GAGACCTCTCTAGCTAGTAACTCATAGGGAGGAATTCTCCATGTAGTGCTGGAGTTTTTGTTGAAAAGCCCACGACTTCTGAAAATAACATCATCTACATAGGGAGGGTACCTCCATTTCTAGTACTTTTTACTCTTAATTTTAAATTTAATGTCTTATACTATATATTTTTTAAATTTATAAAGTAGTGGGTTTCTTTATGGCCTTTTCATGAAATCCTTAAAATCCTTAGTTTTTTGTAACCCCATTGCCCCATTTACCTGCCTAAACCTGACATAAGCTTCTTCCTGTTCATGTCTGTTACTTGGCTTTAATATCCCCTGTGTCTTACCATCTCTACCTCTTAGTGCTTCCCTGTCCCTCTATGGCTCCTTTCTTGCTTCTCTCCGGAAGAATTTTAAACTTCAGAAAGAGAAATATATTACCGACAGCTAAAATTTCCTTTTTCTTTTCTTCCTTATCTTCCTCTTTTTGCTCTCCCTCCTCCTTTACTTCTTCCTTCTTCTCCTCCTCCTCTCCTCCTCTTCCTCTTCTTTTGAGAGAGGATCTCATTGTGTAGCCCTGCCTTGCCTCACTATGGAGACCAGGCTGGCTTTAAACTCATAAGGGATCTGCCTGCCTCTGCCTCCAAAGTGCTTAGATTAAAGGTGTGCCATCATGCCTATCCTGACAATCTTCATTTTGTTCCCAAAAGCAATACTGTTTTTATTATCTGACTTCATCCTCCCTTTGGCTTCTGTCATAATGCTTCTGAACGCTCCACCTGAGCAGCTGTGGACACAGCTTGTTATGGCATTGCCAAATAGCCAGACTCTGTGGCAGCAGGCAAGCATTCCTTCTACTTAGCTTCGAGGCTGACCCTCTTCTGATTAGCTGCCTGGACAGCATATGCTGTAGCTTTGGATTTTACCTCCTTCTCGAATACTGTAATTGTAAGGGGGGAAACCACAAGGAAAGATTTCCCATGGCAAGCCTACTTCAAACACGCATACTGAGCTAATGGCCAACAGGGCTTGGAGTTGGGAGGAGTCTTCAGACTGATGAGAACTTATGTACGTATTGTGAATCCCTCTCCTCTTACACCTAAGACACTGGCTGTGGAAGCTCCTCTTTCATCTCAAGATAGATTATCTAATGTTAAGTCAATATTAATTGTAATAATTACTATTTTTAACTCACTAGACTTTCCCCTTCTCCCCTTCCTGGCAACCATGGCTTCATGCTGGTCAGTATTTAATGAGAAGCAGAATGTGCTTGCACATTGGAAACTTTGAACTATGTAAGCCATTTGATGTGGAAACTTGCCTGAGGGCAGAGACCAGGTTTTTCTAGTGACCTGCTGGAGTATAAGCACATTTGTCGAGGCCTTAATCTAGAACTTGACCTGTGGGATTATCCTCTAGGTTAGCAGAAGGTTAGTTATGCTGGAAAGGCCAAGTTCAGAAAGTTTCTCATGCCATCTAGAGATGTCCTCAGGCCACTCTGCTTTTCTGTGTTTAGAGTCTGAAGGGAAAAAAATGTTCTTGTTTTTCCTTTGTGAAGAAAAGCTCTAGAAAAGATCTCATTGATCAAGACACTCAAGGCTATGAGGTACAAGTGACGAGGTTCCTCAGCAAAGTCTTGGAGCAGTGGATCTAGAACGGAGAATGCCTCCTTTTCAAGTCCAGTTTGCAGGCCTGGACTTGCAATATGATCTAAAACACTGTGTTCTCCTAAGAGGCCCCGGTGTGTGTGCTCAGCTATGTTGCTCAATGGATGAGTTTTCTTGTGCCTCCCCACACCCTTTCCTCTTCTTTCAGCACTGTCTCTCCAGAAATACATCCTTAAAACTTCAAGGAAATCAGTCTTATCTCATGACCTCTGCTGCCTGCATCTCATGGCAAGGCTGCAGTGTGCTCTAGGATCCTCTTCATAGGCTTGGATCTGTGACTGCATCATTGCAAGGAGCCCATTCCTGAAACATGCCATATCCCTTAATTTTGATTTCAAAGGCATGGTGTGAATAAAAAGGTAACCAAATCAAAATAATGGCCTATGGTCTGACTCGTCGTTCCTCCAAAGAAGATATATGTGTCAACAGCACATTGAACAATTTTAATACCATTAGCTTTTAGAGACTGTCAATCCAAAGCACTAAGAAATTCCATTTCATACTCACTGTGAATGGCAACAGTGAAAGGAACTGGAATATGAAGTACTAGTTTTGAACACTGAGACCTCATCAGAGGCCCTAGCCTATGTTAACCATGGTCTTGTTCTTCCTATGTTGGGGAAGATCTAAAGAAATTGGAATCCATGAGCACTGGTATATATAATGCTATAAAATATAACTGGCATAACTGGCAAAAAAAATAAGTTTGGAATTTCCTCAAAGGTTTAAACACAAAGTCACCATGTAATCTGATAATCTACCCCTGAGTATATTAAAAGATATACCCAAAGTATGCATACAGATATCTACAGGAATATTATTCAAAAAGTATAAAGTGATTCAAATGCTCACCAACTTATGACAAGAACAACAATAACAAAAACTAGGAAAGAATGGGACAGTATATGCTCATAGAAAGGAGTGACACGGGGAAACATGGCTAAGTCTTAAAGAAGCCTTGCACAAGGGCCATGGTTTGTAGGATTCTATTTATGTGAAATGTGTAGAGTGGGCAAATCCAGAGAAAGTAGATGGGTGATAACCGGGCTGGGAAATGTGGTGGGGGAAGGAGAGGTGACTGCTAGTGGGGGTATGGATTCTTTCTGGGTGAAGCAATGAGAATATTCTGGACTTCGTGGTAGCTCCAAGACTGTGGATCCAACAAAACCCACTGCACTGTATTCTTAATTATTCCCTTGAAGCTGAATTTTAGGGATAAGGACTATATTTCAATGGGTGACAAAATTCTATCCACAGGCATAATCACACACACACACACACACACACACACACACACACACGCAAACACACACGTAGAAAAGTGGATGGTTTAAAAGAAACCAACATATTTGTTTTAAAATAGAATCTTTGGTTTTTAAAACAGAAAATCTGTATGAATATATTTGCTGACCAAACTCCTGTGCTCCTTCCTGATGTATGTGAGAGGCACTGCATAGTGGCTTTCTGAGATTAGGGGTCACCTCCAGAACCACTGATACCATGAGCTTCCACAGAGCTTTGGGACAGTGTGGCACTAGTCAGCCTGTCAGCCTGTCAGCCTGTCAGCCTGTTAAGCCTTAAGTGGGTTTTTCTCTTCCTAACTGCAAACCATGCAAAAAAAAATGCTGTATTCTCACGATTTGTTTCATGTGGTATGCTAGTCATAGCAGTTTGTGTTTCCTATTTTCTCACTTGCAGGTTACCCCCCCCCTTGTCTCCTCAAGGACGGATGGAGTGGAGTGGTGGAAGCCTTTGGGGTGCGGGGTCCTATGAATCAGCCTTCCTGGTACAAGTCACAACAGTAATATCCTTTTCATGCTTTGGAGTTTTAAGAGACCATTCTGGAACTCATGAGGCATTACTGTCTCAGGAAGGCAGCAATAGTTGAGTAGGTAGTGTACACCTTCTTCTTAGGATACTTAGGCAGCTGGGCCTTGGTTTTCTCATCTACAAAATAGGTATTTCTGGGCTTAGGTGTAGCTCAGTAGCAGAGTGCTTACCTAGCATGACCAAGGTCCTGGGTTCTACCTCCTTCCCTGAAAAAAAGGGAGGAGTCCCTCCCTGCTTGAATTTCATAATCACAGATGTTGTTAGGAGTTTGTCACTGTCTATTTCGAATCTTGCTTTCTCTAAGCTTCCATTCTTCATTCCCACCCACCTCCAATAGTTTTGACAAATGATTAACTGCCCTTTATGTCTAAGTTGGTCAGTCCTGAATGTCTACAGTATGATGTGCATCTGCTTGCAAGTTTTAACAGAGCCCTCAGGTACTCTGGCTGTACTTTTCACACAAGAGAACCCCGAGGACCAAGATCAGTTCCACTGATAGCCCCTACCTCCAGACTGTCCTTGCAGCAACTTCTCATGCAGCATGATAGCAAGTTCTCCATCACTGTGGAGATACTGACTCTGCTCTGCCCTCCTGTGTCAATGTACAAAACACAGTGCTTAAAAGTGAGCAGACCAGAGAGGGGCTTACCTGCCTCAATCTGAACAGTGCATGCTTAAGTGGCGTAATTAATCAACTTCATATTTCCTTCATTTTCTTGGCTGCTCTATCCACCGAGGACTCACATTACATCTTTCATTTGTAAGCACCCTTCTCCAGCCCCTTTCCATGTGCATTTCAATTTTTTGAATGAAAGGGGTCAGGAATTACATTTTTCTTCTTGAGACCCACAGGATCAGGCATTTCTGCACTATAGCCCAACACTTGTTTACAAGTAGGCTTCCTGATGATACTGCTGTGAGGACACACTAGAGATACAGTACTGGTCCTGCTTCATTGATAAGCACATATGCAAGGCAGCATCTGGTCTAATGTGCCATCTGAGCACACCAGATGTGAGTACCCAGAAAGACACTACTTCTTAACCCTAGGCTTGACCCACTCTATTAAAATTGAACTAGAAGTCTCATCAGTACTCATTTAGGCTAAGCAAGGAGGCTACAGGGAGGGGCATAGAAGGAGAAAGAGTAAAAGGAAGAAAGGATATAAAAAATAAAGATAGTGTGGGGGATAGATTGAGAACATCACTGGGGAGTTTGTCAAAATGTCACCTTGTCTTGGTTATCTCCTTGTTCTTGAGTTAGGCTACCATCACCCTTTCTCATAATCTTGGTGATCAAATGTTTCTCTTGCTTCAAAAAGTTCTCTTACCCTCTTTCAGATGAGCCAGGCTTGGGTCCCAGCACCCACATGGTGGCTCACAACCATCTGTAACTCTAGTATCAGGGGATTTGACTTCCTCCTTCTAGCCTGTGACAGCAGCAGACATACATGTGATGTGTATGCATATCTACATGCACAGACAGAACACTCATACAAATAAAATAAATAAATATGATAAAATCATTTTTTTAAAAAGGGCAGTTATTTTAATGAAAACAAAGGGACTTCTAGATGGAAACAAAGACTCTCTGGTCATTAAATACATGAATGTTCTGAAACTGTCAGCAGCTACCCCAGTAGAACTTTAAATGACAGACAATGACCAATAACCTATAATCACACATCCCACAAGCATCCTCTGAACAGCTGTTATACATGAGCAATGTGCTGTATACACAAGACATGCCACCTATACAACCCTGCCCTTAAGAAGCTTAAAGCATCATTAGGGGCACAGAACGAAATCATTAGTAAACAATATAAGTCACTGTGTAATTAATTTTCCCAAGGCGTGGTGTGACTCTACCTATTGTAGGAAAGCAGTGAGTGGAAAATTCAACCCAGTCTGTTATTGTTGTGACAGGCCTTAAGAACAAGTTTGAAACATGAAAGTATGGCAAAAATTTCCATAATCTCAAGGGATAGGAAGATAAGAGTAGAAAGAGTGGGAGAAGGAGGTGATATTTTTTTTTTTTTTTTTTTTTTTAGCTCTTCGTTTTTCTTTATTTTTCAACACACCAGAAGAGAGCATCAGATCCCATTACAGATGATTATGAGCCACCATAGTTACTGGGAATTGAACTCAGGACCTCTAGAAGAGCAGTCAGTGCTCTTAACCACTGAGCCATCTCTCCAGACCCAGGAAGTTCTTTCTTAAGTCTAAACTATGTGAAGCAGAGGTATTCCACCACCTTCATCCTGCACTTCCAGGTACCCAGCAGGAAATATGCAGCTAGGGTCTCTCTGCTTTTTCCCTGAAAGGCAAACTTTCTGTTCAAAGTAACAGTGACATGCCATTTCTGTACACAAATGAAAGCTAGAGAAATAGACTAACCACTATGAGCCTCAGTTTCTCTTTTCTAATGCAATCACACTGTCCCATAGCAAGTCAGGTCAAGCCTAGAGTTAGAAGACAAAAAGATTTGAGCTCAAGTATTGATGTGGCCACTTAGCTTCTCTGAATCTTGACTTTCCCATCTGAAAAACAGGAAAGCTCTGAAGATCACATTTCTTTTTTTTTTTTTTTTTTTTTTTTTTGCTGTGTCCTATTATTTATTAAAATGCAAACGGAGAGACATTTTTGTAAAGAGATTATTAAGTATGACAACATATAGGCAAATTTCCACTTCAACTGAGTATAAATGTCACTGGTAACAGGCATTAAGGAAATGCATAGTGGTGTTCCGAAGTTCTTGATTTCTCATTGTTTAGTCTAATATTAACATTTATATTTACGGAAAAAGACAACATTCTCAGAAACATTCTGAGGATTTTTTTTTTTTTTTTTTTTTTTATGAAATTCTTTTTTTTTTTTTTTTTTTTAATTTAATTTTATTTTATTTTTTTAATTTACATTCCAAATCACTTCCCCTTTCCCGTTTCCTCCCTCCCCGAAAGTCCCATAAGCCCCCTTCCCTCCCTCTTTTCTCCGTTCAACCCCCTCTCATTACTCTGTCCTGGCGTTCCCCTACATCCAGTCTTTCCAGGACCAGGGGTCTCTCCTTCCATCTTTTTAGAAATCTATTGATATGCTGATTGTGTCTAGGGTATTCTGAGATTCTGGGTCAATATCCCCTTATCAGTGACTTCATACCATGTGTGATCTTTTAAAAGACACCGTCAAAAAGACAAAGCGGCAACCAACTAACTGGGAAATGATCTTTACCAACCTTACATCCGACAGAGGGCTAATATCCAAGATATACAAAGAACTCAAGAAGTTAAACTCCAGAGAGGCAAGTAACCCTATTAAAAAATGGGGTACAGAGCTCCACAAAGAGTTCTCACCTGAAGAATATCTAATGGCTGAGAAGCACCTAAAGAGATGTTCATCATCCTTAGTCATTAGGGAAATGCAAATCAAAACAACCCTGAGATTCCATCTCACACCAGTCAGGATGGCTAAGATCAAAAACACAGGAGACAGCAGTTGTTGGCGAGGATGTGGAGAAAGAGGAACACTCCTCCACTGCTGGTGGAATTGCAGGCTGGTACAACCACTCTGGAAAGCAGTCTGGCGGCTCCTCAGAAAACTGGGCATGACACTTCCGGAGGATCCGGCTATACCACTCCTGGGCATATACCCAGAGACTTTACCTGCATGCAATAAGGACACATGCTCCACTATATTCATAGCAGCCTTATTTATAATAGCCAGAAGCTGGAAAGAACCCAGATGTCCCTCAACGGAGGAATGGATTCAGAAGATGTGGTATATTTACACAATGGAATACTACTCTGCAATTAAAAACAATGAATTCACGAAATTCCTAGGCAAATGGTCAGAACTTGAAAATATCATCCTTAGTGAGGTAACCCAATCACAAAAGATCACACATGGTATGGAGGTGATATTTTAAGAGGGATTGCAGTGTAAGTTCTACAGTGGTAGATTTAATTAACATGGTTGATGTGAAGAAATAAACACTGAAAATGGCATTTACCTTTATTCTCTTAGACCTTATTCTTTTGCCCTAGAATCCCCCTCACCTCCTGCTCTTGTCCTTCTCATCCATGGAATATCTTTTAACAGAGGAGTTCTGGAATTCTATTGTATTTATGTTCCCCTAGTATGTGTCCTACATAATGGTGGTTGCTGTTATTTGTGATTATCATGGTCAATGTTATTTTATTTAAAAGATTCATCTTTCTCAATACAGCAGTCAGCCTCTTAAGAATTCAGATTGTGTCTAACCCATTCTACCCTGCGTATATAGTGCAACAAGTTGTGTTTCTAGATCCTGAAAAGCATTTTTAATGGATCAGGGGGACTCTGAGTATTGTTTGTGTCTATGGTCTTCTGGACACTACTGTGTCTGTCATTCTTGGTTCTTCATTTCAAGGTTGAACTGAGTATTGAAGGTGGTGATAGATGTAGAAAAGAGGACACAGAGAAAGTCTTAGGTCCGTGCAGAGATTGCCTCTCTTTTTTTGAAGGCAATCATCTCAGCTGCCCTGCTACACAGCAAATTAGAGGATAAGCATCCAAATCTTGGATAGAAGTTAGACGAGGTCGGAAAGAAGTCAGGAGACAAGTAAGGGGCTCATGTGAAGTCATAAGAACAGGTACCTGTGCTCCTGTCCTTTTGTGAGACATCTTCATGACAATGCTCAGTGTGTGCTAACATGGTTGCTGGTGTCCACAGAGCTATCTGTCTATCATGGTTTGAATATGAAATGCCCTCCATAGTCTCATGTATTGCAAATTTGGTTTTTGGTTGTCAAGTGCAGTTGTTTGAATGAGAATGTTATCCACAACCTTAGACATTTGGATGCAGTTTATTATGCAGTATGGATAGGTTTGGGTTTTGGAGGTATGGACTCAATGGAGGACATAAGTCATTGTGGATGGGCTGAAGAGTTAAAGACTTGCTCCATTTTTAGTTAGTTCTCTCTTCTTCATGGTTGTAGTTCAACCTTTAGCTTCTACATCAGCCACTATGCCTGCTGCTTGCTGCCATTCTTCTTTTGTATGGCAGACTCTTATCCCTCTGAAACCATAAGTCAAATAAATCCTTCCTTCTGTAAGTTACATTGATTATGGTGTTTTAACAGAGCAATAGAAAAATAGCTAATATGCCCAACTGAAAGACCTTCAGGAAGTGATTAGATGCTTGGGGTTCTGTCCTAATTAATGAATTGATTTCTTGATAGATTTATATCACAACCGCATTATCTGTAGACAGTAAAAAGCAGGGGTTAGAGACAAGTTGAAGAAAGTAAGTCACTAGGACATGTCCTTGGGGGCATATCCTGTTCTGGCCACTTCTGCAATCTATTTCTCTTCTCTCTTCTCACCTGCTCCTACTCTAGTGAAAGCCCCACTACCACACAAGTGCACCACCATGTCCAAACACACTAATCAAAGTCACCTCAGACAGATTCCTCTGAGACCATGAGCCAAATAAGTCATTTACGTCTCAGCTATTTCTCTGGGATATTTTGGTCATAGCAACAAGACAGATAACATAGAAACTCATCACAGAACTTCAGAGTAACTTTTGTAATCCCTTGAGTAGGGTGTAGCCAATTCTATCATATTTAGGTGCATGATTCTTTTATTTCCTTTACAAATAGCCATTTTGGATAGGAAAGGAGCTTTAGCTACTTGTGACTCTAAATATAAAAAATCTGGATATTCTAGTCAAGTCTAGAAGAGACTACATGATGCCTGCTATTTCTTTCTTAAATTTGGTACCATCAAAATAGGTAATTAGATTGAGCCCCCTGGAAGTCATGATGGTAGCCCACCCCAGCTGAGACAGAGAGGTAGAACTAGCTCCAAGGCCTAATATAGAAAATCAGACTTCATTAGATTCATAGTTATTGAGAGTATAGGATGAAGGTCCTTATGCATACAGATCTTCAGGGAAACCAGGGATATTAATCACACAGGGTTGTCTTTCCAATGGGAAAGTTGAAAAACCTGTTCTTTCAACAAGAAAGATGGCAATTTAAAGTGGTTAACAGCCTGGTGACCTGTGTGATCTGTTGGGCCAAGCAAGATCAAGCTTCTACAACCAGGACTGGAGGGAGGTAGTTATCTAAATGACCTTTATAGCCAGAGGTTCCTCTAAGCTCCCACAACCAGCACCAGAGATGACTAATAACCCAAATGATCTCTATGTTATCTGTGTGACCAGACCAAGCCAGATCCTTAGGTCCTTAAGCTAGTACAGACAGTCTATCTCTAAAACCTATTCATATTCTTGGAAGAAATCACACTACTGAGTTAAGTTTCAATGAAATTATGCTTCTTTGTATACCTGGGACTATATCATACCAGGAAACTTAAGTAATACTGGGTTTAAATACATTGGGAATAAACCACCGGTTACAAGATTCCCCAGTGTCTGATCTAAGTTGACAAAATCAATCTGCACCAAGTTTGTAGTTTTTTGTTGTTGTTGTTGTTTTTATGTATAGTTTGCTTCCCTGTGTGAGACCTGCTGGGTCCCCTTCCACTAGATTCCCACCCAACAAAGCCACTTACAAGTTAGGAGGTCTTGGGAAAGTTCTTTTGCTTAAGTCTCAGTCTCTTCTTGGGGAAAATGAAAATGATAACAACACAAAACTGAGTGGGTGGCTCAGGGATTAAATGAGGTGGTGTATGTGTGTGAATCTTCGTGCATAGCACCTGGGCAGAGTCATCACTTGATAAACAGCAGCCATCAGATAATTACCATCAGCATCATTCCCTGCTCAGCCCTGCCCAAGTGGCTCTGCCTTGAATAGGGTTTGGGTAGAGCACAGGGGAGGTTATGAGTCTAAATGTGTGGCACATCCTGAGAAAACTGCAGTATCGTGGGTGTGTCTCCTCTCCAAATCAGGTCTGAGAACTGCTGACAAAAGTGAATCACGAATTTGAGTGGTATGTGATGCCCGTGTTCTGGGCAAGCCCAGATCCTATTGTAGCCAAAAGGTTATTTTCACAGGAAGAGATTTACCAATCATGCACTCCGCAACCCCCTTTCTTTCTCCCCTTTCTATGCCTGTCTCCATATCTCTCCTTGGTCTTTTGATTCAAGAGAAACCTGACTTCATCACTATAAAAGAAACCAATTATTGTTTATTCTTTTGACCTACTTGGACTGGCTGATACATTGTTCTATGGCATCTCATTTTATAACAAAATCTCCTGTCACATTAGAAGACACTCAGCCACTTCAAGGCTGGACTGATATGGAAAATTAGTATTCATTGACAGTGCATGATTTAAGGGAGTCCAAAATCATTGTCCAAGCTACCTTGTCATTTATCAACCAGGGGAGCAGAAGTTCTGTCATCTTAGAGTCTTTCTTAGTGTCACAACTCTGGAGAGCTGTAAGGCAGGACTGACTGCTCAAATCAGAATCATTCATTAACTTTGTGTCTGTGTATATGTGTGCTTATTGTGTCTGGATGTGTGTGTGTGTGTCTATGTGCCTGTGCCTGTGTGTCTGCATGCTAGTGTGTCTATGTCTGTTCCTGTGTGTGTGTGTGTGTGTGTGTGTGTGTGTGTGTGTGTGTGTGTGTGTGTGTATGTGCACTTATGATTTTGGATGCATGTTAACTTGTGCATATATATTTATGTAGAGGCCATAGGTCAAGTTTGGTTCCTATTCTTCATGTACCTTTCACCATGACTTTTGAGGCAGGATCTCTCACTGATGCATTAGGTTAGGCAGGCTGTCCAGCAAGCCCCGGGAGTTTGCCTGTCTCTTCCTTTCTAGCATTGGGATTACAAGAAGGCTGGGACACCACAGTAGGCTTTTTATGCAGGTTATGGCGATTGAACACTGTAGTCACACTATCCTCAATTCTGCTCAGAACTGAGATTCGTTTTTTTCCACAATGTCTAGAACTAAAAAGTCAAGCTTAGAGACACAAGGCAGGGCCTTATCAAAGGGACAACACATGTAGCAGGATTAGGCCCCATGGACACGAATAACTCAACCAGGCTGCCGCTATTGTCTTCCCAATCTGCCCTGGAGGGAGTGATCCCATGGGTTGAGACATAACCTCACCACCAAAGCCAAAGTATGTCATGGAGCTTTTAATAACCCTGCCTGTCCCTGCCTCCCCCACTCAGGGGAACAGCTGGCCTCACCCTCCCTGCTTCTCATTGTCATTTTCTCTCCTGTGTGATACCAGGGCATTGTCTTCAAGTGGGTGGCCCCATAGGAAGAAGCTTGCTTTGGGGATAGGAGCACTGTTCACTTTAGAATATCTTTTACGCTATTGTTGCTGGAATTGCCTCTCTGCGATGGTTACAAAAGGCACCTGGGAGATTCAGCCTAATTAGGGGGCCCACTGAACTCTCCACTTGATGTAACTTCAGCTCCACCCAGGTTTACCTGGGTTACCTGGGTTCTACTCACCTCCTCCACTCACCTGCTCTCCACCCCTGAGAACCTCAACAGGATGCAAGAGCTTCTGAACGCCGACACTGGAGGGGTCTGCATTTGCACACTTTGCTCAAAATGCCTTGTCTGCTCCTTGTGACCTGGACCCTATTCGAGGGACACAATTCACCCAGTAGCAAACAAGAGCCAACTGTTAATTTCCAGGAATTGTGTGAGCCAGTTGCCATCATGCTTGGCTCCACTGTACTGAGAGTGTTTATACCATGGGACGTAACAGGCACCGTGTCAGAGTACGCCATGCCCTTTCACGAGGGATCCTGCTCCCTCTGAAGCTGACAGTATCTTCCTCTTCCTTACTCCTCACTTCTAGTCTTTCCCAGGTCAGGGGCTTTTCTCTAATGCTTCTCGCTGACTCTGACTGAAGTGAATATTAGTAGGCATTCCCTGCTATCATATTTGTGGATGAATAACTGATACCCCTGGTGAAATAGCACCTTCTACCTGAGGCAAAACCCTAAGCACTGACACTAGTCTGTGTTCCTCTTTGTGTCATTTTGAGTCCCTAATTTGGGGTGGAGACTGTAGTGAAATTACTGGTCCCTTGGCCACCTCCCAGTATGTTATTGGGAAGCAGAGTAATGTTACGTCCCTTCCTGACCTATAGGTACTCAGTTAGCAAGGTCATACCCTTCCAACCTGACTTGATCTTTTGTCACATTTTTCAATGTGTGGGTCCCTCCATACTCAAAAGTGTTGTAAAATCCTTGTCCATTCCTTCAAGATTCTGTGTTTCATTCTATTAGATCAAGATCCTTGCCTTAATTTCTTTTCCAGTTGTTATGATGAAAATATTCCAACAATAGCAATTAGGGGAAGAAAGGGTTTATCTTAGCTCTCAAATCCAGATTATAGTTCATTGCTCTAGGGAAATCACAGCTGATCAGAGGCAACTGGTCACATTTCAACCACTGTGAAGATGCAAAAATAATGAAGGCTAGTGTTCAACTTTACATTCAGCTCATGAGATGATACACTCACAGTGAGAGGGTCTTCCCACATTGATGAAAGTAGTCGAGATAATTCTCCGCAGACATGCCTAGAGACCCATCTCTTAGGTGATTCTAGATTTCATCAAATTGACAATTAACACTAACCATCACCATCCCCAAGAAACAGAAGCATGTTTCAGAAAAGAAGGATTTGTATCATTGTCTTAGTCTTGGAATCGCCTAGCATCACAGTCCAGGGCATTTCAGTCATGTTTGTGACTCTAGATAGAGATGTCACTCTCTACTAAGAAGAGACTCATGCTTAGTAATGCTCAAATTCTTGAACTAGTTAAATTTTCTTATCCATTTTGCCACCACTTCTCCAAGGTCCTTCCTCTCCATACATTAAATTCTTAATGAATGATCAGGAAGTCTGGACCTGACAAGATCTATTTAGACCAGAAGGGGAGGAGAAGGCAACCACAAAGTTTCTGCACATTATTAAAGGTACATGAGTCCCTCTGCAGGGTATGATGTCCCTGCTGTCTCCACACAGAAATGTCCACTGGAGCAAGGCTTCATTTAGTGGATGTAGAATGGAAAGGTTGAAGCCTTGGTTTCTGTTTCTACATTCTAGACACTGCTGAACTCAGAAAACTGAAGTGTGGTGTCCTTGGCCGTTGATCCTTGTTCTCAAGCACATCACTCATCACCAGTTATAATTAGTGATTTATGGACTGCTATGTATCCAGCCCTGAACTCTGCACCCAAGCAGGCAATACCCTGCCTATGTTATGTATGAGTGTGCTCCCAGTGCTGGCCAAGTAATGGCTGTCCAAGAGTTGCTTGTTAAATGACCTGAAGATCTTTCTTAACAAAGTAGATTTTACTTCTTTGGTCCTATTTTGAGTTTGAGCTCCTTGTTCCTACTGAATGCACTAGTTTGGATTTATAATACTATTGAAGCCAGAAATCAGATTGTGCTGAAGGTAAAGGTTCTCCTAAGGTTTACACAACTGGCTTAAGTATTGTAATACCACTAGAAGATTCAGTTGGTAATCTTCTGCTTAAAAACCTGAGATGCACACCACCTTTTCAAACTTACTAACAGCTTTTTTCCCCCCAAACTAACTTAGCTTGACAATATAGATCACAATGTTAAGTGCCAAAGAGTGGAACTAAGAAATTTGAATAGGCTCTATATTAACTCTCATGAATTAAGGCTGAGCACCTTAAGTCAATGATATGGTACTTACTCATCATGTAAAAAAATCCTGAGTTCCACATTCAGCACTGAAAAACAAGTGCATGCATTTATAAGAGCTGTGAGAAAGCAGTGATTGTAGCTCTCCATGCCTTTCTGCCTACATTGTGTCTTTCCAGGTCTATAAAGGCAAAACAAATTCCCATTAACTCCCAAGACAAATGGTGCTGTGTTGCAGGCCTGTTTTAAAATGAGATGAGGGCTTGAGACTCCTTAGTGGCAAATGATGAGCCATCCTATGGAGAGAGAAGATGACACTGCTTTGCTTTCAATCGACAGTGGTCTGGGATGTTCTCAGTTCTTGGTCTCTGCCTCATACATAGGCCTTCCTTACATAGTAGATGTATATAGCCAGACCAGGGTTAGAGACACTGTAAACCGCTTCTGGTGTCTGTGGAATTTTCTTAAACTCCAATGTTGTCTTTCAAGGTACATATGGTGACCTCTGAGTGTCCCCTTTCCAGTCCTACCTCTCTCATGTCCTCAAGCACAGTCAAGTCTGAGTTCAAGTCCTGCTGTGGCAGGCATCTCATTTGCTAAAGAGCTTGAAGTCATGCTTGTAGAAAGACATTCCCACACAATGACCACTTAGCTGCTATGTGCGTGTTAGCTCTTGGGCGTTTTCTGTGGTCTAGGCCAAGGGTCTTTGAAGTGTGGTACTTAAACATCACCCCAAATTTCCAGGCCTCACTACATACCAGTGGATCATTTTGGAGGTGGACTCCAGAGCCCTGTTTCAACAAAATCTCCAGGTGTCTGTGATTCATGTTTAAACTTGAGAAATACTTGATAAGGCGATGTTTTAGACTCATACTTATTTAAATCACAGGCTACAATGGAATTACAAAGAACTGTAAGAAGTCTGCTTTTCTTTTTAAATGTATTTTTGAGGCAAGATCTCCCTCCATAGCTTTATAATCCAATGTGTCTGGGAGCTTCTTATGAAGCCCAGGTTGACCTTGAACAAGCCAGTACTTCCATCTCAGCTCTCCAAATTCTGGAGTTGCCATGTTTGGTAGGAAGTCATTTTAAAGATGGCATAGCCTTCCTCTTTTTTCAGGTGAGTACCCTGGATATGGAACATGCCCATGTGTATATCCTAAACCTCAGATAGGATTTATTGGTTCACAATTCAGAGCTCTAGGGTAAATCGTTCTAGAGAGTTCTCATGAGCTCTGGCGTTGAAAGATGGGTTTGCCTACTTGGGTCTCAGAAAACAAAGTTTCTTAGGGTTTGGCCTTCTCAGATGAGATGCAAATCCTTTCTTCCCTTTCTAAACCTTTCTCCTCATCTCTTACCACACATCAGAACAGAACTGTCTTGAAGAAAAAGCAATCTTCAAGGTCTTGGTTCAGAAGTCAGGGTCTGCCTGGTCTCTCTTCCGGAGTACTGACAGGTGATTCCCAAGTGTAACTGTTACCCAGATTCCCTGCATACCTAGCAACAGATGGACAGTCTGTAGAGGACTCCTCATTGGAATTCTGGGAAAACCTATTCACAGCAGTGGGGGAGGGGCTGAAGAATATCTCTGAACAGTTTGGCTGCAAATGAGCAGAGCTTGGCAACCTTCACTGCCCTTAAAAAGGAAAGAACTTGATGTGTTTGGGGACAGTTCATTATCACTTAGGGGGTGAAAAAATCAAAACTTTAAAGTGCCTTCCAGACTCCTTTGCCTGTGTCCTTCCAGCTCAGGGCAGTTGCCAGCTTTAAATTTCATCTATCATTTTGAGACCATATGTGGAAGTTCTGATCAGTGACATTTTTATTTTTATTTTTCAGACCGAAAAGGCTTGTCTCTCTTCCAAACTGTCTTATTAAAAAGGCTAGAGTTGCCTCCACGGCCTGCAGGCAGAATGGTGACAAGCGAGAGGGAGGGAGAACTTGGCGATTTGGGAAGGACAGAGTTGGCGCAAGTCTCTTGCACGCCTGTCTCCTCTAAGCCTCTCCTGGACTTTGCTGGTGTCATTCACAAAGGTTCCACCACTCTCCTCCCAAGACCTTCTGAAGCCTTTGACTTTCACAATCTGCATGTCCCGTCCCTAAACACAGCTCCGGGCATCAACCTCTATCAACAGAGATTTGAACAGCAAGTTGTTGGAAGACACTGGTTCTTCTGCTTCCAAAATAATATTTTTTTCTGCCTTTGGCATTATTTTTTGGCATTGGGTGCCTTCACTATTTTCCCTCAGCAGATCTGTAAGTTAATATTTATAGAGAGAATCACTACAAGTCAGCATGGGTTCACTGAGAATCAGCCACGTGGAACTAACCCTATTTCCCCGTCTCAAAATGGTAACCAGGCAGTAAATTGGAAGGAAGCCAAAATGTAGAGCACCCTCATTTCAGAAGGGCATTTATTGCCCAACTGAAACATTTAAACAACAAACATTCAGAGAAATAAAGGGTATGCTTAAATACTATGTGCAGATTCATTGTTGAGACCAAAATTTGAACAAAATTATTTGTTCTCCATCCTACTTCCTACTGTGTCCTAAAGATTCTTCGGTGATTTTTGTAAAACCAGAGAAGCTTGTTCATCAACAAGCTTGTTTTATTGTATGTTAGGGATAAAGACAGGAAAGGTTTCAGATTCACCCCAAAGACAAGAATGTCCAACCAAGGCTAAAAAAATGGCTTCTGACATACACATCTATGCAACCAATTGCATGAACAGTAGCAGAAGACCTGGTTTAATAATTTACAATTAAAAAAAAAAAGACAGGTTCTCTCATGGACCACCAGCTCAGGAATGCAGCTGCCAAGAAAACTAAGCAGGTTGGGGCTCTATTAATAGTAGCATAAAGCACAGATCAAAGGATACATGACCCCACTGCACATCGCACTGGTCAGACCACAGCTGGACTGCGGGCTTGTCTTTGCTCTAGAGGCCACATTCTGCTAGGAACATTGACAGATAGGGAACATGTCACCAGTAGGAGCTGTGATGGGGAGCAGCCTAGGATCTGATTCATCTAAGCCTCAAACAACAGGAAAGTTCAAGCTCTCAAAAGTTCCAGGAAAGCAAGTTTTACTTCAAAATGGCAAGATTTACTTAAAAACTTGATGTTTCCCAGTACTGATATCTGTTCCTCACAAATTAATAATCCAAGAAACTGCTTAAACTAAAACTGTAAGTGACATCAGGTATCTTGTGAAGGGGATTGTATACATATATGTGTAGTATAGTTTTTGGTTTCTTTTCACTATGGCTTCCAGATCTGGGTCTGAGCTAGTTTTTCCCCAGGACAAGAACCTAGAGAGCAGAGGACCTATGAGGTGGAAATTTCTGGAAGCTATCTTGTGAGAGCACTTGTGATGTTTTGCTGAAAACAGACACTTGAAAGGGTGCTTGATGTTTAGAAGGAATATAAATGGAACCCCACAAGCACTGAGAGGACTCTCTTGCATTGATAAACCATGAAATGCTTCACTGCTCTTTGCTGGTCTTTGCTGATCTTCACTTCACGGAGGAACATAACAAAGAGTTTCTCATGGTGTTCCGGCTGATTCTGGCCACTTCTGCTGACTCATGTCAATTCGGCAGTCTTGATCTGTTAGATCATGCCACCATAACTGATTTGTGTTTGGTGTTTGCTATTGAACTGCACTGCTAGTATCCTGGCAATGAAGAATTGAATCACCTCAAGAAACTCCTTCTAAATAGGTTTACAACCCCTTTTTCTTATTAACCTTCTTTCTCTCCTACCTCTGGTTGGTGGGCTAGAAGGAAGGTTAAAGGGTTTTCAGAACTCTAAATTAAGCAGGTTTTGAAAAATATAAGCCTACAGACATAATTTTCAGAGACACGTTAGTAAGAACTAGGCAGGCAAGCTGGGTTTCATTGCATCTCAGTTGTGTTGTTGACTTGCTTTTGTTTGGTCTGACATCTGGAAAGTAAGAAAGAGGAGTTGCCTGGTATGTAACTTTACTCTTAAAAAGAACACCCTGGGGGCTGGAGAGATGGCAGTTAAGAGCACTGACTGCTCTTCCATAGGTCCTAGATTTAAATCCCAGCAACCACATGGTGATTCACAACCATCTGTAATGAAATATCATGCATTCTTCTGGGGTGTCTGAGACAGCTACAGTGTAGTTACAAATAATAAATAAATAAATCTTAACAAAAAAGAATGTCCTGTGCATTATACCTAGTATCATAAAAATAACCTAAGTAGATACATTAGCAATATTGGTTGGAAGTACACTTTTTGAGACCTCAGCCTGAAGATGAGGAATCCCAAGGTCTACTTAGATCAGTGGTTCTCAACCTTCCTAATGCAATTCTTTAATATAGCTCATGTTGTGGTGACTCCCAACCATAAAATTATTTCATTGCTGCTGTATAACTGCAATTTTGCCACAGCTATAAGTCATATTGTTGCATCTAATATGCAAGATGTCTGATATTGGACTCCTGTAAAAGAAGCCTTTGACCTCAAAAGGGGTTACAACACACAGGTTGAGAACTGTTGATTTACATTCTTTTTTTTTCTAAGTTTTTTTTTATTTACGTTCAAAATCATTTCCCCTTTCCCGTTTCCTCCCTCCCCGAAAGTCCCATAAGCCCCCTTCCCTCCCTCTTTTCCCCATTCAACGCCCTCTCGCTTCTCTGTCCTGGCATTCCCCTACATCCAGTCTTTCCAGGACCAGGGGTCTCTCCTTCCGTCTTCTTGGAAATCTATTGATATGCGAATTATGTCTAGGGTATTCCAAGATTCTGGGTTAATATCCCCTTATCAGTGACTGCATACCATGTGTGTTCTTTTGTGATTGGGTTACCTCACTAAGGATGATATTTTCAAGTTCTGACCATTTGCCTAGGAATTTCGTGAATTCATTGTTTTTAATTGCAGAATAGTATTCCATTGTGTAAATATACCGCTGTTGATTTACATTATTTTCTTCACTACTTCAGGCACTTGCAGAGGATAGCCAAATTTGCTGCCAATCTTTCCTGAGAATGGTCATGTTTACCAATAGTGTAACAGAGTTCTTAAAATGAAAATCTATGTATGTCTACACAAATATTTTCTGCGTGCTCAATGATTCAATGTGTCAGTGATTAGTAACACAGAAAATACTGAAAATGCAGGCTAAGTCCATTCTCAGAAAATTATACAGTGGCTAACAAGAAAATTCTCCTGTGGAAACATCTACACCTTGTTTGAATAAGCGCAATAAAAGAGTTTCGGGAAAAAAAAAAGAGTTCACACCATGTCTCTAGTGGCTGACATGCATTGTTTAACCTGTACAGAAAAGTCTCTGAATTTTGCATTGGTTGCTAATATATTAAATTGAGAAATTTTACTTTAAAATGTGGGTTTATTCTATGAAAGAAACCCCAAACTTTTAAATTAAAACTGATTGTGTGTGTGTGTGTGTGTGTGTGTGTGTGTGTGTGTGTGTGTGTGAAATAAAACATATGGCCATTCCACTCACACCCAGAGACAGTTTGAACCCCAGGAGCTCTGACATCATGAGATTCACAAGTGAGTTCCCCCTGCCCCAATAACTGGTCTAGCTAGGGCCTCCTGCCCTGCCAGAAACATATCTTCCTTCCAGTCTACAACTATACCTGGGAGCAGATCCTGTGCTCCAGCCCCCCACACCCACCACAACCCAAAGTCACCTTGAGTCCCAGAAGGTCTGCTACAGCAAGACTCACAGAACAGGCACTCCAGACCACCCCATCACCACCACCACCACCACACACATACATCCAGAGACAGCCTGACTCAAAAAGGCACAACATAACTAGGTTCACAGAGATGAAAAGCTCCAGTCAGAGACAATAAGGCCAATTAACACTAGAGATAACCATATGGTGAGAGGCAACATATGAATCCACTTCTCCCACCATAGCAAGCTTTGGATAGCCTAATACATCTGAAAAACAAGATTCTGATCTAAAACCCCATCTCATGAAGATGATAGAGGACCTTAAGGAGAATATAAATAACTTCCTTAAAAGAAATATAGGAAAACACAATCAAACAGATGAAGTAATTGAATAAAACTGTCCAGGATCTAAAATTGGAAATAAAAATAATAAAAAAAATCACAAGTGGACACAACCCTGGAGATGGAAAACCTAGGAAAGAGATCAGGAGTTACATATGCAAGTATCACCAGCAGAATAGAAGAGACAGAAGAGAGAATCTCAGGTGTAGAAAATACCACAGGGGGAAAAAAAAAGAATCCTACTATTAACAAAAAAAAAAAAAAAAAGAAAAAGAAAAAGAAAATACCACAGAAGACATTGACACAACAGCCGAAGAAAATACAAAGTGTATAAAGCTCCAAAACATCCAGTAAATTCAGGACACAAAGAAAAAACTAAGCCTAAGAATAATAGGTATAGGAGAGAGCAAAGATTCCCAATACAAAGGACCAGTTCTTCGACAAAATAATAGAAGAAAACTTCCCTAACTTAAAGAAAGAAATGCCCATAAACATACAAGAAGTGTACAGAATGCTGAATAGATTGGACCAGAAAAGACATGCCTCCTGTCACATAATAACCAAAACACCAAATGCACAGAAAGAAAGCAGTAAGGGAAAATGGTCAAGTAACATATAAAGGCAGACCTATTAGAATTACACCAGACTTCTCAACAGAGACTCTAAAATCCAGAAGATCTTGGGCAGATGTCATACAGACCCTAAAAAAACAAAAATGCCAGTCCAAGCTACTATACCCAGCAAAACTCTCAATTGCCATAGATGGAGAAACCAAGATATTCCATGACAAAACCAAATTTATATCTTTCTACTAAACTAGGTCTTCAGAGGATAATAGAAGGAAAACTCCAACACAAGGAGGGAAATTACACCAAAGAAACAGCAAGAAATTAATTTTCTCACATCAAACCTAAAAGAAGAGAACCAGATAAACACACTTCAACCTCTAACAACAAAGATAACAGGAAACAACAATCATTGGTCTTTAATATCTCTCAAAATCAATGAACTCAATTCCACAATGAAAAGACATAGACTAACAAGCTGGACATGTAAACAGGACCCAACATTTTGTTGCATACAGAAAACAGACCTCAATGACAAAGAAAGACACTACCTCAGAGTAGAAAGTTGGAAAAAAATTTTCCAGGCAAATGGTCCCAAGAAACCAGCTGGACTAGTCATTCTATTATCCAATAAAATAGACTTTCAAACAAAAGTTATCAAAAAAGATGAGAAAGTACACTTCATACTCATCAAAGGAAAAACCTACCAAGTTGAATTCTCAATTCTGAATATCTATGCCCCAAATCCAAGAGTACTCATATTGTAAAAGAACCTTTACTAAAGCCTAAATCACACATTGCACCTAATACAATAATAGTGGGTAACTTCAACACTCCACTCTCATAAATGGACAGATCATGGAAACAAACTAAACAGAGACACAGTGAATCTATTAGAAGTTATGAACCAAATGGATTTAACAGATCTACGTAGAATTTCACCCTAAAACAAAAACTATAAATTTTTCTCAGCACCTTATAGTACTTCTCCAAAATTGACCATATAATCAGGCACAAAACAAACCTCAACAGATATGAGGGTATTGAATTAATCCCATGCATTCTATCAGGTCAACATGGACTAAGGCTGGTCTTCAATTACAACAGAAACCCACATACTCATGGAAGCTGAACAACTCTCTATTCCATAATAAATTGGTCAGGGAAGAAATAAAGAAATTAAAGACTTTCTAGAATTTAATGAAAATGAAAGCACAGCACACCCAAACTTATGGTACACAATGAAAATAGTGCTAAGAAGAAAACTCATAGCTCTTCCTAAAGAAACTGAAGAGACTTACACTAGCAGTTTAATAGCACATCTGAAAACTCTAGAACAACAAAAAAAGCAAATATACTCAAGAGGAATAGACGGTAGGAAATAATTAAATTCAGGGCTGAAATCAACCAAGTAAAACAATGAGAACTATTCAAACAATTAACAAAACTAGGAGATGGTTCTTTGAGAAAATCAACAAGATAGATAAACCCTTAGACAAACTAACTAGAGGGCACAGATACAGTATCTAAATTAACAAAATCAGAAATGAAAAGGGAGGCATAACAACAAAAACTGAGGAAATTTAAAAAATCATCAAATCCTACTACAAAAGCCTATATTCAACAAAACTGAAAAATCTAGATGAAATGAATGATTTTCTAGACAGATACCAGGTACCAAAGTTAAATTAAGATCAGGTAAACCATCTAAACAGTCCCACCCATAACCCCTAAGGAAATAAAAGCAGTCATTAAGTCTCCCAAACAAACAAACAAACAAAAAAAATTAAGGTCAGGGTCAGATGGTTTTAGTGCAGAATTCTATCAGTCCTTCAAAGACCTAATACCAGCACTTCTTACACTAGTCTATAAAATAGAAACAGAAACAACAGCACCTAATTCATTCTATGAAGCCACAGTTATGCTGATACCCAAAACACATGCAGAGACTCAACAAAGACAGAGAACTTCAGACCAATTTCCCTTATAAATATCTATGCAAAAATACTCAATAAAATTCTCACAAACCAAATCCAAGAACACATCAAAATGCTCATTCAGCCCGATCAAGTAGGCTTTATCCTAGGAATGCAGGGATAGATCAATATATGGAAATCCAGCAATGTAATCCACTATTTAAAAAAACTCAAAGGAAAAAAAAACCACAATATCATTTCATTAGATGATGAAAAAGTCCTTGACAAAATACAACACCCCTTCATGTGAAAAAATGTCTTGGAAAGATCAGGAATTCAAGGCCCATACCTAAACATAATAAAAGCAATATACAGCAAACCAATAGCCAGCATAAAAATAAATGGAAAGAAACTTGAGGTAATCCCACTAAAATCGGGGACAAGTCAAGGCTGCCTAGTCTCTCCCTATTTATTCAATATAGTACTTGAAGTTCTAGCTACAGCAATTACACAACAAATGGAGGTCAAAGGGATACAAATTGGAAAGGAAGAAATCAAGATATTGCTATTCTCAGATGATACAATAGTATATATACTAAACCCCAAAAATTCTACCAGAGAACTCCTACAATTGATAAGCAACTTCAGCAATGTAACTGGATATAAAATTTACTCAAACAAGTCAGTAGCCTTCTTCTACACAAAGGATAAATGGGCAGAGAAAGAAAGTAGGGAAACGACACCCTTCACAACAGTCACAAATAATATAAAATATCTTGATGTAACTAACCAAGCAAGTGAAAGATCTGTACGACAAGAACTTCAAGTCTCTGAAGAAAGAAATAGAAGACCTCAGAAGAAGGAAAGACCTCCCATGTTCATAGATCAGCAGGATTAACATAGTAAAGATGGCCATTTTACCAGAGTAATCTGCAGATTCAATGCAATTCTGATCAAAATTCAAACTCAATTCTTCAAAGAAATAAAAGAGCAATTTTCAACTTTATCTGGAAAAACAAAAAACCCAGGAGAGTGAAAACAAATCTAAACAATAAAAGAACTTCTGGGGGAATCACCATCTCTGACCTCAAGCTCTACTACAGAGCAATAGTGATAAAAACCACATGGTATTGGTACAAAGACAGACAGGTAGATTGATGGAATAGAATTGAAGATCCAGAAATAAACTCACACACCTATGGTCACTTGATCTTTGATAAAGAAGCCAAAACCATCCAGTGGAAAAAAAGAAAACATTGTCAAAAATAGTGCTTGTTCAACTGGCAGTCAGCATGTAGAAGAATGAAAATTGATCCATTTTTATCTCCTTGTTTAAAGCTCAAGTCCAAGTGGATCAAGGACATCCACACAAAATCAGATATGCTTAATCTAATAGAAGAAAAATTGGGAAATAGCATCGAAGACAGGGGAAATTTTCCTGAAATTTCCTGAGCCACCAGTGGCTCAGGCTCTAAGATCAACATTTGACAATGGGACCTCATAAAATTGAAAAGCTTCCGTAAGGTAAAAGACACTGTCAATAGGACAAAACAGCAACTTATAGATTGGGAAAAGATCTTTACCAAGCCTCCATACAACAGAGGGCTAATATTCAAAATACACAAAGAACTCAAGAAATTAGACTCCAGAGAACCAGATAACCCTATTAAAAATGGGGTACAGAACCAAACAAAGAATTCTCAACTAAGGAATCTTGAATGGCCAAGAAGACCCTAAAGAAATGTTCAACATCCTTAGTCATCAGGGAAATGCAAATCAAAACGACCCTGAGATTCCACCTCACACCAATCAGAATGGCTAAGATCAGAAACTCAGGGGACAGCAGATACTGGCTGGCGAGATGTGGAGAAAGAGGAATGCTCCTCTGTTGCTAGTGGGATTGCAAGCTGGTACAGCCACTCTGGAAATCAATCTGGCAGTTGTTGAAAAACTTGGAAATAGTTCTGCCTGAAGACCCAGCTATACCACTCCTGGGCATGTAGCCAAAAGATGCTCCAACAGATAACAAGGATACATGTTTCACTATGTTCATAGCAGCCTTATTTATAATAGCCAGAAGCTGGAAAGAACCCAAATGTCCTTCAACAAAAGAATGGATACACAAAATGTGATACATTTGCACAATGGAGTACTACTCAGCTATTAAAAATGATGACTTCGGGGACCCCCTCCCCCCCGCACTGGGCGGGAGACTACCAGCTTCCCTTCCGCGACCTCTGTTCCGGTAGACTGCACTGAAGAGACAGGTACCCACGTTCTCCCCAATATAACATCGCTTGGCACACGGCCTGTTGGGGCTTCCGTCTGCTCCCAAGAACGGGACAGCGCTGTGGTCGTCTGGGCGCCAGATCTGCTGTAGGCCATTGCCTCTGCAGGGTGACCAGCGCCACCGAGAGAGTGCAGAGTGCACTTCGCCATCTTTGCTCCAGTGGCCGGGAAGTTGGGACTGCCAGGCTCGGAGACAGACAGGCATAATATCGCTTGGGTCTCGGGCGGCTTGTGTGTACGCTGCTCCCAAGAGCTGGGCAGATCTGCAGTAACCAGCGTGCCAGCTCTGCTGTGGGACTTCTGCCCGTCAGAGGGACGCCCCCTCCCCCCCACTCTGGGAGAGATCACACACCCCTGCACAGGGCAGGAGCCTACCAGCCTCCCTTTGGTGACCTCTGCTCCAGGAATCCACTACACTGAACCTTTGGATGTGCAGGGACTCCCCAGTATAACATCACTTGGGGCAAGGCACATCAGGGCTCCAAAGTCACTCAGGAGCAGGGCAGGCCCCAGAAATCTGTGCCAGGGGAATCCTGGTAATCCAGGGGGGCCGGAAATAGCTTTGCAGGCTCACAGGAGGTCCAACCAACAGCCAGTGACAGCAGGACCAACTAACATCAGAGGTAACCACATGGCAAAAGGCAAACGTAGGAACGTTACTAACAGAAATCAAAGTAATATGGCACCATCCAAACCCAACTCTCCAACAGCAGCAAGTCCTGGATACCCCACCACACCTGAAAGACAAGATCTGGATTTAAAATCACTTCTCATGATGCTATTAGAGGATCACAAGAAGGACACAAATAAATCTAATAAAGAATTACAGGAGACCATGAATCAACATTTAGAAGCCCTTACAAAGGAAACACAAAAATAGATTAGAGAAATGCAGGAGAACATGGATCAAAAGATGGAGGCCCACAAGGAGACAACACAAAAATTGCTTAAAGAAATGAATCAACGGGTAGATGCACTCACAAAGGAATCACAAAAATTGCATAAAGAAATGCAGAAGAATATGGGTCAACAGATGGATGCCCATAGGGAGGCAATACAAAAATTGCTTAAAGAAATGAATCAATGGATAGATGCCCTTACAAAGGAAACACGAGAACTGCTAAAAGAAATGCAGGAGACGATGGATCAACAGATGGAATCCCATGAGGAGGAAACACAAAAATTGCTCAGAGAAATGCAGGAGAACATGGGTCAACAGGCAGAAATCCTGAAAGAGGTAATGCAAAAATACCTTAAAGAAATACAGGAAAATACAAACAAACAAGTGAAGGATCTCAGCAAATCCATCCAGGAACTAAAAAAGGAAGTAGAAACAACTAAGAAATCACAAAGGGAGACAACTTTGGAGATAGAAAACCTTGGGAAGAAATCAGGAGTCATAGATGCAAACATCAACAATAGAATACAAGAGATGGAAGAAAGAATCTCAGGTGCTGAAGATTCCATAGAAAGCATCGACTCAACAGTCAAAGAAAATGCAAAATGCAAAAAACGTGTAACTCAAAACATCCAGGAAATCCAGACACAATGAGAAGACCAAACCTAAGGATTATAGGTATAGATGAGAGTGAAGATTTGCAACTTAAAGGGCCAGTAAACATCTTCAACAAAATTATGGAGGAAAACTTCCCTAACCTAAAGAGAGAGATGCCGATGAACGTACAAGAAGCCTACAGAACTCCAAACAGACTGGACCAGAACAGAAATACCTCCCGTCACATAATAATCAAAACACCAAATGTTCTAAACAAAGAAAGAATATTAAAAGCAGTAAGAGAAAAGGGCCAAGTAACATACAAAGGAAGACCTATCCGAATCACATCAGACTTCTCACCAGAGACTATGAAAGCCGGAAGATCCTGGGCAGATCTCATGCAGACACTAAGAGAGCACAAATGCCAACCTAGACTACCCTACCCAGCAAAACTCTCAATCACCATAGATGGAGAGACCAAGATATTCCATGATAAAACCAAATTTTCACAATATCTTTTCACAAATCCAGCCCTGAAACGGATAATAGGTGGAAACCACCAATACAGGGAGAGAAACAACACCCTGGAAACAATGAGATAATGATTTTCTTGAATCAAACCCAAAAGTAGATAACCACTCAAACATAAAGATAGCGTCAAGAATGGCAGGTGGCAATAATCACTATGCCTTAATCTCTCTTAATATCAATGGTCTCAATTCCCCAATAAAAAGACATAGACTAGCAGACTGGATACGTAAACAGGACCCAGCATTTTGCTGCATGCAGGAAACGCACCTCAGTGTCAAAGACAAACACTACCTCAGAGTAAAAGGCTGGAAAACAATTTTACAAGCAAATGGCCCCAAGAAACGAGCCATCCTAATATCAGATAAAATTGATTTTCAACCTAAAGTCATCAAAAAAAGACACAGAAGGACACTACATACTGATCAAGGGAAAAATCCAACAACAAGAACTCTCAATTCTGAATATCTATGCTCCAAATGCAAGGGCACCCTCATTAGTAAAAGAAACTTTACTAAAGCTCAAAGCACACATCGCACCTCACACAATAATAGTGGATGACTTCAACACCCCGCTCTCTGAAATGGATCGTTCAGGAAAGCAGAAACTAAACAGGGACACAGTGAATCTAATTGAAGCCTTGGACCAAATGGAACTAACAGATATATATAGAACATTTCATCCTAGAGCTAAAGAATACACCTTCTTCTCAGCACCTCATGGTACCTTCTCCAAAATTGACCATATAATTGGTCACAAATCAGACCTCAACAGATATAAGAAGATAGAACTAATCCCATGCCTCCTATCAGATCACTATGGAATAAGGGTGGTCTTCAATGGCAACAAAAAAAAAAAAGAAAACCCACGTACACATGGAGGCTGAACAATGCTCTACTCAATAATAACTTGGTCAAGGTGGAAATAAAGAAAGAAATCAAAGACTTTTTGAAAGTTAATGAAAATGAAGGCACAACATACCCTAATTTATGGGACACAATGAAAGTAGTGCTAAGAGGAAAATTCATAGCCCTGAGTGCCGCCAAAAAGAAATGGGAGACAGCATACACTAACAGCTTAATGGCACACCTGAAAGCCCTGGAGCAAAAAGAAGCAAATACACCCAAGAGGAGTAGAAGGCAGGAAATCATCAAACTCAGGGCTGAAATCAATCAAGTAGAAACAAATAAAACCATACAAAGAATCAACAAAACAAGGAGTTGGTTCTTTGAGAAAATCAACAAGATAGATAAACCCTTAGCCAGACTAACCAGAGGGCACAGAGATAGTATCCAAATTAATAAAATCAGAAATGAAAAGGGAGAGATAACAACAGAAACTGAGGAAATTCAAAAAATTATCAGATCCTACTACAAAAACCTGTATTCAACACAACTAGAAAATCTCGAGGAAATGGACAATTTCCTTGACAGATACCAAATACCAAAATTAAATCAGGATCAAATAGACCATCTAAACCGTCCTATAACCCCTGAAGAAATAGAAATTGTCATTGGAAGTCTTCCAACCAAAAAAAGCACAGGTCCAGATGGTTTTAGTGCAGAATTCTATCAGACCTTCAAAGAAGACCTAACACTCTTCAAACTGTTCCACAAAATAGAAACAGAAGGAACACTACCCAACTCGTTCTATGAAGCCACAATTACACTAATACCAAAAGCACACAAAGATCCGACAAAGAAAGAGAATCTCAGGCCAATCTCTCTTATGAATATCGATGCAAAAATACTCAATAAAATTCTTGCCAACCGAATCCAAGAACACATCAAAACGATCATTCACCACGATCAAGTAGGCTTCATCCCAGGGATGCAGGGATGGGTCAATATAAGGAAATCCATCAATGTAATCCACTATATAAACAATCTCAAAGAAAAAAACACATGGTCATCTCATTAGATGCTGAGAAAGCATTTGACAAAATTCAACATCCTTTCATGCTAAAGGTCTTAAAAAGATCAGGAATTCGAGGCCCATATCTAAACATAGTAAAAGCAATTTACAGCAAACTGGTAGCCAGCATCAATCTAAATGGAGAGAAACTTGAAGCAGTCCCACTAAAATCAGGGACTAGACAAGGCTGCCCTCTCTCTCCATATCTTTTCAATATAGTACTTGAAGTTCTAGCTAGAGCAATTAGAAAACAAAAAGTGGTCAAAGGGATACAAATTGGAAAGGAAGAAGTCAAACTATCACTATTTGCAGACGATATGATAGTATATTTAAGTGACCCAAAGAACTCCACCAGAGAACTCCTACAGCTGATAAACGACTTCAGCAAAGTGGCCGGTTATAAAATCAACTCAAGCAAGTCAGTGGCCTTCCTATACTCAAAGGATAAGCAGGCTGAGAAAGAAGTAAGAGAAATGATACCCTTCACGATAGCCACAAACAATATAAAGTATCTTGGCGTGACTCTAACCAAACAAGTGAAAGATCTGTATGACAAGAACTTCAAGTCTCTGAAGAAAGAAATTGAAGAAGACCTCAGAAGATGGAAAAATCTGCCATGTTCATGGATTGGCAGGATTAATATAGTAAAAATGACCATCTTACCAAAAGCAATATACAGATTCAATGCAATCCCCATCAAAATCCCAACTCAATTCTTCATAGAGTTAGAAAGAGCAATTCAAAAATTCATCTGGAATAACAGAAAACCCAGAATAGCTAAAACTATTCTCAAGAGTAAAAGAACCTCTGGGGGAATCAGTATCCCGGACCTCAAGCTGTACTACAGAGCAATAGTGTTAAAAACCGCATGGTATTGGTACAGTGACAGGCATGTAGATCAATGGAACAGAATTGAAGGCCCAGAAATGAATCCACACTCCTATGGTCACTTGATCTTTGACAAAGGAGCTAAAACCATCCAGTGGAAAAAAGACAGCCTTTTCAACAAATGGTGTTGGCTCAACTGGAGGTCAACATGCAGAAGAATGCAAATTGACCCATTCTTATCTCCTTGCACTAAGCTCAATTCCAAGTGGATCAAGGACCTCCACATAAAACCAGACACACTGAAACTAATAGAAAGGAAACTAGGGAAGAACCTTGAACATATGGGCACAGGGGAGAATTTCCTGAAAAGAACTCCAATAGCTTATGCTCTAAGATCAAGAATTGACAAATGGGACCTCATTAAATTACAAAGTTTTTGCAATGCAAAAGACACTGTCAAAAAGACAAAGCGGCAACCAACTAACTGGGAAATGATCTTTACCAACCCTACATCTGACAGAGGGCTAATATTCAATATATACAAAGAACTCAAGAAGTTAAACTCCAGAGAGGCAAGTAACCCTATTAAAAAATGGGGTACAGAGCTAAACAAAGAGTTCTCACCTGAAGAATATCTAATGGCTGAGAAGCACCTAAAGAGATGTTCATCATCCTTAGTCATTAGGGAAATGCAAATCAAAACAACCCTGAGATTCCATCTCACACCAGTCAGGATGGCTAAGATCAAAAACACAGGAGACAGCAGTTGTTGGCGAGGATGTGGAGAAAGAGGAATACTCCTCCACTGCTGGTGGAATTGCAAGCTGGTACAACCACTCTGGAAAGCTGTCTGGCGGTTCCTCAGAAAACTGGGCATGACACTCCCGGAGGATCCGGCTATACTACTCCTGGGCATATACCCTGAGGTTTTACCTGCATGCAATAAGGACACATGCTCCACTATGTTCATAGCAGCCTTATTTATAATAGCCAGAAGCTGGAAAGAACCCAGATATCCCTCAACGGAGGAATGGATTCAGAAGATGTGGTATATTTACACCATGGAATACTACTCTGCAATTAAAAACAATGAATTCACGAAATTCCTAGGCAAATGGTCAGAACTTGAAAATATCATCCTTAGTGAGGTAACCCAATCACAAAAAAACACACATGGTATGCAGTCACTGATAAGGGGATATTAACCCAGAATCTCGGAATACCCTAGACACCATTCGCATATCAATAGATTTCCAAGAAGATGGAAGGAGAGACCCCTGGTCCTGGAAAGACTGGATGTAGGGGAATGCCAGGACAGAGAAGCGAGAGGGGGTTGAATGGGGAAAAGATGGATGGAAGGGGGCTTATGGGACTTTCGGGGAAGGAGGAAACGGGAAAGGGGAAATGATTTTGAATGTAAATAAAAAAAACTTAGAAAATAAAATAAAATTAAAAAAAAAAAAGAAAAAGAATGGGGTACAGAGCTAAACAGGGATTTTTCAACTCAGGAAACTCGAATAGCTCTGAAGCACCTAAAGAAATGTTCAGCATCCCTAGTTTTCAGGGAAATGCAAATCAAAACAACCCTGAGATTTCACCTCACACCTGTCAGAATGATTAAGATGAAAATATTCAGGGGATAGCAGATTATGGAGACGATGTGGAGAAAGAGGAACACTTCTCCATTGCTGGTGGGATTGCAAGCTAGTAAAACCACCCTGGAAATCTGTTTAGAGGTTCCTCAGAAAATTGGACCTAGTTCTACCTGAGGATCCAGCTCTACCACTCCTGGACATATACCCAGAAAATACTCCAACATGTAATAAGGACACATGCTCCACTATGCTCATAACAGCCTTATTTATAATAACCAGAAGCTGGAAAGAACTTAGCTTCACAGTTATTCACAGGAACAACTAGGGAGACAAAGTGTGGAGCAGAGACGGAAGGAAAGGCCAGCTAGATACTGTCCTACCTGTGAATTCATCCTCTAAACATTCACCGAACCCTGAAACTACTATGGAGGACAAGAAGTGCATACCTAAATGAGCCTGTTAATGGTTGTCTTTCCGTGAGGGCCTGCCAGAGCCTTAGAGATACAGAGGCGAAGACTAGCAGTCAACCATTGGACTGAGCTTGGGGTTCACAATGGAGGAGTTGGAGGACAGTCTGGAGGATTTGGGGGGGAGGTTGCAGCCCCATGTGAAGAACTAAAATTTCAGCCAAGCAGATGTCCCAGGGCTCCCTGGGACTAAGCCATCATCCAAGGAGTACATGTGGTTCCAGCCAAAAGATTGGCAGAAGAATGCTTTGTTGGGCATCAGTGGGAGGAGAGGTCCTTGGTCCTTTAAAGGCTCAATAGAGGTCCCAGTGTGGGGAAATGGAGTGGGGGTCATGGGAGTGGCTTGGGGGAAGGAGGATATTCTTGGAGGCAGGGGTGGGAGGATGTGTTGGGGGTTTTCAGGGAGGAGGGAAATGAGGAAGGGGTATAACATTTGAAATGTAATTGAAGAATATATTCAATAAAAGGGGGGAAGAGTCTAAAAAAAATGATGACTTCATGAATTTTGTAGGCAAATGGATGGACCTAGAAAATATCCTGAGTGAGCTAACTCATATCCAAAAGGACACATATGGTATGTATTCACTGATAAGTAGATATTAGCCCAAAAGTTTAGAATACCCACAATAAAACTCACATACCATATGAAGCTTAATAAGAAGGAAGGCCAAAGTGTGGATGCTTCAAACCCACATAGAAGGGGGAACAAAATAATCATGGGAGGCAGAAGGAAGGAGGGAGGGGGCTGCTAGGGAGAGAGGAGGGGGAAGGAAATAAAGGGGAGGCAGGATCAGGTATGGGAAGAGATAGGAGAGAAGTCTAGAGTGGCAAGAGATGTATAGCAGTAGGGGGTGGGAAAAGAGCGGGGGGGACCACTAGAAAGTCCCAGATGCCAGGGAAGTAAGAGCTTCCCAGGACCCAATTGGGATGACATTAGCTGAAATACCCAAAAAGAGGACATAGAACCTGATGAGTCCACCTTTAGTAGATAGGCATGGCCCCCAGTTGAGGGATGGGGCTACCCACCCATCTCAAAAAAATTTAACCCAGAACTGTTCCTGTCTAAAGGAAACTCAGGGACAGATAATGGAGCATAGACTGAAGGAAAGGCCATCCACAGACCACACCACTTAGGGATCCATTCCATTTGCATACAGCAGACCTGACACTATTGCTGATGCCAAGAAGTGCTCTCAGATAGGAGCCTAGTATGGCTGTCCTCTGAGAGGCTCTGCCAGCATCTGACTAAGACAGATGCAGATAATCACAGTCAATGATTAGACTGAGCCCACGGACCCTAATAGAAGAGTTAGGGGAAGGACTGAAGGGGCTGAAGTGGATTGCAACCTCATAAGAAGAACAACAGTATTAATTAACCAGAACCCCCACCCCAGAGTTCCCAGGGACTAAACCACCAACCGAAGAGTATACATGAGCCAGTCCATGACTCCAGATATATATATATATCTATATCTATATCTATATATATATATATATATATCTATATCTATATCTATATCTATATCTATATATATATATATATATATATATATATATATATATATATCTCAGAGAATGGTATTATCTGGCATCGATGGGATGGGAAGCCCTTGGTTCTGTGGAAGCTTCTTTCCCCAGGGTAGGATGATGCTATAGGTGTGAGGCCATAGTGGGTGGCAAAGTGGAAGGGGGATGGGATGGGGAGTTTATGGAGGGGAGGGGGACAACATTTGAAATGTAAATAAATAAGATAACCAATTAAATTTTTTAAAAGAAAAGAAATATTACACAAGAGGATAGTGGTGCAAAGTAAGGGGGGAAGGCTTCAGAGTGGAAACCCTGGCAGGAAAACTTGAGGCTACTCACTTAGAAGTATGCTGATGATGGTATATGAGAGATATTTGTAGAAAATTCTAGAATACTATTTAGAGTAAATAAATCACAAAATATTCAAATTACCAAAAGAATGTCAAGGAACCTAAGGAAAGTAGAGAATAGGCAGAGGAGACCGAAAAGTAGAAAAACAATAATTTAACCCAAATACTAAATATGTTAAATGCAATGAGTAAACACTAGAATTAAAAAAGCATAGATTGTCGCTTTAGAAGGAAAAAGTGTGACTAAGTTAAGGACACTCTATAAAAAACAAATTTAGGTCTGGCAGGATGGTGAGAAGACCCAGAATGTAAAATGTAGAGCCTACAGCCCTAAGAGTCAAACTGGATCCCTGCAACTAAGCAAAGGGGAGAACAAAGGACAGACTCCACGGCTGTCCTCTGACTTCTGTACATGTGCCATGGAATATACATACCTGCACAACACACACACACTCACACACACACACACACACACATACACACACACACAGAGGCATGGACACACACACATATAATAAACAAATATGCAATAAACAAAAAAAGTAAAACAAAACACATATATAAAGAAAAATAAAAATTAAAACAATGGAAAATACTCATGCAAACACTAATTATAAGCTTTTTATAGTGGCTATATTAACTAATAGAAAATATGTAGACTTCAAAAGAAGGAATACAACCTTGGGAATACATTTAGTGATAAGGAATGAACCAAACACATCCTTTTGTGATCAAAAAGTCACAACAATCCTAAATACATATACACCCAATAACAGTGTTGCAAAACTCATAACAGAAAATCTAGTAAAAGTTTAAAAAGAAATAGGAAAGACAGTAATTATGACTAAGTATTTCAACACATTTCTCCTGGTAATGGACAGAAATATACAAATCACATGTATAATAAGTATTTCTACAATGCTATCAGCTATCTTGATGTGACTATGTCTAAAACTTTCCACCCAGTGATAGAAAAACATTCATTCATTAAAATAAGTCATATTCTGGGCCATAAAACAAATTTCTGTTTGTATATGAGGCCTGAAATCAAGCAAAGGATGCTTTTAACTATGGTGTAGTTAAACTTTAAAGATACTTGTAAGAACTTTAAAGAGTAAATGTAGCTATATTGTGAAGGAAAGGGCCCCAGAACAAATCCAGAAAAAAACTTACTTGAAGTTCTGAGTCTGGGCCTTATCCTTTTGACTTTTAAGGTGATAAACACTTGACTCGATTATTCTAATTCTTTTAACTAGAAGCCATGGACTCTCTCAAGACTTGTCATTACAGAATCTAGCCATCCTTTGCCAGAAAAAAATGTCCACAGGCTCTATTCTCAAAAGGCCAATGAAACGTGCCTGCCCACACACATCTTCTACCGTGCCTTTCATGGTGACTGTCAGTAAGGTGCTATAGGCATGTGAATGAGATTGCCATTATAAAACGTTTAAGGTCTATCTGGAAGAACTGGGCTGGAGAGATGGCTCAGTGGTTATGACCATACATACTCCTCCTGTAGAGAAACTCAGATTACCAGCACCCATGTCAAGTGCTTTACCACTTCCTACAACTCTAACATCAGGGGATCTGATGCCTCTGCCTTCTCAGAGTGCCTGGACCTATGTGCATATACCCACATGTAGACACATACACCTATTTAAAAATAATAAAAATAAATCTTTACACTCCAAAGAGGACGTCAGTCATGGACAAATTAGAGTAAACCATTTCATCAAACTACATAGGTAGGCTGCTGCTAATGTACCACTGAAGTTTTTAAAGTTTTCACCAAAATAAGAGGTTTTAATTGAAACAATTATTTTTAATTGGATGTTTGATGTTTTATTTATTTACATTTCAAATGTTATCTTCTTTCCCAGTTTTCCCCTCTGCAAATCCCCTATCCCATCCCTCCTCCCCCTGCTTCTATGAGGGTACTCCCCCCACCCACCCACTCACACACACATGCACACTCCTACCTCACCACCCTGGCATTACCTACACTGGGTCATTGATCCTTCACAGAACCAAGGGTCTCCCCTCCCATCGATGCCAGATAAGGCTATCCTCTGCTACATATGCAGCCAGAGCTATGGGTCCTATTTGGTTGGTGGCTTAGTCCCTGGGAACTCTGGGGGGTCTGGTTGGTTGATATCGTTCTTCCTATGGGGTTGCAAACCCCTTCAGCTCCTTCAGTCCTTATCCTAACTCCTTCACTGTGAACTCAGTCCAATGGTTGGCTGTGAGCATCAGCATCTGTATTTGTCAGGCTCTGTCAGGACCTTTCAGGAGACAGCTATATTAGGCTCCTGTCAGCTAGCACTTCCTGGCATTAGCAATAGTGTCTGGATTTGATGTCTGTATATGGGATAGATCCCCAGGTGGGGCAGTCTCTGGATGGCCTTTCCTTCAGTCTCTGCTCCATACTTTGTCCCCATATTTCTTTTAGACAGGAGCAATTCTTGGTACAGAGTCAGGCAGGTAGATTGATAGAATAGAATTGAAGACCCAGAAATAAACCCACATACCTATGGTCACTTGATCTTTGACAAAGAAGCTAAAACCTTCCAGTGGATAAAAGACAGCATTTTCAACAAATGGTGCTGGTTCAACTGGTGGTCAGCATGTAGAAGAATGCAAATCGATCCATTCTTATCTCCTTTTACAAAGCTCAAGTTCAATTGGATCGAGTACCTTCACATAAAATCAGATCACTGAATCTAATAGAAGAAAAAGTGGGGAAGAGCCTCGAACATATGGGCACAGGGGAACATGTCCTGAACAGAACACCAATAGCTTATACTCTAAGATCAACAATTGACAAATGGGACCTCATAAAATTGTAAAGCTTCTGTAAGGCAAAGGACACTGTCAATAGGACAAAACGACAACCAACAGTTTGGGAAAAGATTTTTACCAAACCTACATTCGATAGAGGCTAATATCTAATATATACAAAGAACTCAAGAAGTTAGATTCCAGAGATCCGAATAACTCTATTAAAAATGGGGTACAGAGTTAAACAAAGAATTCTCAACTGAGGAATTTCGAATGGCTAAGAAGCACCTAAAGCAATGTTCAATATTTTTAGTCATTAGGGAAATGCAAATCAAAACGACCCTGAGATTCCACTTCACACCAGTCAGAATGGCTAAGATCAACAACTTAGGCTACAGCAGATGCTGGCAAGGATGTGGAGAATGAGTAACACTCTTCCACTGTTGGTGGGATTGCAAGCTGGTACAACCACTCCAGAAATCAGTCTGGTGGTTCCTTAGAAAATTGAACATAGTACTGCCTGAGGATCAAGCTATACCACTACTGGGCATATACCCAAAAGATGTTTGAACATATAACAAGGACACATGCCCCATTATATTCATAGCAGCCTTATTTATGTCCAGATGTTCCTCAACAGAAGAAAGGATACAGAAAATGTGGTACATTTGCACAATGGAGTACTGCTCAACTATTAAAAACATTGAATTTTGTAGTCAAATGGATGGAACTAGAAAATACCATCCTGAGTAACCCAGTCACAAAATAATACACATAGTATGCACTCACTGATAAGTGGATATTAGGGGAAAAGCTCGGAATACCCAAGATACAATTCACAGATCACTTGAAGCTCAAGAAGAAGGAAGACCAAAGTGTGGATGCCTCGATCCTTCTTAGAAGGGG
This sequence comes from Tokudaia tokunoshimensis, assembly GCA_036184795.1. Classification (NCBI taxonomy): domain Eukaryota; kingdom Metazoa; phylum Chordata; class Mammalia; order Rodentia; family Muridae; genus Tokudaia; species Tokudaia tokunoshimensis. The sequence goes on from BTHU01000002.1 coordinate 146,506,659, forward strand.
TAACAAAAATACTCACAGGAGGTAGAGGGTGGGAGGGACCTGGGAGGAAGAGAGGAAGGGGAGGGGAAAAAAGGGAGCAGGATCAGGTATGGGAGGAGACAGGAAATTGAACAGAGGTGTGTAGCAATGAGGGATGGGGAACTGGGGGTCGCCACCAGAAAGTTCCAGACACCAGGAAAGTAAGAGTCTTCCAGGACCCAATGGGGATGACTTTAGTTGAAATACCCAACAAAAGGGAAGAAGAATCTGTTGAAACCATATCCAGAGGTTAGGCAAGGCCCCTGCTTGGGGGATGGGGCCACCCACTAATCTTCAAATTTTTAACCCAGAAGCAGAATTATTTTTATCCACCTCAGCTGACTATTTTATTTCCCCTTCTGTATGAGATTCAAGCATCTTCCTTTGGGCCCTCCTTGTTATTTAGTTTTTTTGAGCCCGTGGATTGTAGCCTGGGTATCCTGTTCTCTAGGGCTAACAACCACTTATCAGTGAGTACATATCATTCATGTCCTTTTGGGTCTGGGTTACATCACTCAGGATGATCTTTGCTAGTTCCATCTGTTTGTGTACAAATTTCATAATGTCATCATTTTTAATGGCTGAGTAACATTCCATTGTGTAAATACAGCACATTTTCTTCATTCATTGGTCGAAGGGCATTTAGGTTGTTTCCAGTTTCTGGCTATTATGCCTTTACCATGTAATGACTGGAAGATCTCTTGTGAGATGACATTGTTGTACTCTCCAGATCCTTACAAGATGTCCTTGTCTTCCCTCCCTTACTCACTCCCGTTCTGCCCATGGACTTTGTTCTTATCATTTTTGGTGGCAATATGAGTATTTTAACTTATGCTCTGGCTAACCTGAGAAGCAAGACCATCAGTCAGTTAAGAAGCCCTCCCACAAAAGCTACTTCTCTGAAATCTCCCTTCCTAGAACAACAGTCTTGTTTGACTGAGACCTGCCACTTATATGTTTATGCAAAGGGAAAGCTAAGCTATATTCATCATTGAACTCCTTTAAAGAAGGGAGATAATTCTTCATTGACAGCTTCTCACATACATGTGGGTTACATCAATATCTGATGGTCCCATTTTGATATTGAACTATGCTTATATCCAAGACTGTGCCATATTACGTCTTTTCATTAATTAATTAATTTATTTATTTTACATCCCAAATGCAGCTTCCCTGCCTTCCAGTCCCTCTTACCTGCCCTGCTCTCAATCATCCCTCTTCCCCTTCTTAGACAAGGAGAGGTCTCTCATGGATGTTAACCAACCTTGGCATATCAAATTGCGGTAAAGCTGGGTGCATCGTCTTTTATTGAGGCTACACAAGGCAGCCCAGTCAGGGGAAGTACATCTAAAGACAGGCAACACAGTCTGAGACAACCCCTGTTCCTGCTTTAGGAGTCCCACATTAAGACCCAGCTGCAGAACTCTTACATGTACAGAGTGCATGTCTATCTCATGAAGGCTCTCTGGTTGGTAGTTCAGTCTCTGTGAGCCCCATGGACCAGGTTAGTTGATTCTGTAGGTTTTCTTCTAGTCCTTGACTGTGTTGACTCCTTCAGTTCTACCTCATGCTCTTCACAGGACCCCACAAGCTCTGCTTAATGTCGGCTGTGGGTCTCTACATCAGTTTCCATCAGCTGCTGGGTGAAGCCTCTTTGATGACAGTTATGCTAGAATCCTGTCTTCAAGGATAACACATATATCATTAATAGTGCCAGGGAGGGATCCCTCTCATAGCATGGGTCTTAAGCTGGGCCAGTCATTGGTTGGCTATTCCCTCAAATTCTGCTCCATCCTTTACTCTCATACATCATGTAGGTAGGAAACAATGTGGGTTTATGGTTTTGTGGCTAGGTTGGTGTCCCAGTCCCTTCATTGGAAGATTTGCCTGGTTATAGAAGATGTCCAGTTCAGATTCCATATTCCCCATTGCTAGCAGTATTAGCTATGGTCACCCTCATAGATTCCTGAGAGTTTCTATTGTCCTAGGTTTCTAGTTCATCCCAGAGATGTGCCCTACCCAATTCAGTTGTCTCTCCCAGTACTCTCTCTCCCTCTGATCTCCCCAATATCATTCTTCTTGTTCCCATCACCGCCCCTCCCTCTCTCAGTGCCCTCCATCTATCTACTCATCCTATGTCTAATCTATTTCCCCTTCTTGTTCCCCCCCCCCCCGAGACTTCTCTGTTACTTAGGCTCTTTGGGTCTGTGGTTTATAGCATAGTTACCCTGAACTTTATGACTAATATCTACATATAAGTGAGCACATACCATGTTTATCTTTCTGGGTCTGGGTTACCTCACCCAGGATGATCTTTTCTAGTTCTACTTGCCTACAATTTTCATGATGTCATTGTTTTTAATGGCTGAGTAATACCTCATTGTGTAAATGTAACACATTTTCATTATCCATTCTGCGGTTGAGGGACATCTAGATTGTTTCCAGTTTCTGACTATTATGAATAAAGCTCCTATGAACATAGTAGGGCAGCTGTCTTCATGGTATGGTGGAGAACCTTTTAGGTATATGCCCAGAAGGGGTATAGCTGGGTCATGAGGAAAATCTATCCTTAATTTACTGAGAAACTGTCAAAGTGATTTCCAAAGTGGTTGTACATGACTTCATTCCCACCAGAAATGCAAGAATGCTCCCCTTGCTCCACATCCTCACCGACATGAGTTTTTTATCTTAACCATTCTGACAGGTGTAAGATGTAATCTCTGAGTTGTTTTGATTTGCATTTCCCTGATGACTAAGGATGTTGAACTTTTCTTTAAGTGCTTCTCAGCTATTAGATGTTGCTCTGTTGAGAATTCTCTGTTTAGTTATGTACCCCCATTTTTAAATTAGGATATTTGGTTTGTTGATGATATTTCTTGAGATATTTATATATTTTGGATTTCAGCACTCTGTTGGATGTGGAGTTGCTGAATCTTTTTCCATTCTGTAGGCTGATGTTTTGTTCTTTTGACAGTGACTTTTGCCTTACAGAAACTTTTCAGCTTCATGAGGTCCCATTTATTAATTTTAGATCTTTTACCTGAGCTGTTGATGTTCTGTTCAGAAATATTTACTGTGCCATAGCATTCAGGGCTATTCCCCACTTTCCTCTTCTATCAGATTAATGTATCCAGTTTTAAGATGAGGTCTTTGATCCATTTGGCCTTGAGTTTTTTGCTGGGTGATCGATATGGATCAATTTGCAATCTTCTACACGCTGACATCCAGTTAGACCAGCACCATTCACTGAAGATACTTTCTTTTTCCATTGAATGGGTTTGGCTTTTTTGTCAAAAAGCAAGTGACCATAGGTCTGTGAGTTTATTTCTGGGTCTTTGATTTGATTCCACTGGCCAACCTGTCTGTTTCTATCCCAATGCCATACAGTTTTTATTACGATTGCTCTGTATTACAGCTTGAAATAAAAGATGGTGATGCCTCCAGGAGTTCTTTTATAGTACAGGATTGTTTTGGCTATCCTGGGTATTTTGTTTTTTCATATGAAGCTGAGAATTGTTCTTTGAACATCTGTAAAATGCTTTGAAATCTGTAAAATGGAATTTTAATTGGAATTGCATTGAATCTGAAGACAGCTTTTTCTAGGATGGCTATTTTCACTATGTTAACCCTACTGATCCATGAGCATGGAAGATCTTTCCATCTTCTGATATTTTCTTCAATTTCTTTCTTTAAAGATTTTGAATTTTTGCCATACAGATGTTTCACTCTCTTGGTTAGAGTTACACCAAGATATTTTATATTATTTGTGGCTGTTGTGAACAGTGTTGTTTCCCTAATTTCTTTCTCAGCCGGTCTATTGTTTGCACACAGGAGGACTACTGATTTTTTTTTTTAGTTAATTTTGTATCCAGCCACTTTGCTAAAGGTGTTCATTAGTTATAGATACTTCCTGGCAGAATTTTTGCGGTCACTTATGTATACTACCATATAATCTGTGAATAGCAATACTTTAATTTCTTCCTTTCCAATTTGCATTCCTTTGATTTCCTTTGTCTTATTGTTCCAGCTAAAACTTCAAATACTATATTGAATGGGTATGGAGAGAGTAGACAGCCTTGTGTTGTTCCTGATTTTAGTGGATTGCTTTAAGTTTCTCTCCACTTAATCTGATGTTGGCTATTGGCTTGTTGTATGTTGCCTTTACTGTGTTTTATATCTCTGATTTTTCCAAGGATCTCTCCAATACTTTTATCATGAAGAGGTGTTGAATTTTGTCAAATCCATTTTCAGCATTTAATGAGATGATCATATGGTTTTTTGTTTTGTTTTGATTTTCTTTCAGTTTGTTTATGTGGTGAATTGCATTGATAGATTTTCCTATGTAAAACCAACTCTACATCTCTGGGATGAAGCTTACTTGATCATGTTTGATGTTTTTCATCATCAAATGCCTCCATAGCTGGTTGCAATCCTTATCCTGAGAATCTCCTGTCTCAGTGTTTGGTAAACATTGCTCCCCAATTATCCCCTTATCGGTCAACAAGAAAGCTGATTAGCCAATGACTGAGCAGAGGACAGAATAGAGCTGAATTTTCTCCCATCTAGGGAAAGGGGAGATGGAGAGAAAGAGAGAGGAAATGGGGATTCAGCCACTAGGAGAGGGTCCAGGAGACAACATGAGAAATCACTTGGAGCAGAGAAAGCCAGATCAGTACTAAAATGCAAGTATCTCACAAATTTTGGATGGGAGGTAGCCAGATTATTTTATAGGATTCAAAAAGACTAGTACATCTCAGTTGCTATGCCTTAAAATTTAAATAAATATAATAGTCCTGTCTTAATTTTTTGAGAACTAGACTGGTTAAGAGAAAAACTTATAAATTTATACTAACGTTGGTTTGAAATTCTCTTTCTTGGTTGAGTATTTGTGTAGTTTAGGTATCAGGGTGACCCTGATCTCATAAAATGAATTTGGCAGTGTTCCTTCTGATTTTGTTTTAAATTATTTCTAATTTAAGGAATACTGGTATTAGCTCTTCTTTGAAGGTCTGGTAGAAGTTTTCACTAAAATCATCTGGCCCTGAGAAGATTTTTTATTATTATTATTATTATTATTATTATTATTATTATTATTATTGTGTTTTTTTCATTTGGTTGGGAGACTTTTAAGGTGTGCTTCTATTTCCTTAGGGGTTCTAATTTTGTGGTGTTTAGGTTTTCAAAGTAAGACCTAATTAGTCTTTGGATTTCCTCAGATTTTTCATATCTGTTGTTATGTCCCCCCTTTCATTTCTGATTTTGTTAATTTTGATATTCTTTCTGTGTTTTTCATTCAGTTTATCTCTCCTTGTTAATTTTCTCAAAGAACCAACTCTATATCATTGATTCTTTATATTGTTCTCTTTGTTTCTATTTTATTGATTTCAACCCTGAGATTATTTCCTGTCATCTATTCCCCTGGTTATGTGGTTCTGTTTTTTTCTAGAGCTTTCAGGAGTTCTGTTAAGTCACTAGTATGAGATCTCAATAATATTTTATGAAGGCATTCAGTGCTATGAACTTTCTTAGCACAACTTTCATTGTGTCCTATAAGTTTGGACATGTTATACCTTCATTTTCATAGAATTCTAGAAAGTCTCAAATTCTTTATTTCTTCCTTAACCAAGTGGGCATTGAGTAGAGAGTTGTTCAGTTTCCATAAGTTTGTAGCCTATATGTTGTTGAAGCCCAGCTTATTCCATCGTTGTACGATAAGATACAGGGAGTTATTTCAATTTTTTTGTATCCATTGAGACTTGCTTTGTGACCAAGTATATGGTCAGTTTTGGAAAAAGTACCATGAGATGCTGAGAAGAAGGGATATTCTTTTGTGTTTGTGTTAAATGTTCTGTAGATATCTGTTAGGTCTATTTGAGTAATTATGTCTGTTAGTTCTGTTATTTCTCTACTTAAATTCTGTTTGGATGACCTGACCAATGTTCACATTGTATGGAGTGTTGAAGTCTCCCACTATTAATGTGTTGGGTTCAATATGTGATTTACTCTTTAATAATATTTCTTTTACAAGTGTTGGTTCCCTTGCATTTGGTGCATAGCTATTTAGAATTGAGATGTCATCCTGGTGGATTTTTCCTTTGACTAGTATGAAGTGTCCTTTTTCATCTCTTTTGATTAATTTTGGTTGGAAGTCTGTTTTATTAGATATTAGAATGAGTGCTTTAACTTGCTTCTTCTGATTGCTTGAAAAATCTTTGCCAGTCCTTTACTCTGAAGTAATGTTTATCTTTGATGTTGGGGTGTGTTTATTGTATACACCAGAATGATGAATCTTATTTTCACATTAATTTTAATAGTCTGTATCTTTTGATTTGGTGATTGAGTCCATTGATATTGGGAGATATTAAAGACGAATTGATGTTAGTTATGATTGTGTGTGTGTGTGTGTTTCTCTCTTTTTTTTATTTTGCTTGTGTGAAATTAATTTCCTGTGTTTTCTTGGGTGTAGTTAGCCTCCTTAGGTTGAAGTTTTCCCTCTAATATCTTCTATAGGGCTGTAAGATATTGTTTACATTTGGTTTTGTCATGGAATATCTTGTTTTCTTTATGCATGATGATTGAAGGTTTTGCTGGGTTAGTAGTCTGTGTTGGCATCTGTGGTTTCTTAGAGACTGCAAGACATCTGCCCAAACCCTTCTGGCTTTTAGAGTCTCTGTTGAGAAGTCAGGTTTAATTCTACTAGATTCTGCCTTTTTCCCTTACAACTTTTAATATTCTTTCTTTGTTCTATACATTTAGTGCTTTGATTATTAAGTGATAGGAAAATTTTCATTTTGGTCCAATCAATTTAGTGTTTTATAAGATTCTTGTATGTTTAGTGGTATCTCTTTCTTTAGGTTAAGGACATTTTCTTCTATGATTTTGCAGAAAATATTTTCTGGGCCTATAACCTGGGAATCTTCTCCTTCTTCTACTTCTATTATTCTTAGGTTTGGTCCTTTCATCCCAAATTTCATGGATGATTTTTTTCAGAGACTTTTTAGATTTAACATTTTCTTTGATCAGTGTATCAATTTCTTCTATTGTATCTTTTATGCCTCAGATTCTCACTTCCATTTCTTGTATATGGTGGGTGATTCTTGTGTCTGTAGTTTCCATCTTTCCACCTTGATTTTTAATCTCCAGGATTGTTCCAGTTTGTATTAACTTCATGGCTGCTGTTTGCATTTTCGGGTCTTGAACAGTTTTATTCATTTCCTTCGCCTGTGCCCTTGTATTTTCCTGGACTTCTTTAAGAGATTTATTCATTTCCTCTTTAAAGGACTCTACCCTCTTCATGAGATTGGATTTAAGGTTATTTTCTTGTGTTTCAATTGTGTTAGAATAGTCAGGGCTGGCTATAGTCAGCTAGCTCTGCTCTGGTGGGTCCATATTGCCCTGGATCTTGTTGGTTGTATTCTTATGCTGGCTTTTAGCCATTTGGGTTTTGCGGTTATTAAAGGTTTAGATGCTGATTTCTTAGTTTATCTTTGTTGGATGGCTGTGTTTTTCCCCTTGGTTTCTGTTTCCTCTCTGTCTTCTGATCTAAGTGGTCTGGGGTTCTGGTGACTAGTGAGTCTTCAAGTCTATAAGGTCATCTCCTCTAGGATTTTTGTGCCCTGCATGACCTCTGGGGTTTTGGGTGCCTACTTTGCCTCTGGGGTCCTTAGAATCAGGATGGCCTGGGATCTCTGGTGCCAGAGTATCCTCCAGGAAAGCAGGCAGAGTTGTCAGCCAAAAAATGGAATCCAGGGGCTGAGGGGCCGTTTAAAGTTGTTGGGTGTGTTTTATGGTGATCTGGTAGGCAAGGGCTTGGGTTAGAATCTTATGGAGTCAATGATCTTCATGTCATAAAGAGCAGGAAGAAGGCAAGATAGTGCCAGTAATCTGGAATAGCAGCCACCAGATGAAAGATCTTCCTGGCTGCTTTTTCTCCTATCTTGCCTCTTCCTCTTCTTCCTCCCTCCTTCTCCTCTTCTTCTTTTTCTTCTTCCTCTCTCCCTCTTCCTCCTTCTTCTTTACTTTAAAAAAACATTCATCAAGCTATGTATCTTAGGGCATTTCTAAGTAAAGGCTATTTCTCTTATGTTAGTGTAATCAGAATGTAGACCATGTGGATAAACTATGGCACTAAGGAATGGGTCCACACTGGTAAATATGTAAGCTAGTTCTGAGGCTGATTCTGACTCAGACAATGTACAGCTATGGGACTACACATAGGATATTTTTCTGTTTGGGCTGTTTTTACCATCTAAACTAAGAAGGAAATGGTCCAGATCATAATTTTTAAAATAAGAATAAAATGTGTACCCAACAGGGGTACTACTGCATTCTGGGTGAAATTATTTTTGAATATGGGAGGACTGGTCCTAGTGCTAATTGATGCTTAGCCTTCTCAGATTCCAACTTCTAAGAGCAAATAGATCCTTCAAATGGTGAAATGGTTCAATTGATTTCAGACATATCCAGGCTGGCAATATTGTCAAAATAGGATATCAGTTTCAAAGAACCAATGGGTTTATGATATATCTCATAAACCAAAAATAGTACTGAAATCTTGTGGGTATGTACGTGTGTATGTATTCATGTGCAAATGTATGTGTGCACTGTGGAGGCTCTTTAATTGTTATTTCATGATTACTCTTCATCTTGATTTTGAGACAGTATCTCTCTCTGACCTGGAGCTGGCTGGCTGGTCAGGAAGCCCCAGGAATCCACTTGTCTCTACTGCTCATATGTGAGGACTGTAAGCATGTGCACCACTACACATGACTTTTTAACAAGTTCTAGGAACTGAACTCAAGGCCCCGCGCTTGCCCAGCAAGCCCATCATTGCCTGAGCCGTCTCCCCAGCCCCAGACTTCTTTAGAGTGATTTCTCTAGAACCTTCAGTGTGTGAATATACATAATGGATGATTCCTTTTCTCATGTAGCCCAACATCTCCTCATATTCAAGTTTGAGTATTCTAAATTGGAGTCTGGTGTATCTCAAAGAGATGATGTTTCCTATGATCAGTGTGAGCTGAGCGTCATGCTTATGCACTTTGTGTTGCAACTTCACAGAGCAGTCATTGTCTAAGGGAATGCAAAAATATTTTCTTGTTCGAAAATCCAACGAAAGAAAACTGGCTGGCACACCATTTTTTAAAACCTGTCTACAAGCAACTCGCCCACAGAGAAGAAGAGTGTAGGGGGAAAAAGACAAGTGGAGAAGCCAACTGGAAGCTTCAGCTTCAGAAACATGGGCAGCCAGCATGGGGATGCCCAGCCTTCATGTCTCATTTAGAGTTTGACATTTAAACTCACTGAGGCAGCCACAACAGAAAAGCAACACCCCTACTCTCCCTGCCCCCCATGATGACTACACTCATTTCACATTCTACAACCAGCAAAGATAAAGCTTAACATCCGAGGGTCTCACCTGCTCATTCAAAAGTGGCTCTGTTCCAAAAACACACAGCTCAGCAGTCATGGAGTTCACAGCTTCATTACGAAGACTGGGTTGAAGGTCAAGAGCAGACCTTCCCTGATTACTGTGACAGTTTTATCAAAACAGCCTCATTGGTTGGTCCTTTCCTGGCTCCTAGTTCTTCCTGTGACAGCTTATTTGAATAAGCAATGGTGAACAGATATGGAGGACCACCAGAAAGATATGTCCCCACAAAAGACCTTGAGGTAATTTATGGGAACCCAAAAAAGCCAGGAGCAAGATGACAGGGCAGACTGTGACCAGTCACCTTAGTTTGCTGAGTGCTAGAAATACCTTTGATATGTTTTCATGATATTCTTTTTAATTAACAAAATAACCAACTTGTTTATTGAATGAATGTATTATTTGTTGGAAATGTACTGTGTGCCAGTCACTGCTCTTGATCCTAGAAAAAGTTTCAGTACTGTTATTTGAGGTCCCTGCTATAGTGAAAATATAAACAGTGAAGCACAATACTGAAAAATGAAATGTCAGAGTGGGTACAGAAAGGAGAGCAGAGGAAGGGGTTAATAGATAGCAAGATGGGGCTAGGCGTTGACTGCTTTATACAGTGTGTGAAAACTTTCTCCATAAGAGAGTAATGGCCAGAGAGAGACACATATGAAGGGGAGAGCCATATAGAAAGTATGCTCTAGGCAGATGGACTCATCAGTCCAAAGTTCATAAACAAGAGGAATGTACTTATACTCAAGAAGAGCTTAAACTCCATTATGGTCAATGTGGAGTGACCCAGGTTGGAATCGATAGGAAAGAAAGTCAGAGATGTGGGAAAAAAACCCAGGTTGTCTAGAGTCCTGGATGCTCTAGGATGTTGGCTTTTGAATAATTGGAACACAGCAGTGCTACCACCTATTTTGTATAGGACAGATCCGTGTTAGCTCTGAAATGCAAAGCAGAGAGCAAAGTGTTGAAAATGGTGCCAAGACACACATCCAGAGAGGTCCTTGGCAAGATCGAGAGATTCATTGGTAGATTTATCCAGTAGAAACTGGGTTTGCTTCAAATTACAGACTATCCAAACAAAATAAAACAAATGACAGAAAACAAAACCTAACAATTTAAACAAGATGGAAATTTATTTCACCTTCTATATAATGAAAGCCAGAGCCAAATGCTTCAGGACTGAGATTATAGCTGTGGACATCAGGTCCAGGGCCCTCTAGCTTTTCAAGTAGTATGTCTAGCATAGTCATGTCCTTTGAGCTCAAGATGCCTGCTAGATTAAAATTCTTATCCCAATAACTCCAAGGGCAGGATGGACTGATGGGGAGCAAGAAACAAACAAACAGGACACACTGGCTACCCATCTAGAAAGCCTTTCCGAAGGAAGTAGCACTACGTACTTCAAAGTACTGCTTAAAGACAAAGTAGTTTTTAAGTAGAGCTAGCTTACATGACATCTGGCTGCCTAGAGGGGCAGAGATAAGTATGTTTCAAGTTACTCAGCTTAACAATGAGACTAGGAGGAGGAAAGGAAGGATGGGCATCTGGGTAGACATCTGGTGGTACCTGTCATTGTATGTCTTTGTATGACTGGTTATCTGAGATGAAGATTGAAGAAATCCTGAGCTCTCCATCAAATCTGCCACTGAACAAAGATGGAGATTTCATACCAAGATAGTCATCAGACTGGGCATAATGTCAATGATGTTCCCAAATCCACGGTGGAAACAGCCCTACACTCCTATTCCACAGAAAACTTTTATTTCAAGAGCATGGCAAAAACAACCTTTTATATTGCACAGCCAGTGACCTTGGAGTTCATAGAACTAAGAAATTTGACAAAGAGCTGTTGTCTCCTACCACTGACCTTTCCAGACCATCCAGATTCCCAAACCTCCCAAACCCATAAGCACAGGTTTCTCAGCTTGCTCTAGAAATGGCCATTTGAGTCCAGTGACATGATGTCTCATTTTCATGAATTAATGAAAGATTTGATGAACAAATTGCCTTTGTGAAGAATAGCTAGTCACAGTGGCACATATTAAGTTCAACTTGAAGGTCTCAATGGCTTCAGATGAGTAGAACCTCCCATCAGAAGCTTTGTGTGGGCAACAGATGCAGCTGGGTACAGAGGGAAAATATTATTTTTACCTCCAAGAAAGTTAGAAACTCCCTTAAAGAGGCATTTCTCTGTGCTTCCAAGAACTCTACAGGTCATCATGGAAAAAAGACTAAAGTCAAATCAAAAGTTAAAGCATCAATATAACATGTTCCAAGAGATTAGTAATACATATAACATGTTTGAGGCTCAGAGATGTTCACATCAAACTTGCAAGGAGATTAGTGCCTAAGTTGGTAGACCAGAACTCTTTTCAACAAGCAATGAAGTATTGCTGTTATTCAGAATGCAGTTTGGGAAACAATACCTTGAGGTTAATCATCTTGTAATCACCCTGTTAAAATGCTAGGGAAGGGGGCTGGAGAGGAGATGGCTGTCTTAGTCAGGGTTTCTATTCCTGCACAAACATTATGACCAAGAAACAAGTTGGGGAGGAAAGGGTTTATTTAGCTTACATTTCCACATTGCTGTTCATCACTAAAGGAAGTCAGGACTGGAACTCAAGCAGGTCAGGAAGCAGGAGCTGATGCAGAGGCCATGGAGGGATGTTCCTTACTGGCTTGCTTCCCCTGACTTGCTCAGCTTGCTTTCTTATAAAAGCCAGGACTACCAGCCCAGAGATGGCACCACCCACAATGGGCTCTCCCCCTCTTGATCACCAATTGAGAAAATGCCTTACAGCTGGATCTCATGGAGGCACTTCCCCAACTGAAGCTCCAGCCTATGTCAAGTTGACACACAAAAACAGCCAGTAAAAGAGCCCAATGGTTAAGAACATATCCTGCAAAGAATCCAAGTTTCATTTGCCCCTGCAACTGCATGGGGCAGCTCACAACTTCTTTGACTCCAGCTCCAGAGGATCCAATGGCCTCTCATGGTCTCTGGTGGCATCTGCAGTCACTCATGTGCATACCCACACACAGGGTTCTAGTTTGCTGTGAGTTCTGTGATAAACCACTATGACTAAAAGCAACTTGGGGAAGAAAAGGTTTATTGTCTTACATGTCCCAATCACAGTCCACATTGAGTGATGCCAAGGCAAGAACAAAAGCAGAAGCTACAGAGGAATGCTACTTATAGGCTTACTCCGATTGGCTTTGCTCAGCCTGCACTTTAATACTATCCAGGACCCCCTGCCCAGGGGTGCAACTCCCTCAGTGGGTTGGACCCTTCCACATCATCCATTAAGAAAATGACCTACAGACTTGCCACAAGTAATCCAATGGAGGTATTTTCTCAACTGATGTTTCTTTTCCTAGCTTGTGTGAAGTTGAGAATAAAAACTAACCAGGACACAGAATCATACACAGAGATTTACAGAGATACACACGCATGCATGCACACAATTAAAAATAATAAAAATCTTTCAAAACTGCCAAGAACTCTTTTCACCACTCACTTTAAGGTTAAAAACTGTACACTTCAGAGAGTTCTGGTACCTTCATTGTGGACAGGTAACACAGACCGATGATGACCTGCATTCATACAACTGCCACATAACATTCCCACCTTTCTGGGGCCCTTCCTAATGTAGACATGCTCAGTTTTTTCCTAGCCTTGCCTTGAAATGTATGCCTTGTGATTTCTAAACTCCAATAATCCTGTACAGTATTGAAATATGACTTTATAACTCATGCTGGAGTCAAATCAGAGAAACTCAAGATTGACTTTTGGAATTTTTTTTCTCTTACTATAATAGAAATAATTCTTTTTGCTTGGAAACAGGGATGAGCTGCCTCCTGATGGGCTTTAATTATTTCCATTGATGATACATGCAGAGACTGAGGGAATGTTAAAAGAAGACGTGCTGTAGACAGCTCTGTCCTGGGGTCAGAGTCTGTCCTGGAGTTCCTGTGGATGAGTGTGGAGCCTCTGACCACGGAGGGCCCCATCTTAAACCATGGGAACTTTCCAGACTTTGAAGATAGTATTAGAAGGGTACTCCAATTCATTCTACTTCTTTGGAATATAAAAAGGCCAGCTTTATTTGCTTAGAAACTTAGAGCATGTAGGCTGATCACCATTCCTAAGATAGGAGGGAATGGACCTAGGAAGACTTCCAAGTATCAAGTTTGAGAGATACAAAGAAATTGTCATTAGAAAGAAGTTACTATTCAGTGGGGCTACTGTAGGTACCAGGAGAGAATGAACTGCACAGAGATAGACAAACAAAACATCCCTATTGGTTATCTCTTATCTTTTGTACCATGAGTACTAATGAATGGAGAATTGTTCTGATATAGTACATATAATAAATGCAAAGGCAGGAAGGTAAAAATGATAATTCTCAAGCTTCATTCACAAAAGTTAAACCAAGGAGAATATTTAAGAGAATAAGTATCTCTTCTTGATATGTATTTTTCCCTATTGAGAGATGGCCTTTAGTGTAATACACATGACTTAGGTACAGATGGAGAGCTTGGAATGAAAAATTGAACCTGTGTGACTTGTCTCCTTCCGTCTTTGGGGCACAATGTTCCCAAACACCCAGTACAGTCCCTACACATCTGTGTTAGATGGTGATTATCTTCCTGGAAAAGGGGTACACTCCCACTCAATTACTTTTCTTGTAGTCTTTTAACTGGGAGTTTAGGAAGTCAGTTATTGCTATAGTTCTAATCTCTTTTCCTTAAGAACTGAATAGTATAATAGAGACATCTGACCACATAAGTTGTGTGTGTGTGTGTGTGTGTGTTTGTGTGTGCGTGTGTGTGTGTGTGTGTGTTCATCTTAGGGTAGGAAAATGGGAATGTTACAAACCAATCCACTGACGTTCCCAAAGAAGTTGGAAACTTACTTTGTTACTTGCTTTGTATCTTGCAGAGGATAGGGTAGCATCTTTGGTAGAACCAAGAAAGCCTGCCTTGTAAAAATCTAAGAGAATTCAATCAATGTTTATAAAGATAATTTTATTGTGGTTTAAGATACTACTGTAAAAAATGGAGACCAGTGACAATGGAGATGACCAGGTAAACAGAATTTGTCCTCCTGGTTCCTGCACTGATCCTGAGCTCTTGCTGTTCTCTACACCTCTGTATCAGCCGCTGGACAGTGATGTGCTTAATGTCCTTAGTTTGAACCATTTCAAAGTTGATTATCTCTATGGGGCTCAAGCGCTTTTCTGTTTTCAGTTCTAGGAAATGTGGAATTCACTTCCTGAGAGGATATTTGGGGAGGATATACAAATGACATTTGGGACTGTGAAGATAGTATAAGAACTCCTAACAAATTGAAGATTTGGGAAATAATAAATGGAATGCTGCTAGAGTATTTACTTGAGTTCTTAAGAGACCCTAAACACACTGGTTCTGATAATCTCAATCAAAACAAATGCTTCCATGTCTTAAACAGATCCTTGTATGCATAACCTTTCCCTTTATTAAGAAGAAAACATGATGGTTTGAGTGGTAAAGTTGTGTTGAAATTAATGGTGCTCAAAAGAATAAGCAATTCTACTTAGAAGTTCTTTCTAAAACACATCTTCACTACCTAAATTTCCTAACCTTTAAAATAGTGGAGAGAAAATAAAGTAATATTTTCTCCCCCGCAGCTGCTTTGAAAATTAATGAATTACTATTTATTAAGGATGGCTGAAAGGCAATGTGTAAAATATCAGACAACATCTCCCTCACTCTGTTCCAATGCTCATCTGCCACTAATAAAAGTCTGAGCCTCAGGCACAGTCTTTTGTATTCTTGTCTTTGGAGAGAATCGCCCACATGCTTGCCTTATCCTGATGATCAAACATCATTAATAATTCATCCTTTATACTATCACAGACACAGGGCCAAGGATGGGCCTCCGTAGGTGTTGGCAGTCTCCATACAACTCTGTCTTGCCCCACCGCCTGCTGTTTGCAGTGTGGAGCTGAGTGCCTGGGAAAAGTTCATCCGTGAATTCTGAGAGTGAAAGGAGAGACTCTGTTAGCTGATGTAGACCCATGGCTTTGAGAGACCTACTTGGCAACTCCATGCTGCGACCTCCACCAGAGGTATCCGTAAACGGAGAGGAAGGAAAAGGAAGAAGGCCGGGGGGGGGGGGGTGAGAGCTATGGCGAACATTTTTCTAACTCATCTGCTCTGACTTATGGAGGACTCATCTGGGAAGTCTGAGCGCCCCATGGCACCTGGTGGGCACTTCATGACTATCATGTGTGTTCTTCACTCAGTAGAGACTCGCCGAAAGAAATGATGGCCAGAACTTTTCTCTAAGAAACGGCAGGTTGTAGGTGAGGGAGATGGTTTCCAGTCCTGAGTTCTAAACACTGGAACCCACATGGTAGAAGGAGAGAAGGAACTTTTGCAAACTGTTCATGTTTCCACATGTGTGCATGCCTCTCCAATCTATGAAAATAAATTCATACAAAAAATGAAAAAGTACCCACCACCTAGAATTTAGAATGTAGAATGGGAAGTCCCAGGGACTCTTCACGACCTTGTTGCTACCATATCCCTACATCTACTTTTGTTATAAGCAAGTATCTGCTCTTAGCCCAAGACTCGAAGCAGTGTGTGTGGGTCTAGGGAGAAGGCTCACCAATTCAGAGTATGTACTGTGATTGCAGAGCACCCAGCTTAAGTTCTGAGCATCCACAGCAGGAGGCTCACCAATTCTTGTAACTCCATCTCTAGGGACTCTACCTCCTCTGGCCTCTAAAGGCACCAAAATATATACACATACCCTGACTCTTGTGTACACTAATTAAAACTAATAAAAATAAATATTTAAACAATTTTCTGAGTGTGCTGAGACAACCCAAAGAGGGAAGCACCAAGGCCAAAGAAGCCACTCATGATCCAGAAAATACTGACCTAAGCTGCCAGCTAATGGCTGGTTGGTGGCCAGTCTTCAGCAGGGAGATGCAAGAAGACATTCATATTGACTTACAAACATCACAGTCAGAGAAGCACAGGTTCTGTGGACCTCTGAAGGCCATGCTATACAACTGCTTTATTTTATAGAGAGGAACCGTTTAACTAGAATTTCATGTTTATTGGTACCAAAGACAAGACTGTCATGACATGGGGGATTCCCACTAGCCCAGTTTTTTCCTCTTGTATCCTTCATATTGCCATATGCTACATTGTCTCTAACTGGGTCATAGTTCCACAAAGAAAGAGTTGACACCATTGTGTGGTCCCCTAAACCTAACCCACAATGCTTCTCTCATATTTACAATCTGTAGGTAAGTTGTCAATTGTCTGCTTGCCTGCACTAGGCCTCCTGGTAATGTCTCCTCACACAGTAAGTACTTAATGTAATCTCACATACTTAAATACCATCAGTCATGTTATATGAAAAGAAGTTATAAAACCCAAACTGTGGGAATCATACACCATTTGAAATATTTGCCTTCAATGGAAAATCTGGTTAAACTGCTGAATCTTGAGAGATGCGGCGAAGAAGCGATATATTGGTAGCTGTAACATGATTAACTACTTAGAGTTTGTGCTGTTGCACAGTATTTCCAATTTCAGTTGTTTCATATGTGGTTTGTTTTGAGCTCATCCCCAGTTTTACTGTGTTTGGGGCCAATTTGAGAGGGGAAAACAAAATCAACTCAAGATCAACCATTTTTTTGCAATGGTGTGAAGTCATCTCGGCACTTATCCACCATCACACAAACACTGAGACAGTGTTTCAGTTCTGAATGTGGGCCTGGTTTCTAACATGGCACTCAGTCACAAAGAATGTTGCTGAGGGCTGAGGGCAAAAGGAATGGTGGCTCTGTGCCTGGGAAGCATAAGAGAGCACAGTGATGATGAACATTAGCCCGGGTCAGGATCAGAGGCAAGTGTCACTTTACCAGCTTTAGACCCATGACCTTAGAAAACTCTGGAACAACATGAAAACCCAATTTCACATCTTGTTGGTTTATTTTTCTGAAAATACAATCCTAGCAGATGGCAAACACTCGGCCCATGGATGGTACGGTGGCCTTGTTGGTCATGGCAGCAGAGATCATGATTGAACACTTTCTTAGCACTTCATGTATCCTGTTTCATCACGTTCTTATTCATTTGCCCACAAAACTAGGCAAAAACAATCTTACACTTGGTGCTATTTTGATACAATATTAGGAGGTCTCTGGTCTGTAGCAAAACCAACAGATTTTAACTGTTGGCTCTGCCACTCATGAACTGTAAGACCAAACAATATGCGTAACTTCTCTTGGACTTTAGTTTCCATGTCCGAAAATAGAAATGCTGCTAAAACCTACTTTGTACTGTTGCAGAGAGATCAGGTTATCCAGTGGGCTAGTGAGTTTAGACTGTTAACTGGACCCAACCCAACATCACTTTGGAAGAGCGTCTTAATGAGGAGTTATCTAGATAAGGATGCCTGTGGGCATATCTATAGGGTATTATCTCGACTGCTGATTGAAGCAGAAGATTCATTCTGAATGCTAGGGGTTACCATCTCATGGACTTGTCTCTGGAATGTAGAAGGATGAAGAAAGATAGCCATGCAGGCAGCAAGCGGGCAGCACGGGTGCATTGCTTCTTTCTGCTCCAGACTGAATATGATGTCTAACTGCTTGACTTCCTGCTTTGGTGTCACTATAATAATGGATTGAAGCCCAGGACTGTAAACCCTTTCTTCCCTTATTGCTTTTAGTCAAGAAGTTTTATCAGAGCAACAGAAATAAAACTAGAATAGTTAGCACATGTTTGATTTGGGGGAGAGATATGATTGATTTAGGATAGGTTCCCCTAATAATGTTCGCTAGCTCCTGTTTTCTAACTTTGAGAAAACACAGCAGAGCTTCCTACAGTGTGCATTTCTGTTCTTCTCAGTTTCATTCTGTTGGCCATTATATATGAATATGCACGCATAAGCCATGACAAAAGTGAGTTTCCACATGAAGCACCCATAGAGGTAGACATATATGACAGAATACATGGGAACAGCTAAGCAAAGGCAAAGCTACCTGAGGGAAAATATACAAGTTCTATTTTCAGAGATTTTCCAGGGCAAGGTCCCAAATACAAGCTATGCAACCACATATAGGAAACAAAATTTATTGGTTATTATTTTTTTATGCCATAGGTTCTGGGAGCTTGTGAGGTACTGAGTGCACATTTAGCAATGTGTCACATCAACAAACTCCCCTGCTTTCATGTTAGTCCATTCCTTTAAAAGATGTATTCAGAAAAGACTACATTTCCAATGATAGACCTCAATTGAAAGCACAATGCTAAAGAAGAAATGAATACTGTATAATTGACTTATCTACACCTCTAACCCCATTCAGTGATTTCTTTTCTTTGTGTGTGTATGTGTGTGTGGGGGGGCGATATTCACATGTGTATCATATGTGTGTGTGTATATTAATGCACATATCAGAGGTCCACCTCAGGTGTCATGCCTGAGGACTACATCCACCTTGGTTTTTGAGGAAGGGTCTCTTCACAGGGCTGGAATTCACTGACTAAAATAGACTGGGTATACAGCAAGCCCCATGGATCCAACCTTCCCAGTGCTGGGATTCTGACTACATATCAAGTCTGGCTTTTTTATCCCCCGTATAGATTCTGAGGACTACCTGGTTTCAGGTCCTCATGGCTACATGGCAACTACTTCACTGAATTATCTAATCAGTGAAATGGGACATTATTTTAAATGCCACCATGAGTCCTCTCCAATTTTTATCCATAATAAGCTAGTCACCATGAAAAACAAAATTTTGTTTTCCAAGACATTGCTTACCAAGCTCTTCTCACCAAAGATGAGTTTAGATACAAGGTGTCAG
Organism: Tokudaia tokunoshimensis; assembly: GCA_036184795.1. NCBI lineage: Eukaryota > Metazoa > Chordata > Mammalia > Rodentia > Muridae > Tokudaia > Tokudaia tokunoshimensis. The sequence continues at coordinate 146,525,979 of BTHU01000002.1, forward strand.
GTCTTTGGCTATAGGCACTGGCCAGTCTTAGAAGATTTTGCAAGTTAAAGACCCTAGCCAAGACAATCCTTGTAGGTGATGCAATGCCTACCACTTGGAGATAGTTCTGATCCCCACAGCGTTATAGACTTGACATGCTTCCTTTCTTTGACTCGGTCAATATCCCCATACTCATTCCCAACTAACTTTCCAGTGTCCAGCCTGTACTCAGAGAGGGGAAAGGCCCAAGTCTGAGGCTGCTTTCTTGTATTCAGATGTCACCATTGTCCAGTATGACCACTGGTTCCCCAAAATCTCAAAGTGATAGTGTGAGACTACTATGGTCTTTTGTGGATTTGGTGAGAATTTCTGTTTTTCTTCCCAGTTACTATGGAAACCCCTTCCCACAAATAAATATTTAGATAAGGATGAGGAACAAGCCTCCTTAAAGATTGTGTGTATCTTATTGAATGTTGAAACTATTTAGTTATAAGAAAGTTTAGCTTTTCTGAAAGTGGCCAACTCTTCTCAGGAGTGTTCCTTCCCTGGCCAAGCAGGCACCTTCCTTGTCCATACTGGTACATAGGGTCTGCGCCCCCATCTTCTCTTCTCCTTCCTTCCCCTTCTTTTGTTCCATCAGCAGTCTTTTCTTCATTCTCTTTTATCTTCTCCTCTGTTCTCCCAATTTGTCTTTTCTATCTTTGAGGCAAAATAGACAATGAAATCTGTAGCTGCTTGATCCTCTGTGGTCCTTGAGACCATGAATGACAGAAGACTGTCCCTTGGCCACCTGTCACAGGTTAGGCCTGTGGCCAAGACCCACTTCCGGTGCTTTCTGGAGATGCTGAGAAGTCCTCCTGGCACGTGGACAGATGGTGGGTGATGGAGTCCGGATGCCGAGACTTAGGGTGGGTCAAAACAATGATCACTCAAGTGCAAACTGTGCTAATTGCCTAGGACAAAGGGAGAGCCAGGTCCCAGTGGAGTAGATGTGAGGGTGGAGAATCGGAAGCAAGGATGGTTGACATTGCTCACAGATTAATATCCAAGCCCCAGCCTCAGAGCTAGCTGTCTTCATTTTACTTTTCATTTTATTGATGCAGTTGGGTACGTATAAAAATTAGTCTTGATTCTTATAAAACCCTTCTCAATGTGAAGGATATTTTCCTTGAGCATCTTTGTTCAAGGAAGTGTCCTTGAGTATCACAGACAGAAAGGCAGATACATAGATGACAGATGCTTAATACGGACATACACATAAGCACACACAAACACACATGTTTATGTACATATACATTTTACTATAAAATAGATTATAGAAGTAAAAAAATATTGTGTTTACTTAATGAGGCACTACAAGGGAAATACTTTTACAAGTACCTAGACCCAGCACTCCCTGGTGAGCCGTGCTCCTGTTTTTCTTCTGCTTTCTGGTATGTTGGTATGGATAGGTCTTATGGCTGTTGATGATTGGACCCATCTACTCTGCATTATCAATGAATTGTAGTGTAAGTATTGATTCTGTAGTTGTGCTATCTGGTTACATTAACTCTATTCAGTGTATGAAGTTGAGAGGGGTCAGAAATTATGTGGCTGCCACTTTCATCCTCCTAAATTTCAACAACTGATTTTTTTCTTACAGGTGATCAGTGAGTGTGTAGGGTGTGTACATGCACACTACTTAATGACATAATGACGTACTAAGGCCTTGAGTGTTTGTTCTGATGAGTTGTTTTGATAGCATTGGTATTTTTTGAGGGGACTCTTACAGTTTAACACGAGTATGCAATCGGTAGTGGTCAGGTCAGAGGAACTAGTATCTCCATGTCCTCAACTGTGTCTACATGCTGGGAAGCTAAGTGCTCTCTAGTTGTTTGAAATACAGCATAGCTGTCATATGGTGCTCTATAACATCAGAACTATGTTGTTGGCTTCAACCGCTCTTGATTCCCACGATCTACTCTCTAGCCCCCTTCTTGTCCCCTAGTGGCCTCTGTTCTACTCCCAACTTGAACGTGATGGCTTGACTGGTCTTGACCATGGCGCACTCCTCTATTCACCACCCAAAGCTCCTACTTTGTGCTCATCTTCCCCAGGTCTTTCCTTGAATCCCCCTGGCCCAGACTGCAGGAAGCCAGTTTATGAGTTTTCTAGTCATATAATCATTTTGCCCTATTCTTAGACTTTATAAATGGAACCATCTATCTTCTGCTTCTAAATCATTACTGCTTATTTTTTAATGCCACAAATCAATATTAAATTTTATCAACTGTATTTCCCACATATATGAGGCAGTTATGCAAGTTTTTCATCCTTTGTTCTTTTAGTACCCTGAATTATACTGATTTATTTCTCAATCCTTAACCTGATTTGTATTCCAGGAATAAATCCCACTTGGTCACAAGATATGATTTTTTTATATTCATCTTTGATTTGCAAATGCTTTTCTAAGAAATTTCATTTGATTTTAAGGATATCTGTCAGTACCACAACTATTGAAATGTATTTTCCAGGTTGTCATGTTGATATAATTTTGTTCTCCTAAGAATGACTCAGAAATGAATAATTCCTGCTCTGCTTTTTGAGCTTATGTGAGGTTGGTGTCACACATTCTAAACATGTTTTAGTAGGTTCATCATCTTAGCTCAAACCTTATTTCGTCAAAAGAATTTTAAATTACAGATTCAATTTATATAAAACAGACATGACCATTCAGATTTAAAATTTTCCTCACAAGTTATATTTAGTAACTTTTACTTTACAAAGATTTTTCAACTTTATTGTGTCTTATATGTCCATAAAATTATGTATAAAAAGATTCTTATTTGTCCCTTAAGTGTGCATATGGGAAGAATCGGTCATAGTTTGTGATATTTGTAACTCATCATTTTTTCTATGCTTGTTATAACTTTAGCAATAAAGTAATTTGGGGCTGGCACTTTCTTTGGGGGAATTTTTAATTGAAATTCAATTTCTTTAGTAGATTTACATATTGTTTTGTGTGTTTCTTTCTGTGTTAACTTTGATAGTTTCTTCCTTACTTGAACTTGTCCAATTCATTCAGACCATTTAACGTATTAACACACTGTTTTCACTGAGTTCCCTTGTGCTTTTAATGTCCCTAGATCCACCCTGATGCTTCTTCCTTAATTATCTTTATTGATAAACAATATTTTCTCTTTTTCCTTTTTTTTTGATTGTCTGTGGAGTGCCTCATCACTTTTATCAACGTTTTCAAGTGTCTAGTTCCAGACTTATTTATTTTCTCTGCTGTCTTGCTATTTTCTTTCCAGTGCTCCTTTTATCTAATCACTGCTTTCTTCTTACTTGTCAGTTTAACTAGTTAATAAATTCACTAATTAGTTTATTTGTTTGTTTATTTACACTATGATTTAAGGGATTGAATAGAAGGTCTCAAGCATGGGGGGCAAGTCCTCTACCACTGGGAAGCATCCCTGTTTTCTATTTTCCTTTTACTTTCTGTGTAAGCAACATGAGATCATTGATCTGGAACTCCTTTCTCTGTATGACAGCTGTGCAGTTATGGACACCTTGGCTTACAATGAGGAAGGTGAAGGCGTAGGGGCTGCCGTTTCACTGGAATCATTGGTTCCCTGAATTCACTCTGTCAAGTGCCTATTTGGGAATATCCAGGTGACTTCTCTATCTGAAGCCTCTTCCAGGAGACTCTTCATATCTGCCTTAATTTTGCATTTTTATTTTTCTTTTATGTCCCCCCCTTTGAGTATTTCTACACATTCATTGCACACACTAATCCTTTAGTTATAGGAGAAGGTAAAAATTAATGTATAAATCTAACATAATTTCACTCTCTTCAAGAAAAAGAATCATATGGCTATAAATTCTATGTTTATAGGCTGATTGGCATACTAATGCCAGGTGAAAACCAGTCTTCTTTATAACATTGCAGACAGCGAGATTTATCATACTGTTTTGAAGAAAGTAGGTATTGAAGAATAAGCTGTCGTAGACCCTTCCCCATCCTAACAATATAGTAGACTCTTGACCGGGTCTCAAGTCTAGGCCAGTACATGGTTAGTAAACCGTGAGCCGGAGGTCTCCACAGCAGATGTGTAGTGCAGAGACGCCAGCAGCTGACACTCCGGTACTCAGGCCAATCAAGTGCTAGAAGCTGACCGGACAACAGCCAACTAAAATCCCATCCCTCAGGGAGAGTCTCAGGAGGAGCTCTGCTCTCTAGGAAAAACTCCCAAATGCAAGCTATAGCTTCAGTTTGCAAGGGCAATAAGGAGTGAAAGAAAACAGAGACAACATGTTGGTGAGCAGGCTTGACAAGAGCAGCTTTGACTCCTGGATAAAGCCTCTTAGAGGTGTTGTGCCTTCAGCAATTTCTCTCATGTTCCTTGCTCTTAGTTTTCTCTGCTTGGAGATGGGGGATCGGGGCGGGTGGGGGGGGATGTGATGGCAACAACCTCACAGCTCTTCAGGGAACTCAGAAAATAATGAATGAGGAAGTTCATGCTTCTTTAAAGACCCTTCAACTTTCCTTCATCTGCAACTCTGGGTCTTCACTTTGGTCAGCTCACCATCATATCTATGTTCTTCATAGCGACCAGGTTATAAGGAGAATCTGTAACATTTGAACAGAACGGGTGGTCATTTGACGGCTGCAGTATCTGGCATTGTTGACAGGCAGTGCTGTCCACCATTTACTTTGTGGGACTTGAGAAACAGTTTTAGATCAAAGGAGTGGCTTTGGGATGTTTTTGTGCTTGGAAGCAATTAAGCCGATGTTGGTCAGCCTGTGGTTACAGCTGAGTTTCCCAATTCACACACATGCATAGGATACACAGCCTTTCTCCAGCCTCCTTAGCTCTGCTGCTGGCCTGGCATCCCTTTCTGAGAAGGGAGTGGCCCAGCAGCTTACTCTCTGAATCCCCCGCTAGCAACTCAGTGGAAAGCCACATGATGTGCCAGCAGGACAGCAAGCAACTTAAAGTCACACTGGTCTGCATTTGCATTTGCGTAGCTTGTTACGCTTGATGAACTGGATTGAACGAATGGAAGGAGAACAAAGCAAAGCCATTTTTTATAAAGGCCATTCCTGAAGCTCACTCGTCTGCCAGACCCTGGCTTTCAACTATGCTCTCTGAAGAGGCTTTGAAACACACGTTACCAGCTATATCTGCACAGAGGCAAAAGCTGACATTATAACAAGTTCATCACCCACTTTGACCTGGCCACTGAGCTAGCTGCTTCTCATGGGTTCACTGAATAATCTCTGAGACAGAGTGTTCCATCACCCTTTCCACTTTCAACCTCTAAAAGAAACAGCGAAGAAGAAAGAATCATTACTATTTTTTATCATTTATATTTTCTTAGCAAGAAAAGGAGACACATGCTATATGTAGAAATAGAAAGCTTCAAATGGACAGGCTTCTAACTGTACATACTCAGGCTGCCTTTTGATCCAGCTAAGACAATGCTTGGAGCCCTAACTTTATTCTTGAATTCCTTTCTGAGTTCTTCTGTAGTGCTTTGAATCTGTCTCTGCATCTAATATTGATCAGTCATTGCTACCACTGTCATTTTGAGTACACAGTCTTTACTACTAGCAGGTGTAGTCTCACCACCTTTTATTCTTAGTAAGAACATAGATGCATGCTAGAGAACTGGTTGTTTATGACACACAAATGCTAAATGGTTTTTCCCTTGACCTGGAAGGAGGACATTCTATGAATGTTCACAGCTTTCAAGGAATTCTCAGAAGTCTTTGGAAGTTCTTTTCTTTACATTTTGAAGGCATTTCTTTCTTGCAGTTTGACTGGCAATTGCTTTTCTACTTTACATATTGCTTGTCACTGAACAAGTCCTCACTCTGTAATGTCCTGGCCAATGGACTTACTGCATTTTTTCCTATCTTTCTGTCTGGTTCTTACCACTTTGTATATAGATTACACCATTTCCCTCCAGCAAACACTCACAAAACAACCTCGGTACACCTGGCTACTTCCATCATGTGCTGTATGAGGGACTTGTCTCTTTTCTTTTGGGTATTATGAAAAAGTCTATTTTTAAGGTAAAAAGGGAAAAATGGCCTCATAATTATTTGTTGGCTTGATATACAACTTTCAAATAGTTTTCAGTGGGCCTCCATAGTTCCTGTGGTCCCCAGTTTTTTGTTATGGATGGCATATTTTGTAATATGCATGGTCTCTAGAATTTAGCATTCAGCCACTGTTCCCCTAAAAAACACCTTCAGTGACTTTAAATTTTGTATGATAGTTTCCAAACTTTTATCCCCAGCCTCCCAAACCACATCACTCATCATCTGACACAGCTTTATTTGTTTTGAAGGTGGGCATTTCGTGTGTCTGGGGAACATACTTGGCTAATAGATCCACTTGTCTTTTTATCAACAGCAACAAGTACTACGATTCCCATCAAAGAATCAGCAAATTGGGAATGATGCATAAATAAGACTGGGCATGGTGGTACACACCTATAATCCTAGAATTCAGGATGCTGGAAGCAGGCTGCCTCGGAGTTAGAGGTCAGCTTGTGCTACATGTTGAAATCTTGCTCAGGTGAAAGCAAGAACAGAGTAGGGAGGTGTTGAACACTTTTAGATAGATTTGCATGGGAGTTTGGTGGTAAAAGAAGAACACAAAGCATGATGGGAAGATAATTACTGTTCCCAGTGAGTAAGCTGTTGCCATTAATTTACACCCCTGACCCCAAAATTTAGGTGGTACCTTGAACACCATCTATCCTCACTCTTATTTGTAGATGGGAAACCAGTGGCTCAGGGACAGGAAACTGCTTCTTCAGAGAGAGTCACATTTACAGGGAATTTCTAGAACTCCAGTCCAGATTTGCTAAGATCTAGATGTCAGTTTAAGGGTGGAGTCACTCATTTCCCCCAGTTCCTGGGTCCTTCTCTAGGCATTTCTCTCAGCCAAAGAATAGCTCCTGGTGTTTTGCTATTATGCAAGTCCTCAGAGGCAGCCCATGTCCAATGACTGGTGGATAAAAGGCCACAAAGGCTGTCCCCTGCTTTTACTTGCTTTACTCTGAAGTCTCACTGAAATTCAAGAGCCCCCTGCAAGGCGGCTGGTACCTCCACTACCCCTATTTCCCAGTTCAATTTCTGCTCAGTGGGGCTCCCCTCAGCCCTATCAGACCTCCTACCCATAAGTCTCAGAACTTGGGTCATGAAGAGTCTTGACAAGGTGATCATCCAGCAGGCTGTCCTTCAGAAATGATGGATGGACAGGTATGTCATACTGTGGCTCTATTTAGCAAAATATAAGGGGAACCTCTTCTCCTCTTTTCTCCTCCCATTTCCTTCTCTCTTTCAATAGGGAGTTTTCTGACTAGTTAGCCTAGGTTTACATTTGTGGTCTCTTTTTGAAATCTTCCTCGGAAAGCATTTCTATTTTTTTTTTGGTGTTTAAATAATTCTATGCAGTGTGTGTATGTGTGCCTGCATGTGTGTGTATATATGTAGAGGTCAGACAGGGACTTGTAGGAGTCAGCTGTCTCCCCCCACTATGTGGGTCCTGGAGATTAAGCAGTTGCCAGGTTGATGGCCAGTGCCTTTACCTACTGAGACAGTTCACCCAGTATTCGTATTTGTATCGTTCAGAATTGCTTTATCAGGAGAGGGTCGGTCAAAGTTGGTTAGACTGCTAACCACTCTGTGTAATGCCAAAGAGTTCCACGTGCCTTCAGGTCTGGACTGTCACCTTTTCATTGTCTTCCTCATTTCATCAATGTGCTGACTCCACAGAGCTGGAAAGTAAAAATGAAATACGCTGTTCTTCACCTTAATATAGGTTGTTTCTGCCAAGCCTTCTGTAGTTGCCATGACCACAGTCTCCTCCCCAGGGTGAGAGAAAACACAGACACTTACAGACTATGGTGCCTAGGCAAAAATCCAGGAAGCTACAAAACCATAGGTGAATTCTCTCTACTGTCCACTAAATGACTTCAATCTCCCAGGCTTTTCAATAGATGGTCACCTTTGTCCAGAAGGCTTCACCTCCACCCATTGTATAAATCCACGACACTATTTCTGTCTAGTAAGCCTCCTTATGCCTTCCTCACCACCAAAACAGAGAGAAATAATTAGCTGTGGAGATTGCCATCCTGTGCACACATGGAGAAGATTTCTAATTCTAAGTATAAACTCTCAAGCTGATGGAACCAGAATTGTTTAATTGTCTAACCCAACGTCACCAAGACTAGCAGTAACCTATCACCCCCCACCTCCCCCCTCAATGCCACTTTTATCTTAAAACTCTCCCCAGCATTTTCCTTTCTCTCTTCCTTTCATCCACATCCTCTCCATAATGCTGTCTTTCTGACGAGTGTGCTTCTTGGAGGGTAGGAACCAAATAAGTCACCTTTGTGTCCTATCTGCACTGTCCCCACTCCATTGCCTCATGTTTGCTTCACAGTGAATACATGCTCCAAGAAACTTCTAATTGAATATTTAGAAGGCAAAAATTCAAAGTCTCATTCTCAGGAAAAGATTTCTCATCAGGGAACACCACAGACATTCAAAGTCATGGATCAAATGGTTTACTGTTCTATTATTTACAGTAGCCTAGATGGGACAAACCTAGATGGCCATCAACAGATAAATGGATGAAGAAAATGTCACCTAGAGATACACACACATACACAAACTTTACAAAAGTATAAGGAAGAATGAAATTAATACATTTTCAGGAAAATAGATGGAACTGAAAAATCATTATGTTAAGAATAAATAAGCCAGACTTGGACAACTATTATATATTTTCACAGTGATTCTAAGTTTATAGTCATGTATATGATTTGAAAACAGGAAAGGGTCTATGAAGGGGAGTGTCTAAAAGGAGGAGAAGGGGAATAAGTAAAGGAAATAGAATACAGATATCACTGAAACAAGAGGGGCTCTTGTAGCAGGGAAGGAGAACAGGAGTGGGGATAGCAGATGAGAAAGGGCAGAGAGATAGGAATAAGAATAAAGGATAATAATATATTCAAGCATGTCAAATCTGAGGTCTATGGGATACATACATCCTGCATAGCTATGAAGGCAGCCCAACACATCTATAGGTGACAATATCATGTTGCAATGTCAATAGGTCAAATGCTCCTGGATGTGTATTGTAAAACCATAATGATATCCATTACTTCATACAATTACTAAAAGCAATAACTCAAACAGTGATATGTTAGTAGCTGGAAAGATGGCTCAGTATTTAAGAATGTTAGTTTCTTACAGAAGACTTCTTACTGAAGTTTCACTCCTAGCACTTACACTGGCTGGGTTATAATCACCTGTAACACCAGCTCTAGGAGACCCTATTACCTTTTCTAGCCTCCACAGGCACTGTGCTCATGTTCACACACACACACACACACACACACACGCACACACACACTTTAAATAAAATCATGTTTTAAAAATGGCATGTCCCATGCATGAGTTATCACACTACTAGACTTCAGTTCAAAGGCTTCCAAGTATAATCACAAAAACCTCAGTCTCTGCAGCAATAAAGCATGGACAGTCTAATGCTACATCAAATATTCTTATCTACAACACTTCATGACCCTCTAGGTCCTCAGATGGCTTAATTAAAAACATTGAAAACCATACCACCCAGTCTACAAGTAGCCACAGAATCCTCTTTTCTGAGCTCAAACCAGATGTGCAGTAATCTCCAACACAAGAGTAACAGCCTCACTGGTAATCCTTTCAGAGGCTGAACTAAAAACTGTTATTCATAATAGTACACAGGCTTTGACTGTCACTTCTCATCTGAGATGTGCAACCCAGCAATCATCTTCAGAGTTTACTGCAAGGTGATAGGAAGGACAGCTATGTCTGCATTTTTTTTTCTGTCAAGTTTCCAGTTCCCATTACCTTCTACCCCTCAAATTCATTTGCAAAGTTCTTGAGCAAAGTGATCATTGCCTATCTATTAGTTTGGGATTCCAATTAGTACTATGTTGTGTAGTGGTTTCCTCTGAGATTCAGACCTTCCATGTTGGAGTTTCCTCATTAAGACAGAGAATGTTTATAAGAATTTAAAAAAAAAACAGCAGGATGTTCTAAACGAAAGTGAAACATTCCATCCTTCAGGAAGTACCTTAAGTTCCGGAACTAAACAACTTAATAGCTTCAGGAAGGTTCTAAAATTAACAGGATTCTCTAGACCTTTCCCTCCCCAAACATATAAGCAGAGATATGTTCTCAGAGGGGCTCTCAGACAGGACAATGTTCATAGCAGAAATGCAAAGCAGCCAGGCTTCCTGAAAGAGGCTCAGACCTACTGAGCTACCCACAAAGGCCATTCTCCAACCTGTTTACGTGCCTATAGTCAGTGTGATGCCCTCCAGGTTTCCAGCTTTCACAAGCTGTCACCATGCTGGACTGAGCCTTGGTGATGCAACTTTCTTTGAGTCTTCTGCTTCTTTAAGTTACACCTCACCAATATTCCTGTAAGTAACCCCCAATCACACTTAACAAGTTGGACTTAGGTGATATCTTGCTTTGGTTTGTTGTTGGTTCTCTATCTGGTTTGAGTTGATGTTTGTATCCCCACAGATACTCCCACACAATATGTTGTGACACTGAATCAGTTTTACTGTTGTTTGTCAATGGTCCTTGCATTGTGAAAATGAGTGTCTCATCTGAGATTACAGAAAAAAGATCTCACAGCAACCACGGGGTGCAACTGTAAGCAACAGCACTGGATCTAAGAAATAGGGATGCTGAATCATCAGTTCTTGTTATAAAGATACGCAGGAGATTACAGCAAGGCATGGGGGTTTGTTTCAATATTGCACATTGCATTGGCTCCCATATACTATCAAGGTTATCAAGGCTAGAAGCACGAAGTTAAGTGATGTGAGGGTGAATTTCCCTGAAGTCTCTCTGCTTGGCCTGCTGCCTCTCTGTCTGCTCACATGGCTTCTTCTTTGTGTGGCTGATGGAATCTCTTCCTCTTCTTCATTTTGTTGGACTCAGGGCTTTCCTATGAGCACATTCAACCTCAGTGGCCTGCTTAAAGTCATGCTAGAGGTTAGTGATTTCATCTGGAAATGAAGGGGACATAGTGCAGTCCACCAAACTCTTCAAGGCTGGTATTTTGAGTGAAAACCATGGAAATGAGAGGGCTAATAGAGTTGCCACAGCATTTCTTATTCCAGAAATAGACTGCAGAAAGGATTTAACTCCACTGTCAATCAAGAAGTTGTTTGTGCCCAACCTTAGGTAGGATTTTTATTTTTCTCTTGTTTGGGACCAGGTTGAATTTTCAGATAAGTTCTCTGGTCTGGCTTCCAAGTATCAACTTTCCCTCTGGCTTAAATAGTCTTCTTTCTACTGCTTCCAAGATTTACCTTGGTTTAACCTGGTTAATCCAAACCAAATGGGATTATAAAGCACCATGACTATTTTTTTTTCCTTGTCTCAATTCAAACAAAGCCTAAAGCAGCATAATACCTCACCATGCCAAAATAGCTCTCTGGCAGAAACAATCGTTTCGAAGTATGCTAAATTTTTGCTGTTTTTTAATTATTCAAGCAAATCCAAAACCAGGCAATCTCATCAAAATAAAACTGTTGAGCGACAAAATCACTCGCTGTAAATCATATTAGATTTTTAACTTCTTCTGATTATTCTGAAGTAGAAACTAATTCCCCAAATTTAAAGTTGTTTTATTCTATCTCTTATGTTTATTAATACTTGATGATTTCATACAAGACATTTTGATTATATTTATCCCCCTCCCAAACATTTCCCATATCCTCCCTCAATTCTCTCCCTATCCAATTTTATGTTTTCTCCCCCACCCCTCACAGACACATCCAGTCCAGTCTGCTTCGGCTGACTACTCTAGGGCATGGAGCCTATCCTGGAGTATGGTTGATATATGAGGTGTGCCCCATTAAAGAAAGCAGACTTTTCCTCTCTCAGAAACAATCGAATGCAAATAGCTCCTCGGCTGGGGGTGGGAGTTGGACTCTACCTTGCCTCTGTGTTGGAATTTTGTCTCTCTTGAGCTTGTGCAGGCTTTGACATATCTTCATGATTGCTGTGAATTCATCTATGCATCTATGCCCTGTTGTGTCTAGAAAAGTTTCCTTGAAGTCATCCATCACCTCTGACTCCTACAATCTTTCCCTCTCCTTCATTGCTCTCTAAGCCTTGTGAGGAGAGTGTAGCACAGACATCCCATTTAGGGCTGAGCACTGCAGTCTGTTTTTCTCTGCAGCTTGACTAGTTGTGGGCCTCTGTGTCAATTGCCATCACTGCAAGAGGGAAGCTTCTCTGATGAGGATTGGGTGATGTACTGATCTACGGGTATACCAGTAAGTCACTAGGAGTGGTTTTATTGCTGTGTCCATTTAGCACTACAATAGTAGCAGGTATTTTACCCAAGCCCATGACCTACCTAGGTACCGGTTCTTGGTTTCATCGACAGTATGTATGGGTTCTATCTCTTGGAGAAGGCCTGGAGTCCAATCAAAATGGGGTTGGTTACTTCTGTAACATTTATGCCACTATCTCATCAGTGGTCAGTTCTTGTCAGAAAAGCCTTTGTTGTAGCTCACAGAGTTCACACCTGCATGAGACTGATGATTGTTTTTCTCCTCTGGTAGTGTGTGCGAGGCAACTTCCAGCACTAGGAAAACTAGACAGTAGAAATGAAGCATCCATTTGAATGCTAGATAGATTTTTCCACGTTCATTACTCAGGTACCTGTTGCCTTCAACAATAAGATCTGTGGTGATTTGAATAACAATGATCCCCATAAGCTCCTGTATTTAAATGCTTAGTCATCAGAAAGTGGCTCTAGAGGGAATAGGAGGTGTGACCTTGTTGAAGGAGGAATAGCCTTATTGAAGGAAGTGTGTCACTGGGGGTGGGCTTTGAGTATTCAGAAGCCCAAGCTAGGTCTAGAGGTTCTCTTCTGCATGCATAGCTGATCTATCCAAATCTCTCAGGAAATGCTGCATTGGCTTGGAGAAGAACCTAGAAGGAAGAGGATTCACTGGACCAAATCCAGCCTTTCTGAAATGCAGTCAGTTTGGCATATCTCACTGATAGCAAAAGGACTCATAAGGAAGCTTTCTGAGACGGTCCTTGGATGGTCACTTCATGGCTGAGCAAATTACAGGAGTCATTTTATGAGTGGTCTTGACAACAAAGCAACAAAAGACAGATCAAAAATCCTGTTTTCATGAGACTCCTCTAAAGGATACGAGTGGTTTAAAAAAAGAAAGAAAGAAAATATCATATAATAAGTTAAATAATAGAAGGTTCTATGGACATTATTCAGTGGATAGGATAAGAAATGAAATCAGGACAGGAATCTCTGCAAAATATTATGTGAAGTCTGTATCCCTTTTGGGGGACACAGAAACCTTTCCCTGTGCTTGACTGTCAGAATTTGTCCATTTACCTGGGATTTTCACCTAGAGCTAAACTGGTGGGCATTGCTCATGGCACAGTTGACCGAATACTGTACGTATTGTACCAACATTGTTTGTTATTCAGACTTCCTCTTACTCCCTTCAAAGTAGGAAGTTTTCCGTTTCCCAGAATTTGGTGTTATCTCAACGCTTGATTTATTTTACTGGTTTTAAAATCAGATTTCTTGGTATAAATCTGAGTTTTATCTGAGTTTACACTTTCAGGACAGAGTTGGAGGCATCTTCATGTTTGTATTTTTGTATTGTCTTGTCAGCTTGCACTTTCTATAAATGGCTTATCTATTTTCTTGGCATTTTTTGTTTGGTTGGTTTTTGGTATGTTTGTTTGTTTGTTTTTGTTTCCTACTTGGGTCTCTGGTTCTTTTCTTGAAGATTTGCACAATTTCTCACACAATGTAAGTTGTAATCAATCAGGTGTTTTATGATGTCGTCCTCTGTTGGGCAACTGTTAAGTTTGCATTAATCTATCAGTTTTCCTCCTTTCTTTTATAGTACATTTAATAAAGCTCTGCCTGACACAAGAATACCATGTGAGTCTCTATTTCTCTCTAAATCCATTCTATAGTTTCAAATTTCACAATTAGGCCTTTAATTGATTTGGAATTTGTTGATATAAGAAGTGTAAACTTCTGTTTTAAATTCAATCTTCTCAAAGTCTTTTTAATTTTGTCATAAGTGAATATCCATCCTCTTTATTTTTTATCCACTAGCTTTTTCCATGACAAACTGGGTTCCCATATTATGCATATGGCTACCGTGTATATTCTATATATTAGATATAGATTAATAGATCATTCCTGAATCCTTTATTCTGTTTATTTTGGGTATCTGTTCCTGCAGTATTACTATGCTGGTTTTAATTAACTTGCATTTGCAATGTATTTTAGTGTCTTGAAGGTATAAAGAGTATCTTTTTTTTGCTCATGTTTTCAAAATCCATATTTATTAGATGGTTTTACTATGTAACTTTTAGTGCTACATTAGCACATTCACCTAGGATTTACCCTAAAATTACCATCTTTTTTGTATCATTTGAGCTTTAAATACAATTACGTTTCTCTTTATTCACAAATGTAATTTAATTCTCTACTTAGTTTCTTTTCGAAGTCCTATTAAAAGTATTGTTTCTCTTCCTATAGGTCACATGTAGTTTTATCAATTTATAGTTACTTCAGATCTTTTAAGTTCTGATCTTAACTGGTATTTTCATTCTTATATTCTTTATGAGTTTATTTTAAGTGCTATTGACTTATAAAGTTGTTCCCCATTGTTTTCTTGGGTGTATAAACCATTAGCTGGCCCCAGACTCAAGCTCCTCTTGCTTCAGCTTCCTTAGTACTGGGATTATGGGAGCTAATATAATAGGCATGTATCACCACACTCAGAGGATTGTGTATGCATGTGTTCCTGTGTGTGTGTGTGTGTGTGTGACAGAGAGAGAGAGAGAGAGAGAGAGAGAGAGAGAGAGAGAGAGAGAGAGAGAGCTTGTGCATGCATGTGGGGATAGGCGTCTATTTAGGGTTTCTTCCTCAATCACCTTTATTTACTTTTTGATATAGGAGCTCTCCGCCAGTCTGGAGCTCCCAGCCAAATCCAAGAATCCTCCTGTATTTACCTCCATAATAGAGGGATTACAAGCACTTGCTGTCATGATGTGATGTTTTTCTCTTTGTGGGTGTGCAGATTTGAACTTGGCTTCTTATACTTGTACAGAACATACTTTACCCACCTATCTCCCAAACTCCCACTCAAAGGTTCTTACTTCTTGTTTCTCGTGTCTCTTCTTTATCTGACTCCAGATGCTGGAAGTGGCTGCAGCTTGTGGATTTCTGAAGGCTCCTCAGACCTAATCTATTATCTGTGCCTGTTTTACCTACTGTCTCTCTACAAGGCAATCATCCTCACTTTCCTACACCCACATTCTCCTTCATGAAATTCTTCATTCTGACTCCAGGGCAACAGGAAGAGCATACAAGACATCCTGGCAATACCATGAAATGCTTTTCAGACACTATACCTATACACTGTGAGCACCAACCTTGTAGGCACAGATGTGCTGCAGGGACACACAGCATGGCAAGTGGCTCCTCCACTCAACTCAGCCTTGCCTTGACTGCACTCTCCTTGCTATGCCCAATTCTGACTTCATTTCTTCTGGCTGCCTTCTCAGGAATGTGCTGGTGTGGGTTAAAATGGTGTCCCACATTCAGCCAGGCTGCACCTACCCCATGTCAGGTGGATGTCACGCTGTGAGAAGCTGCAGGACCCTTCTCTAGGGGTGCGGAACTGGCAGAAGCTGGCTTGTGAGTCCCCAGGCCACTCGGAGGCCAAGGACGACAGGTTCTCAGTCTTGGGCACTACAGTCACCACTAGATGCCTTGGAAGAGCTGAGAACAGAATTGGGTCCCAAGGGTTGGATCTAACCTGGGGCTGAAGGGAAAAGGGCAGGGAGGAGAGCTCTGGCTGGGTCCCACCAGGATAAGAGTCCTTGATTTGCTGGGGGTGGATGGCTTGGCTTGGTGGAGACATGGCTAGGAGCATAATGGGGTCTGCTACATGAAACTGATGCAGCTCTTTAGAGGAAGACCTGCTCCATTGCTCCAGCATGGCAGATCCAGATGAGAAGAGACAGTCCATGGTTTTAAAGTGTTTATTGTTGGAGGAGAGTTGTGATGAGTGAAACCATACTTTGCTTTCTCAGGGCAGGCCTAAGGTTAAATACCTTTTGTCTGGGAAGAAGAGCTTAATTGGCTAAGCCCTTTAGACCTTTAGGTACCTCATTCAAATGGAGATCTGTCTTGAGGCTACTTGATCTGTGGTCACATTCTCTGTGGAGGGGCTTGGGGTGTTGCACTACATGACTTATGGCCACAGAATTATGGAGAGCTGAGACCTCGTGTCAGGAGCCTAGTGTCTGGGAGCATGGCCTTCCATCTCTCGCAGGAACACCTTCTCGGTCACCAGGGTTTAAACCTAGCTCAACCAGAAGACAGACTGCCTTTCATGGTCTCACATGCTGAGACACTCCTGGCATCTCCATACGTGACTGACTATTCACTAGGTTCACGTTACACGTTGTGTCACTTACATGTTGATATTTACCTTCTGTCTGCCTAGTGCCAATCTTCCAGCCTGATCCACAGTCCACTTCTGGTGTCCTTTCCACTCATAGATAAGCTGTTGCAATATCCCATAATGAACACTCTTGTGACTCTCTCTATAGAAGCCTGTACTCCTTAAATGATCTACAAGACCCACACTCCTCCACCATCCTACTGTCTCCAGTCACTAGCTCTTCTAAGTCATGTTTTCTCATGCCTGGATGTCTTATGTGCTGCTGTTCTCTTTCTATTGTATGCAACATTCTCTTACTTTCTTCATCCTTTAAGCCCCCATTTATCCTTTTAAATGTCAGCTATTCTTAGGTTTTCCTCCTTAACTCAGGAAGTTACTAATTCTTTCTTTTGTGTTTCAGTGGTTGAGTGATTACATTTGCATTATTGTCTTACCTTACTTTTGGCTAGCGCCATTTTTTTTCAAGTGTGTCTGTTCGAACTAATTTATTTTTCCCTTGTAGTAGGAAATATTAAAGATCCTGGCAAGGGGCTTCTATCCCTACTCTGGTTATTGGTTTCCTGGATATAAAACACACACACACACACAGCCTTTATATTTACAATATGCCTTAAATAGCTGGGCAACTGCTTACCCTCCACGCTGTTGAATCTACTTTCCTATGATAACCCCAAATTATTACTATGTTTCATCTTGACTGCTCCTAGGTCCAATTGGGCAGCATCAGGACCATCTTCACTCTTAACCCATGGCCACTGTCCTCTCGTGTAGAGAGCCATATTGGGGTGTCTTGTTGCCTGGCAGAAACTTGACATTGACCAAGGTGAAGTTCTCCCAGCCTGTGAGCTGAAATTCCTGTCCCAGCCATAATCCTGCTCCACCTAGGGTGGAGTGAAGGTGAAGTTCTTTGTTCCTCCAGGTCTACGAATTCCTAAATTAAGCAGGTGACCCGCCCAGCTGCCCAAGCCAACGCCTAGTGAACAGCCAGACCAGTTCTGCAGACCTGGTTCCAGTCTTTGGGGGGAAGGACTTTTTCTCCCGCCTATATATTTGAAAGCAACCATTAAAGTTTGAGCCTTGGGCAGGAAATATAGCCTTGGCTCCATATTTCTCTTGTCACCCTGTCGTTTTCTAGCCCCAGCACTCCATCCAGAAAACCTGATAACCTGTTTCTATGAAGCCGCAGGCGGTTTCACTCTCTCTTCTCCGGCACCTCCTTCCTTTATTGCATAGTGGCTACCTCCTCCTCTTTCCTCCTCATGGTCTTCTCTCTTCCCCAAGCCTTTGAAAACGCAACTCTCTTCTGCCCAGCTGTTGGCTGCTGGTATCTTTATTTATCAATCACAATTAACTGGGGAAAGGGCCACTCAGCATATTACAGGTGGACTCTCTGGTCTTTGGAGTAACCAGTCTTGGGGGCCCCAAATTAGCACTAGAATACAAGCTGCATTAGGCCATCCCACTATACCCCTTTAATTGTTTACTTTTCTGGGAAGTTGGATCACGGACAGGGATCTAACTTCTATAACATGAACCATGTTTAGAAAGATAGATTTGGTGGTTCTATGCAAGAGAGTTGATAATAAAAGTCTTTAGTAGAGTACCCATAAGTGAATTCTGTGCTTTATACAATGGTTACATTAGTCCTTGTGGGAATGAGATCCCAGAACAGAACAGCCCAAGATGATTTTGGGCAGGTGTGGTGAGAGAGAAGAAGTATTTAAATTGGCTCAGAAATTTCTAGTGTAGGTGTGAGGAGAATGACAGGTTATGAACAGGGGTGTATGGAGGAAGTGCCCTTGAAGGAGAGGCACATTGGGTTCACAATTATCAAGGACCTACAACTTCCAAGTATCACTGTATGTACCCTTGTAGGAGCCCAGCCAGTACTGGGAAGCAGAACGAGCAAAGAGATGGGAATTTAAGATGAAAAGCAGGGGATATTACTCTACTAGAGAAGACACAGAGGAGAAATCTCCCATGAGAAGCTGCTCCATGGGACACAAAGCAAACAAGGAGAGAGAGAAGAAAGGGCCCGAGAGTTGGCATGAAGCAATTTAATCATCCTGGAGCTAGACTTCAAAGAGTAAAATGTCAAGAATATTGAAATTGAAGTTTTCAAGATAGGGCTGAAGAAGCTGCTGATTTGGTCAGGAGAGGGCCTTGGTGACCTTCAAGAGAGCCATTTTTGAACAGGTCGAGGGGGCAGGGACACTTCCGGATGTGAGGAGAAGGTGGGCGGGAGGAAGCAGAGGGCGCAGGTGCTCTCCATTCCATGGAGAATTTGGCCTCGTGGGAAGGGTAGGCAGGCTGAGAGCCTAAGAAGTTATGCTATGTGTTGTAGAGGCAACTGCCCCGCCTCTCCCTCGGCACCCAAACAGCAGACCATCCAAACCAGGTGGCACCCTCTTCTCAACTCTATCCTGTTTCCTCTGTTCTCTGATATCCCTTGGTCCATTACCTTGACTCAGAGAAGACTGCTGACTCTCTGCCCCCTTTCTCTTCACTCTGTTATGGCTCCTTTGTGCGGAGAACAAAACATCTCAAAACATTTTCTGCATCTTTCATGGTCAAAGTTGTAAAAAATGCACAAAACTCCCCCATGGACAGCTCTTTTTCAGTTTCTGTCAGGTAGCCCACCCCATCCTACTCTTCAGCTCCACACAGCTGCCCCCCATGACTTGTCCATTCTTGCCTTTCCTCCCAGCCTTCTTCACTACAGGAAACCTTTGAGTTCCCACATCAGGGGCCAGCTGAATCACACCCAACAGCCACTCTGAGCTTCACTTTCTAGAAATTCTCAAAGGACCTTTACTCTCTATGCTGAAAGCTGGTCTTCTGGAATTAGTTTCTTTGACAAGACATACTTCTTTGTTTCTTCTGTGTAATAAGCATTACCTTTTGAAATCAGGGCATGAACAGGGATCATGGAGAAATCTGCATCCTTCAACCCAAGAGTCTACCTGGTATTCCTTTATGTGCAACTGGTGCTTATCCCAAAATTCTTGTTTAAACCACTATTGTTCTCTCTCTCTCTCTCTCTCTCTCTCTCTCTCTCTCTCTCTCTCTCTCTCTCTCTCTCTCTCTCCATATATATGTGTAAAATATCTACACTCAGGTATGAGTTGATTTTTTTCCAACATACACCTTATACACACACACACACACACACACACACACACACACGAGACAGAGCACGAAGCAGCAGCTTTCTATCACCTTGTAAGCTCTGTGGAAGTATCCCTATATGTTATCCTCTCATGCCTTCTGCAGACCTATGTCTAAAGACTTAAACTTGGATTATGAAGAAAATGAACCTCCAATACAGAAGTGAGCTGAGAGGGTTGAGGACATGGACAGACTGTGAAGAGATGGAGTTTTCCATCGCCCAGACAGAGTGGCTCCACAGTAGGTGGTGGGACCTCCATCTCTTCTGGAGTCAGATAGATGATCTGTTGTTAGTATCCTCCAGCAGGGTTGAGGCCAGGTGGGGTGCTGTCGGTGTCACAGGTTAGCACTTGGTGGTATTTAATTCAGCACCTAACAAAAGAAACTTGTGTTCCTCTTTAACTGTTTTGCCTATGGCTATCTTTTCATTCCAACAAGATTTGACAGTAACCCACGGTGACTGTATGACCTACTGTGCACATAGAGATCTCACCTAGCTCTAGGAAAACCCACAAAAACCATATATGGTTGGTTTCACTCCTGGCGTTAGGTTTTTGAATGAGAACTTGAGTTTTTGAGTGAAGTACCTGTAACTAATGCTAGGACAGAGTCAGAAGCTGAACCACACTATTCCTACTTGTTACAGAAGCTCTTTGAAAGCAGAGCTGGTCTGCCTCCCACTCACATTGGTGTCAGCCCCAGCCCCAGTCCATCCTGTGGGGCCCAAGACCCTGTAGGACCCAGTATTCCATAGGACATAAACACAGTAGGATCCAACCCATGGCTCACTATGCACACTTTGAATTAAATGGCAGGCAAATGTACCTTCTTGCTGCTGGGTGTGGAGGAAGGAAAACACCATTCTCTCATTCCTGCCAGTGCTCAGTGCCAAGCTAAGCCCCTGCAGGTGCACAGGCAGAGCTATAAATACTTGCTGCATTGTTCTTCTTGTCAGTGCCAAACAACACCAGCTCCTTCCCTAGGGAGCTGATAAATAAATGAGAGATGCCACCCAAACAAAGGCAGGCTTTGCCCAAGGCTATGCCCAGGTGACTCCAGTTATTTTGTGGCCTTTATGGCAGAAGGAACTGAAGACCTTAACCAACCTCATCTGACTACATATACTCACCCCATTGCCTTGACTGAATGGAAGGTAGTGGTACCTGCAATTAACCCTGCATGTCGGTCTTCAATGGACGCTGCTCAGGTTGGCCTCCTTTTTGTCTAAAACACCCCATAGCATCCTCTTAGCAACCTGTAGAGCAGTGGGTCATGGCTCCACCACCACCTAGCTCAGTGTCAGGGCAAGTCAGTTCCGCTCCCAGGGTCCTCCTCTCCTCATCTGCAAAGAGCAGTGCTGAAGCTCTTGCAAGGCAAGTTGTGGGGCTTCAAAATCATTTGGAGTTTGTACAATATCTGGAGCATGACTGGACTAACTCAACAGCAGTTATGGCGACTACTCATGGCAAGGCCAGGCTATTGGTGAAGAGCAGTCGACATTTTCCAGTCTCCAGAAGGCAGGGTGTACCTTCTTTGAAGTTTGAAAAGGTCAGCGCTTTGCCAGCTGCCTGCTACAGACAAAAGACAGAGTGCTTTTCTCCATCACTGTTTCTTTGTGTCTTACTTGCCTACCTCAAACAAATGACCTGGAGCCAACCCCCTTCTGGGACCGGTCCAGAAGGAAGTGCCTTCTTACCAGCAGTCTTGAATCTCTTTGGTGCAAAGAGAAGTCAGTCCCTCCTGCCTGAAACCCATCCATGGGATCCCCTAGATGATCTGGATGGAAAGGATTGTAAAATTGGGGTCAAAGTCTTGGGTTCGATTCCTAGCACTCATTAGCTTTGCGGCTTTACCAAAGGTATGCTATAGTTTTGAGCTTGTTTTGCTCTTTTGTGGAACGACAGTAGAATGCATGCTCCAGGCCTGTTCCAGATGTGAGTCATGCCCGAGGGCTGGGAGTTTAAAGTCTGGCTCTTCGTTTCCTAGCTGTGTGGTCTGGTGTATGTGACTTGAAACCTATGAGCCTCAATTTCCGTATTTTACCATGGAATATATAATGCTGTACATTTCTCAGTGTGGTCGTTGAGACTCAAGTGAAAGAAGCACAAATGTTTAAAACAGTGGAACGCAATAGGTTCTTTTCAAGTTTTGACTGTTGTAATTATAGATATATGCATTTTATATACATGGCATTATGTTTTTATAATTGTCCTGGCCTTATGATAGTTCCTCAGTCTCTGTTTCTGTCATCCTGGAGTCTGTGCTTCCTAAGGTAGCTCACAGAAACATCTAGATTCACTCAAATGAGTAAGCATTTGATTTGGAAACAAAATGCAGGGCATATGTAAAGTAATCTCAAGAAGATTTTTATACCCAATTTTTCAATGGAATGAAAATGCACCCTTCAAATTTTCTGCTTTTGTATATTGAGCTGTGGAATCTATGGTTTAGTGCAGGGGAGTGCCACTCTTTGTCTCTGGACTGTCTCCACATATTGTGATTGCTATGAAATGAGGGTGTATGTGTATGTGTGTGTGCTGGTGGTTTATAAATGACATGTGTTCAGGCTGAGCATTGAAAACATGTGGACATGTGTCAAAATGGATCTTGAGAAAGACAAAAGAATGATCTGAGCAGCGCTGAGATTTGCGGTCCCAAGAACACTAAAACATCAGTAGTCAACAAGCATTGTAAAACGGGACTCATGGGTTGCCAACTATGTGTCTAGGAGGCCTGATTAATCCATGCCCCAGACAGATGTATATGACATACCCCCCACAGGAGGCCACTGAATGCAGATGCCTCTTTGCTCATCCAATTTGTTCTTCAACTACTGAATTTGCAACTTATGTAATTGGGGCCTGGGCTGACCTAGATAGACCCTTGGTAAGCTTAAGCAGAATGTATCTGTTTCTGTAAGTCAAGTTATGTGCACTTGGGTGGAACTTGGCTCTACTGCCAAATACTCCCATCAACCAGCTATGAGACATGGAGCCAGTTGTTCACACGGTCTGAACCTGGACTCTGCCACATATAGACTCATAATCTTACCATTTATTCCTTAGGGTAATTGAGAGGGCAGTGAAAATATTCAGTAAACAAGCAGGCAAAAATCATGGAATGTATGATCACCTTGTTTGCCCTTTGTTGTTCTACAATTGTTAAGATGCTGGTCTGTAGACAAGTAGCTTTCTGTAACCTAGAACATAAGGCCATCAAAGTACTCCCCAGAAACCAACTTATTTTATTTTTTAAAAATAAACCTACCTATTTAGCTTTGGGGGCTGTTTGTATAAAGGGCTACCAGGGAAAGGAGAGAAAGCAGTTACCCACCTTTCGGCCATACTACCAGCTTCCTTCTATGATATATTCTATGTGACAGTGAGTCCTGACTCAATCTATGCCACTCATTCACATAGCCCCAGGTAGACCAGTTGCCAGTTTCCCTCCTGTGAAAAAAGCAAATCTTTAGAAAATCTCCAAGGTCCCTGCAAGCTTGAGCATCTCATTGCTGTACTGTATACTCCTGAATCATTATCTCAATGGCAAAATATTTAGTCAATCTAATCAAAATAATCAGCTGCAACTGTGACTCATTAAAGTGACTAAATCCTTGGCCTCCCCAGGTCTACACGCCTTAAATACTTTGGCAGATTTTTAAAAGAAAAGCAACCTGAGGAGTCTCCCCTCAGCTATAGAAACACTTGCAATGGCCAGGTTCAGCTGCCTGCCCTGTGGACTGCCTCCACCATCTTTCAAGCAAGAAGCATTTTGCTTAATGAAGAGAGAATGAGGAATCTAGGAAATCCAGAGACTGACCACTTGATGGAAAAACAGACATGAAGCCTTGGGCTTTCTAGTAAGTCCTGGGTCCTCCAGGAAGGCAAAAGAGATCTGTGAGTAGGAGAGGGGATACAGAAGGAAAGAAGGGCCTGAGAATTCCCTCAGCTTCAGACTCTTCTCTTTCTGAGCGTAAGCTACACAGATGCGAGAGTTTATGTCTGGAACTCAGTCCTCTGTTTTCAACTTCACATTTCCCATGGAAAGCTTTTTATTTGTTTGTTTGTTTTTGTTTTTGTTTTTTTGTTTTTTGTTTTGTTTTGTTTTTAAAATGAGAACTGACTCAAATAGACATTTGTTTATGCATTCGTTAACAAGTGTCTTCTTTTCATCATGCAGTAGGGGACACTATGCATGTATGTGCCTTCATTAATTTAATTCAGGAAATCTTGTCTGGTCTCCATAAAAGTCTGGTTCAGTTATGAGATTTGATGCTCCAGAGATGTGTACTCTCTTTCCTTGTTGGGAAAGTCCAAGCTCAAACATGCACATGCATGGAAACCTGTGCTCCTATACACATGTCCACACGCACCTGCACAAACATACTCATTCAAGATTCATAAATGTTCCCAAGATTCCAACGGAAGTTGATGTAAGTTTGCGGGTTCTATAACATATCAATAGTCGTGAGAGAGCGGCTCAATTTCCCAATGGTGGGATTCTGAACTTTATGGCCATAGAAATGTGGTGTCATATATTATACAGTGCGGTTCTTTTTGCAGAAGAATGCATGAGAGCTTCTGGTTCTTTGATGATATACAGTGGCTTTCTAATGACAAGACCAGACCAGACATGTTGTTTTTCACAGTGATCTTCAGTGTAGACAGCACAGGGAGCAGCTTGCAGAAGAACATAGGTTTGGCGTGCAAAAGCCAGAGGAGTCATACTGTGGCATCAAGGCTTAGCAGAGAATTGCCAGGATGAGCAAGTTTACAGTGTTTTGCTATCTGAACAATGACTTCCATTAACTATTTTAGAGGCAATATGGGTCCAGAGGTAATATGATACCAGGTTTCTACCATTGTGCAAATGGTAGAAATTCTATCATTTTTAGCTCAGTTTTTAAAAGTAAGGGTACGTGTGATGAATTCTGAGCTGGAATGTAGCTACATAATGAACTGTGAGATAATAAGAGGGAAAATAATTCTTTGGATGACTTTCGCTTCATATTGCACAGGATTCATTCACTTTTGGGGTGGTTCTTACTTGTGCACCACTGTGTAGAGCTGAGAAGAAGCCATATAACCCATCTAAAGTAGGAAAAGAACACCTAGAAAAGAAAGTTCAAGTCCCCTGGTTCCCTTCATCAATCCACTCTAAATTGCCTGGACATAAACATTATATCAATCAGTGGCTGGACTTTCAGGAGATAGTCTAAAGGTAAGTAAGAGAGGTTTCTATACTGTTCTGATCAGAGGCCCTTCCCTGTAGATCAGCCTCAGAGTGTTCGTGATGACAGACTGGCACCAGCACTACAAGATGCTATTCACAGAACCCACCTTTAGCAAGCCTAGGCATGCCCAGAACTTCACTTGCGTCCATGTTTTCTCTCTGGTTAGCTTTGACAATAGATCTTTCTACAGGTCAGCTCTGGTTAAGTAGTAGTCAGATCTGATAAGATCTGTAGCCATTCCTGGCTCCTGGGTCATAGCCAATTTCTCACTGTTGCTTTGAGGTATCGTGTGCCGTACATCTCTGGACCTCACTGTACTATGTGCTAAGTGCAGTCATATAGAAAAAGCTCCACACAGGCTGGAATGACAGGCACTTTGCTCGACTGTCATCTGCAGTTGATTAGCCATGCCTGCCTAAGGCAAGCTTTGTGAGACTGGTGCCAGGCAAAGGGTGCAATGAATCCATGCTGTGTTCTGCTGGGGGTCTTAGGAGGCCGAAGTGATTTTCTAGATCACTAGCCACCTGTAAATCATCAAAAGACAAACTGTAAATTCCATGAACTTCTAGAAATCTTATGGTATATAGATCCTCAAAATTAAGAAAAGAATAATATTTCCTATCATGTCCCATCATGGCTAAGATTGGGTCTCTCTTTACCTAGCACATAAAACAAATCAATCTTTCTATGACAATGGGAAAAGCAGTCAACCTTCCTTGGTTTCCATAACAATTAACCTCCTGGAGATTTTGCCTTCCAGCAGGAGTGTGGGATGAGGCCATAGCTGACTTGTTTACTCTTCTTCCAGGCTTCAGCCTGGAGCCTGGAGAGAAAGTAGCAAGAGAGGGCTTAAGGCCTCTTTCTTCCCTAAGAATACTTAATTAGAACACTCCAGCCTTGCCTAAGATGTGGTTTTGAAGTATGAGCTCCTCAGCCAGTGAGCTAATGAGGAGGGAGAAATTTCTGCCTTTTCATGGGGCTGATCCAAGAACATATCAGCAGAGTTTGATTGAAGACTCCAACCTCTTTCCTGGCTCTCTGGGTCAGGTCGTCATAGTGTAATGACTTACTGTTAATTCTGTATGTGCCAGATGGTCTGGTGTTCAAACAGAGCCTCAGCAATAGTAAAATTTGCTTGTGGAGTAATGGAGTATTTTACAGCTCACAAAGAACTTTCATGTATTATCTCATTTGAGCCATAGAAACTCCAGACATAAAACATTGCTAGTCTCATTTCATGGATGAAAAAGTCCAGAAAAGCTTCAGTGATTTTCCAATGGCTGTATACTCAACTTGGTGACTAACCATGACTTAGCCTTAAGTCATCTACCTTAAAAGGCCCCTTTCATTCATGTACACTCCTGGCCAAAGAGGAATTCTTTTATTGTTAGGGATCTAGAATTGTATGAATGGGGCATAGAGCTGCTAGAGATACTGACTGTGGAGGAAGAGGAAACACAAATGAAGTTCTGAACTTACGGAAAAATTACCCTGAATTCTGAAAAGTACTTTGACTATTTTGTGACCTATTGAGATTACTGCATCTTGGATGGCTATGCTTGTGGCTGGCCTCAGTGTGGGAGGAAAGATAAGGTGGGGTTCATGTTCTCATGCAACGTGAAAAGGTTGGAATTCTTTCTTGGAATTTTATGCATTGACTCCATCTTGCTGTCTCTTCTCAATAGCTCCCATGGAGGTCACTGTGGCCCCTTACCATGCAACAGTGTGATGTGCGCTTTCCATATAAAAGGAAGGCTTGAAGATAGAAAGAAAATATAACCTTTGCTATAAAGAACCTTACATTTTGATCTACACACACAACCTGTTTGAAGTGAGTGTTAATTCATAACATTACAAGTAGGAAAATTGATGTTATATGTCTAGGCTATACAAAAATATTATATATAATTCTTTAATTTCACTCAAGAAAACACCAAAATATAAACTTAAACTAATTAAATTGTTTCTGTGTTCTAGGATATAAAGTATTTGAAACAAAGAAAATGAATTAGATATTAGAAATAATGAAATTTAAAATTTAAAAAATTTAAAAATTTAAAAAAGAATGCTTACCAGTGACTAATAATGGTGAGACATTCCTGATACCCAGTAGTGTAGGAGAATTGTGTTACATTTAATTACTTGAAGAAGTTAATATAAGATTGTGATATAAGAGTTCAATATTAATCATTAGAAATAAATGGGCAGAGGCCACATTTCTTAACTACATTGGCAATGAGGGATGAGATTGGGAGGGAGCAATGACAAGAGCTCTGTTCCTTTTAGATGTTTAGTGGCATCCTTAGAAGCTGCCCATCACCAGACCCTGGAGATCTAGCTCACTTGTTCTGGAGCCACTTTACCAAGGAGCCTTTTAATCATTGATTACTGTCTAAAAGTCTTTTCTACAAAAGCAACCTTGCTGATCCAGAGATGCAAATGAACATCTGGTCTACCTTGAGGAAATATCTGTTTGTATGGATACATAGACATTGCATGTTGTTCTCCTTTATTCTCTGTGTGTTCGGAGTAAGTCGTTATTATCTAGTAGATCCTAAGGCCTTGCTGAGTCTGAACTTTGGTGCTTTCACAATTTAATAAGAGACATTAAAACATACATTTGAAACCTCTAAGAAAATTCTGCCTTGTTACCTTCTAATGCTTGTTTATTGTGATATTCCAAGCCTGTTCAAAGTGTAGTGGGTTAAATCACAGTCATTGTGCTTACCACAATTCTACAGAGCAGAAATGCTGGCAAGACTCAATGATTATATAGTGTTACTGGGGTTACTTGTATGTGATATTTATGCCTAGAACCAGGTGCCTGCCAGGAGGCTGGGGAGTGACTCAGTGATCTTCCACTTGGCCACTTTTTTCTGCACAATGCTCCATGTGCCTCCCTTAAGTCTTCAAGAGCACAAAAATAAAAGTGTCTATATCTCTTAAGGTTTAGTCTTGGTAATCACTTCAGCTACATACCCTTGGTTAAAGCAAGTGAGACTCCCACTTGGATTTAGTGAGCAGTAAAATACACTAAATCCTCATTGGGAAAAAAATGTGTAGTAGATGGGCTGGGAAGATGGCTCAGCTGGTAAAGTCTTTGCAATATGAGCATGAGGACACCCAGGCTTTTCACCTCATCCATCTATAGAGGTCTCATCTCCTTGGGAACATGATAGAAATCACAAAATGTGCTCCATTTGAAAGGCCATATTTGAAAAGGCCATGCCTAATGGGAAGAGAGAACATGTGGGAAGGCATCTAGACACGCCAGCAGACCCATGTGCTGTGGTGAAAGGTATTGTAGATGTTCTACTCCTGATGAGACCTATTCAATACGAAGTAGGACACACATAAACCAAACTATTCCTGCTGAGCTTTACCCGAGTGAAGATTCATTGTCATGAACAAGTGGTCATTTTAAGGCACTGGATTTTGGGATAGTTGATAATGTTAAAGCAATCAATAGTAAATACACACAGATGCCTTTTTCTTAATATTTTGAAAAAGCCCATTTAAATTTGTAACTTCAAGGCAGGGCCTTGGCAAGTCCATTGTTAAAACAGTGCCATCAAAATCAGATGGGGGCAGTGACGCTACTGACACAATGATAGGAACTGAGCAGAACAACAAAGACAGAGATGTACAGTTGACAAGAGGCTCAGATAGGCACAGAAGTCAAGAGTACATATTGGCAGGTTGAGATGGCTTCTCTACCCTCCATCAGGTCAAACCAGAGAGATATGATTCTTGAGGGCTCACTCCTAATCTTCCATCATTTTCTTCCACTCCAGCAAATGGCCCCTGGCCTGATTACAATTATTGGTTCCCTATCTATTTCTTTGCAGGAAGTTGTCAGGGCCTCCATCTCACAGTGAAAAAAAGACCATCAACTGTCTACTGAACTTGGGAAAGGTCACCATTATAGCTCTGTGATTACAAGTGACTTTTGAGTGTGTCATAGCCTATGGAGCTGCTTGTAAGAAACCAACTATGAGGTAGTAGGATCAGGTCACTGAAAGCCAAAACTGATTCTTGTTATATATGGTGGTATTTATTTTGTGGCAAAAGAAGGGAGTAAAGGGGTAATGTGAAGGAATCCAAACTCGTCATAGGATTAGGAGAAGTAGCTATGTTGAATGGCCAGCTGATTTTATGTTAGGTCAGAGTCTAATGTGAGTTCCTGTGTATAAGACTTAAAAATCTTTATTATAAATAGTGTTTCAAATACCCAACCTTGACATAGACTAATTAAGGTTCAGGTCAGAAACAGAGCAGCAATTCTGTGAATATTTCCAAAACTGTGCAGACATGGATGACTTGTTTCAGAGTCTTATGGAAAACAGAAGGACTAGAAATAAACGGTGGGAAAATATCAACAAGACTGTAACAAGTATCCCAATAGAGTCACTGTCTCTCAGGAAGCTGTAAACTTGAGTCTGTATCCCAGTACTTCCTAGATAGCTACATGTCTCCTTTCATGTCATATGTGCTTGCATGATTTCATACATCCATATAAAATCTAGAAACCACAAATAACAGAAAACAGACAATAATTATCTTTCCAAGAGAGGTTTAATTTGCCCAATATTATTTTCAACTGCATCCATTTTCCTGCAAACAGGATAATGTTGTTCTCTTTATGGCTAAAAACTATTGTGTCCATATCTGACATTTTCTTTATCTGTTTCTTTGCTGTGGGATCCCTGGGTTGGTTCTATAACTTATCTATTGTGAATAGTGCTGCAGAAACACTGATGAGCAAACAGCTATGTGATTCTTTGAGTTGGACTCCTTTGGGTAAATACCCAGGGATGGTGTAGCTGGCTCATATGGAAAATCTGCAGTATAACAGGATTTTTGTCTGCCGTCTTCCCAGCCCAAGGCGGAGTCTTACTTGCTTTAACCAAGGGTATTTAGCACCCAGCAGTGGTACTTGTTTTCTTAATGAGTGTCATTCTGGTCTCTGTTCTAAGCTCATCCTCTGCTGTTTCTCCAGCATGTTCCTCCAACTACTATCTTCTTTATTTTCCATGTTTTTATGACACAGGCAAACCTAAGTCTCTGTATTTCTAATGGGAATGGATTTTTTCCCCCTTTCCTCCTTCAACTAAAACTTTTCATCCTTTTCAGGGAAAAAACCAACAGTTCTCATGCTCCTGGAATAGATTGCTATATTCTATTTCTGGTAGCCTGATCTCTTTTTGATCCCTCATGTGATTTAAAATCCCTTCTTCACTTAGTGTTGAAACTGTGGACTCCTTACTTGTCTCAGGGATTCATGCTCTTTGCTTCACCTCACACTTCTCCAGTGGTCTTCATTCACCTATACAGAGCTCCTATACAAAATGTCTCCCCTTAAATATCCAGTGTTCAGGAGTCAGGCTATGATCTTATCACACCCTTCCTATAGCTGTTCCAGAATAACTCAAATACTCACTGAGTCAAGTGTTCCATGAGTGTTGAGAAGCACTATTTCCCTATCCCCATTCCTGAGAAATGTGAAATCATCCCATACTCTTTTCTTCTTTTCCTTTCCTACACTGAACATGCTACCAGCTTTGTCTGAATTCATCCATTAAATGGTGTCCCATCCATTAAATGGTGTCCCATCCAATCCCTCTTTCTTCGCTTCTGTGTTCCTTGTTCATTTTTTTTGTTCATCCTTACTCTGTTCACTTTTGAAATGTATTCTTCCATATTAGTCCTTAAATCCACTTTCCAGATAAACTGAGACCATTTCCTGTTGGTGTGAACATGCCTATCTTCTGCATAACCCTTCCATGGTTCCAGAGCTCACCTACTAGCTACAGAGCTGTCTCTACTCCCTTTGCCCAGGAGTAGAAGGTCTACCTAATCTCACCTTCTGCCACCTATGTCCTGGCCCTGTGTGTCCCATCCTGTCAACCTGCTGACCATCTCTTGCACTTGCCTTGTTTACCTGTCCCTATGCATTTGCTCATGCATAAATGTTGTTTTCTTCCTTTCTGCTGCCTAACTCATTCTTCCAGTCTCTAGGTTGGATTTATGGTCACTCCTCTGCTCCCACAGCCTCTCACATTTAATCTCTGTCTCTCTGTCACTCTCCCCTGTTACCCAGCAATAGCTATACCTGTTCTGCAGACAACTTTGCTGGTATGACAACATGGCTGGTTCCTTACTAACAGGGATGAGTTGATCAAATGGCCTAGTAAGAAGAATAAAAGCTAGGCACAGAAGGCTCTTAATCACTGTTTAAATAGAGTTGAAATGCCTGATGGCCTCAGGAAATCACTGTTCCTGCCTCGGGTCTCAATTTTCACTTATAAATGAGCAAAGTTGTACATGTTTATTAATAAAAAGATTTTTCCCTCTATAAAAACACTTAATTTTGTACATTTCTGGCAGAGGAGACTTGTCCTAATATCTCTTTTACTTTCTTTCTTTCTTTCTTTCTTTCTTTCTTTCTTTCTTTCTTTCTTTCTTTCTTCTTTCTTTCTTTTTTTAACTCTACTGTTCAGCTACTTCAAAGGTTGAAACAGAATGATCTCAGTGCAAATCTCACCAGGCCTAAGAAATGAGTTCAAAGCCAGACTCAGCAATTTAGTGAGAACACATATCAAAACAGAAAGCAAAAGGAAGTGTGAAGATGTAGCTCAGTGGTAGAGTAAATGCTTAGCAACCAAAAGGCCCTATTCTCAATCCTGAGTACTACAAAAAAGGAAGAAAAACTCGTTCATACTGTAGCATACTATTAGTACAGACACTATTGAAAACCTTTTGAATGTCCTAACACTTTTGATATCTACACTCTAGGCGGGAAATTTCATTTTACATACAGAGAAATAGAAGTACATATGTCATACGAGCAGGAATGGGCAAAGGAAGAATGCACACAAACCCAGAGTATCTGACATGAGGATGTGTGCTCCCGCCCACCGCATTGCAGAGCAGGGGTATCCAGACATAAGCATTGGAGGCAAGTCTCCTTAAGAAAGGAGAGCTGAATATTGCCCTGATATCAGAGAGAAGAGAAATGGAATTCGTTCCCTGATGCCCACAGAAGGCCCGCCTTAGCTCAGTGCCTGGAGAAGCAGGCACTATGTGGCATATCAGCCACTCAGTGTTCTAGGGTTGTGGTTAGGGACAGGGGAAATGGGGAGCTTGTAAGACTCCTCATTTGTGAGAGGCCTTTGAGCATAATGAATTCTTCCTGCATGTGTCATCATACCACTAATTAGGCTACATTTTGTGGGCTTTAAAGTGGCTCTGGCCAGAATTTCCTAGATATTTTATTGTAATTTAGCATTAGTCAGGCTTGAGTTAATGGACACAGGCGGCTTTATTCACCCTGGTCTGGGCCTCACCATTGCTATTATATCTTTTGATATTCATCCTCCTGACAGTAATCAGCGAGTATTGATTTAGACATGGTACATCTCCATAGAAATTCCATTTTAATTCAACATTAGCGTACCATTAAAACCTAAAGGAAAGGGCAGACGAAAGTCACCTTAAAGCATTACTGGCTGGAAAATTCAGCTGTTTTGAGTCATCCTACTCCATTTGGGGTAAGACAAAGACCAGGACATATCAAGTCACCTCTGTTTTGACTCACTCAGGCCTGTAGCTGCTTTATGGCATAGTCTCTTGGTCAGAGTTTGAGGAATGTTGCCAAGTAAGGAGGGTGGCTTAGAGTGGGGGATGCCCCTTTCTAACTTTGCCAACTAAGAATCCTTGGGAAGCCTGCGTCTACTTGCAGCACCCTCAAAGAAAGATGGAAATAGAGACAATATACCTAGCCTGAACTTTTGTACAGTAGGAAGAACAATGGAGTTTAACTGGGATGCTTTCTCAAGCAGAGAAGGTCTCATGTCCTCCTTCCTCCAGAGAGGAGTCTCTCACAGAGGAGTCCATCTTTTTGCCATCACAAATGATGTCTTTATCTACACATGTTTAGCCACATTCATGATGATTCTAAAATGCACATGGCCAATGGACTGCAGGTTGGACACTCCTGCATATGGGAAAGGAATCTGAATAAGTCACATGAACTATGTTCTTACTCTTTCTCTATGAGACCAAGAGGCAGGCTGCTCTTCCTGCTGCTCTTGATTTATTCCTACTCCATATACTGTGCTCATGTCCACACCGTTAATCCCAAGCCCTCATCTCTCTTTCAAGGCTTGGGTTTGTGCCTGTACTGACCACATCTCACTTGAAGGTCTCATGGGAACCTGAAATTCACTGTGTACAGAACTGACTTGGTTATCTTTCTTGTAAAGTATGTTGTTGCAAATCTTAGTTAACTACTTGTTAGTCCCCATTGCCCCAGGAAAGACCCAGGGAGAATTCTTAGACTTCTCTCCATCCTGTTCTCTGTATTGAGTCATCTCCATGCTATTGGCCCTACCCTTCAAATACTCCTCCTTATGAATTCATTGAGTTCCAACAGGGACAAGCGCTGCCAGGATACCTTTGATTCACTAGGTGTTTGATTTTGACCTGATTTTTGGTTGTTTGGCATTCAGAAACCTTTTATTGTTGTCAAAATTTTCATACATGCCCTACTTAGGGCAACAACCCATAGTTTAAGAAACATAGGTTTAGGGGCTATAAAGATGACTCAGCAGTTAAAAGCACTTCTTGGTCTTCTAGAGAACTGAAGTTTCATTCCCAATATTTGTATAGGGTGGGTTACAACTGCCTGTAACTTCATCTCCAGAAGATCTAACACCCTCTTCTAGCCTCCAGGTACACACACACACACACACACACACACACACACACACAGAGAGAGAGAGAGAGAGAGAGAGAGAGAGAGAGAGAGAGAGAGAGAAATTGAGAAAATAAAGCTTTGGTTTTGACCCCTTGTTCACTTGCTGCCAGGTGCCACATGTAGCAGGAATTTAACACTAAGTGTGTGTGTGTGTGTGTGTTGCATATTTATGTATATATAAATACATATGATATAATAGATGATATAGATAGATAGATAGATAGATAGATAGATAGATAGATAGATAGATAGATAGATAGATGGGGGAAAAGGATCAGTTAGAGAAGAAATTGAATGAAAGGGAAGTAGCTTGAGTTCATGTCAAGCATGGAAAGGCTATAGATAGTCTCATCTCCAGATTCAGCGTCTGTCTTTATAGACCCTGACTTTAAATCTGATGGAGATGGAGGCAGAGCGTTTGTCACATTCATAATTTTACACAAATCTCCAGAGTTCCCATGACTTCGGAACCACAGACCCATTTAAAAGTCTTATTGAAAAGAAGAGTCTTAGAATGATAGGTACCGAGGAAACGACTGGCTGTGTAGATGGACCTCTTAGGTAGCCTCCACAGGAGCAGCCTCCTTCACTACAATGTAATGTAATGGAGGATAAGCAGAGTGCCTTTGCCATCGTGAGGAAATCACCACAGAGCTAGGATGTAGCTGTCACTCATACTTGTTACTACAGTGAGATTCTTTCTGTCTTTGTTCCACCCTCCCAAACACCTGCCACAGAGGAAAAATTAGTATTGATCTGCTGCCTTTTATTGCATTATCTTGCAATAACATCAATATTTTCCCAGGAAGAGCATTGGCCTAAGCAGCACAGAGTTCAGAAGTTGAGGTCTGGCTGAGCCAAACACATACTCCATGACTCTAGGTGAGGTCCACTCCATTTTTCCTGGGTAAGAGATCTGGAAGTCTTTCAGGCTAATGGTTCTTGGTGAAAGAAATTAATGACTTGGCATTGTTCTGAAGCCCAGAGAGTTAAATATATGTGTGATACTAAGCAACAAGGAAGCCAAAGAGCTAACATGTAGCATTGGATTTGAATGCCTGGTTCAATAAATCTCAATCGAACATAATGAACTGATTAATATTAATTGCCTTCTCTTTCCTTTCCAGGCATGGGGGTAAGGCTGAGGCAGAAAGGGAAAGAGGAAGGAAAGCATGAGGGACTGAATTACTGAGTAGTGTGATTCAGTTATCTCCAAAAGATCCCAAACAAGCACGCAATAACTACTAATTGCAAGTCCTACCACTGATAACGATCACAATCAATCACTCTGCTTGGCACCATTCT
Source organism: Tokudaia tokunoshimensis (assembly GCA_036184795.1). Taxonomy (NCBI): domain Eukaryota; kingdom Metazoa; phylum Chordata; class Mammalia; order Rodentia; family Muridae; genus Tokudaia; species Tokudaia tokunoshimensis. The sequence goes on from BTHU01000002.1 coordinate 146,560,979, forward strand.
AAACACGACTGTAACCATTCTCACAGCCCCACAGCTGGAACGGTCGGCATTAGGAGACCTTGCCTTGAAGAATTTCATGTTCTGAATGGTGGAGTAGCAGAATCCAAGGACTCTTGAAAAGTGTTTACTCCCACCCTCATATCCAACCCACCACTTTAGTCTTCTTTCAACCTAACGCTACAGTCTACCCACAACCCACCACCGCAGAATACCTATAGCCAACCCCTCATTTTACCCACAACCTAGTGCTCCAGTCTCCCACAGCCCACCATGGAAGTCTTCCCACAGACCTCCTCTGTAGGCTACCCATAACATACCTCTTAGGTCCACCCTCAATCCACCATTGCAGTTTTTTCCCAATCTTTCCTTGAGCCTAACCAGAGTCTACCTTTCCTGTCACCCCACAATCCACCTTTTCATTCTACCCACAACTCACCATTGCAGTCAACCTACAACCACCACTGCCATCTTCATACAACCAGCCACTTCTGTCTACCTATAACCCACCCTTTCAGTTTACCTACAAACTACAACTGCAGTCTTCCTAGAATCATTTTTGGTCTTTTTTGTTTTTTGGTTTTTCTGTTGTTTTTTGGTCTAAATACAACTCATCCTTATAGTCTATCCACAACACACCTCTGGAATCTATCCACAACCCACCTCCACAGTCTATCCAACAAAAGAACAGCCTTACTTATGGTGACCTAAACAACATTTTTTTTTAATTTTGTAATTATATTTATGTACAGAAAACTCAGTGTACATTTAACCCTGTTTAGTGGCGAGTTCTTTAGCCTTTGCCTTTCCCAGCTTGGCAATGTGAGCCACAGACTTAGGACCCAGGACATTGCTTCTCTAGTGGCAGCGGATCTTGTCATATCTGTCATTATAATTGGTTCTAATAGCGTCCATCAGCTTAGCCAGAGCATCCTTGTCTTCTGAGTTAACCTGTGTGAAGGCAACAGTGGTGCATGGCTTCCTGTGGACCAAGTGCCCCAGCCTGGCCTTTCCCTTGATGATGCAATAGGGCACCCCCATCTTTCGACACAGGGCAGCAGGAAAACCACCAGCTCAATGGGGTCTGCATCATGGGCAATCACCACCAGCTGAGCCTTCTTGTTCTCCACCAAGGTGGTGACTGTATTGACTCCTGCTTGGAGGACAGGAGGTCTCTTAGTTGGTACATCCCCTTTGCCAGCGGCTCTCTTCTCAGCACGGGTAGCCTTTGCTTCTTCTCTTGCTTTGTCTCTGGCCTGTACTTGTGGGCAAGCTTAAGCAGCCAAGTAGCTGTTTGTCTGTCCAGGGCCTGGGTGAAGTGGTTAATGGCAGGAGGAACTTTGAGCCGCTTATAAAGGATGGCTCTTTGCCTCTGCAGCCTGATGTAGCGGGGCCATTTGATGAAGCATGATAGGTCTCTTTTGGCCTGGATGTCCTGCCCAATGCTGAAATTCTTGGGCCTTTTCTCAAACAAAGGATTAACCACCTTCTTGGCCTCTTGTTTCTTGATGATGGCGGGGGTAGGGACCACCTTCTTCCCCTTGGCCTTCTTTCCTTTGGGCATCTTGCTCGTCTGGTGGAACCCTAAACAACATTTTTAACTTAGGCTTTCAGGGTGATTATATTTGTAATTTTATTTTTGGTGACCAATCCAATGATGGAATTTATACAAGAACTGGGGCCTACAAGCTTGAAGAGCAGACACAGATGCTAGAGAGCACAACTCTGTTTCCATCTCTGTGGATCTAACCAGTGAGAAATGAGACCGTGATGTTCCTGCCTATGAGACAAAATGATGTCATTATTGTCTCTTTCCCTGGTGTTCTGTTACAGTGGAACTTGCATGGGAATCCATACATTTTTGAACACACTACTGTTTATTTGTAAGATAAAGGTTATTCTGGTCTTCTGGCATTTTTAGGAAAATCTCTGATAGCCATTGGTTTCAGGACTCTTCAAACTTAAAGCAATCCTGTGCAGACTTTGAAGTTTACATGTCTGTGGACAAGACAAAACATGTAAGCATCTCTACCATGAAACATGCAAACATAGAGACCCCAAGAGGCAGTTTCTCCAGAAGTGTTGCCATAGTCACTACAATCAAGGGTACAAACATACAGTCATCTGTTGTGGATGGGCCTGGTGCTGTTCTTGTGAACCAATCCCCTAAAGAATAAAAGAGCCAATCACTGGGCAAGTAGGCAGGACTTCCGGGTTAGACAGAGGAAGAGAGGAATCAGGAGAGAGTGATTTGCTTTTGGAATTGGGACACTAGAGGGGTAAGATATAGCTTCTAGAGTTTCCCAAGGCTGACAAGATTAGATTTTAGTTGTTGCACCCAGAGATTGAGTTACCATTGTTTCTGAACTAAGTTTGTGTTGCATTTTTCTTCATGCATCAGCTTGTCTGGGTTCAAGAGAGAAAGGTACTAGGACAAAGCATGGGTTTGCCAGATGTGCACCACAAAGGCTGTGAGAGATTTGAAGCACGAGGTTGGAATGGTAGTCACTCATCACTGGGAATATAGCTAGCTGGGTGGAGACGTTTCGGGAACTCCAGGCCAGTGAATCTCCACAAGATTAAAAACAGGTCGGCCATTGCCCACCAGGCTGCCGGGGCAGAGAGTTATGTGGCACAGGAATGTACCAGTTCTACTTTTTTAATACTTCCCACAACAGTCATCCCCTCACCACTCACATGTGGGGCATCCCTTCTTTCCTCCTCCAGGGAAGCTTCGAATACCCAATTCATTTCTTCCTACGAATGCCACATCAAAAACTCATATAAAACTTATAAGTGTCTACCACATATAGAAGAATATACACACAAAAGCAAAGAAATATATAGTTGTGCCAAGTAGGGTCATTTCTTTTTGTTTGTTCTTTGTTTTGGGGTTTCAATTCAACATTCTGAATATCAGTGGAGTTTCACCTGATTCTCTCAGTTGTGGGGCATCAATCTGCCCCTGAATACCTGAACACCAGGTTGTTCCTCAGTTGAAAAGAGCTAACCTCCTTGTGGGAAACAGAAAACTGTGCTGATGTGCATTATCAGGTGATGCTCTCCTGTGTGCTTTGTTCCTGAAATATGGAAACTTCATGAGAGATAAGAGCCAGATGGCAGAGGCACTGCCAGAGCCACACCCGCAATTCTAGGGACCCAAAGAGAGCCATTTCATCCCATCTCATCTCGAGGCAGGCAGAGGCAACCTTCTGCCATTGTGACAGGATATTGTCATCTCAAGTTCACATTTAAGACCCATGAAATGGGATTACCAAAAAGGAAAAGAAAGCAAACTCTTCTCATGATTCAGGTAAGTATGAGTTTTTTGCACAAGGCCTCATCTTAGCTGCCTGGGGTTGTGCACAGGCTTCAAGTTGAATACACTTGAACCCAGATCCTCGTCATTAACACTTTCCTTTGCTCATACATTTACGTGTGAATGTGCTCACCTCTTCTTCACAGAGCATCAATTGGGCTACGCATTCTCAAGATGAAAAAAAAATTACAGACACACAGTGTGTGTGTGTACACGTGTGCAAACATACATCTACATGTGTGTGCATGTGTATGTCATGGCACAAATGTAGGTCAAAAGGGTAACCTTTGGTGGTATTCCTTGTTGTCTACCCTATTTAAAAGAGGGTCTCTCCATTTGATTCTGTTTCTCGATTTTCAATGTTGTTTGTACATTTTCTTGCTGTGTGTACTGAGCCGATTGGCCTGCAGGCTTCCACGAATTCTCATGTGTTTGCAGGAAGGTTGGGATTATATATACTTGAGTTATATAGCCAGCCTTTATATGAGCTCTGGGATTCTAATTCAGATCATCAAGATTGCAAAGCAAGCCCTTTGATCACTAAGCTACCCAGTCCTGACCAAAAATAAATAAGTAAATAAATTACTTTATATCCATTTCACAGGTGCTAATGTAAGCAGAAAAGAACATTTTAAGAGATAAAACCTAGTATCGAAACAGTGGTACCCTCAGGATCCCTAACATCTATTTTGAGCTCTGGAGGTAATCCCAGAATCTGTGGATAAGATTTCTAAGCATCAAGTCTAGTGCTCCCAAAGCCCTCACTCTCCCAACCTCAACTCAAGCCTGTGGTCAGAGCCATTGCACACAGTTGTCATTCTGAAGCCACCAGGAAAATTGTGGTGATGGAAAATATCTGGGGTTTTACTGCTGACCTGAACACAGCTTCTTATGCAACCAGGGGCTGGAAGCCAGTGATTTGGTGTCTGTCTTCATCCCACCCCAGTTCCACTCAGATTATAAACCTATGCTCCTAACACACTCTGATCCACTACTTTCAGATCCACTATCTCTAATTCAGTGAAGGTTCCCAGACTTCAGTGATCAGGAAATAATCATGGAGTCTGTATGACACATGCTGAAATCCCATCCAGAGGATTACCAGGAAGGGTGGAATGGATAAATCTGAACTCTACCCACTTTCCAGGGGCTCAGATACAAATAGGAGCCCTAGAGTGTGGCCTCAGTTTAACCCAGCCTGGAGAGCTGGGAGCCCATGCTCTTTGCCCTTCTGTGTTTTTCCCAGAGTTTGAGGCCTGTTGTCTGTAGAATGGGAGAGACCCATCCCTCCCCTGTAGTTCCATTTATCCTGGGGATAAAATGCCTGTGATACACTGACTTTTATATCCCAGTTCCAAAGGAGTAGCTGAGTATTTATGGGCAGTTAATAGACACTTGAGTGGGAGAAACATTTTCTTCGGTGGTATAATGACAGCTAGGGAGCCCATGTTCCTGCAACCAACCCCTCTCCCAGGATTCTGTGCAGAATGTCAATGAAGCACACAGGTCAGAGAGTAAAATCCAAATATGACGTAGAGAGGAAAGCAGTTAGGAAGGGGAAGAGAGGTCAGTGGAGGTGGGGGGGGGATAAAACATAAGGATGGTGTATGCGTGAAAATTTCACAATGAAACCCATTATTATGGATAATGAATAAACGCTAATAAAAGAGTCAGAGCAATGTGCTGGGATGCTAAGCCTCGGGAACGTGGGTGTGACTGTGTTGATCAGCACAATATTTGCAAAAGGTCATCAACTTCAAATGAGGTCAATAGGGTAGGAGTAATTCAGTAGAACCAATGTCTTATAAAAGGAAGTGGGAAATTGGGCTCAGGTAAACATGAACAGAGAGAGAGAGCATGCTCAGCTACTGCAAGCCAAAACTGTTAGCAGCTAGCAAGGGTGCCAGACACCAGGAGAGGGGACTACAGCACGTAGCCCAGCATTCCAAGCATCCAGTTGCTAAAGCTACCTGACTTGGGTCCCTGTGTTGTGTCAGACCCAGGGAGTTAATATGATGCCTACTCTCCCAGAGCAATCAGGCCTGGTGAATCTTCCTACCTGTGGTGCTGAGTGGGACTGTGGAGTCTTGTCTGGAGTCAAATGCAGTCAACAGACTGTTTCAAAAGAAAAGGGACCGGGGACAAGTCCCTGCCTCAATCCGTGGAGCACGGAGATGTGTTACCAGAAGTTGCCTGAGAGCGGTTTTCTCCCAGTTCTCTGTTTTTTTGTTTGGGTTCCTCTGAATAGAGATATCTACTCTGTTGCTCTGAGGTATGTTTATCACATGCACCAGCATCAGATCTGAGACATGACATGCATCCCGGCAGGAACTGGAGAAGACATGACCAGTCACCATCACTGAGCTCCACTTTTGGTCACATCCTCACCTTGTCATAGGTAGGTTTCAGCTTTACATGAAAGTTCCACAAATTAAAGTACAAAGAGGGAAAATATTACATGTAAGGTTACCCACCCCCAGTGAAGCAAATGCCAGGCAGGGGTATTTGTCACTCAGAAAATAATAGCATGTAAAACAGGGACCCATTTATAAAGATTTGAACTAGTTCCTGGCAGGAAGAGATTTCTAGTGTCTAGGGAAGACTGGGAGGAGGGGGAGCATCTTTCAGGTGAGAGTTGGGGTACCTTCAAGAAAATCTGGCATTTGTCCTGGAGAGAGGGTAACAGGAAGCTGAGATCAAACCATACACCCCATCCCTGTTCCTTCCTAATTTTTGAAGCTGGTCACCACAGGAATGAGCCACTATCATGTAGCAGGCTGAGTGGCATCCTACAATGTCATGGCTAGCAGCAGGATTTCCACCATGTCACTTTCTGTTGCACTGATATACTGTTTTACAATTGATTAAATATTTTTTCTCAAGATTTGGCTTGACCATCAAAGCACTAGGAAAGAACTTTAACCCAGACTGGAACAAACAAACAAAAACAGACTATAGAAAAAGTTCACTGATTTATTTGTTTGTTTGTTTGTTTATTTGAGGACCACAGTTGGCTCCTTTTAGAACAAGCTCTGAAATCCAGGAGGTTTGACCTGCTTCGCCTTTCCAGGTCTTTCACCAACACCCACCAAACTTCTCCCACCCTAACCTTGAGGCTGCTATAAACTGTCTTGCAGGGTCCTCTGTCCTGAGCCCCACCCTCTTTGCCATGTTAATTATCTCCAGGCTCCCTCTCCAGAGGAATTTAGAACACGCCAAGGTTATTTGTGGAGCCTTTTGTTTCTGGGAGATGGGGGCTTACACAGCCCAGAAAGAGCAACACTTGCCTACACAGACAGTACTGCCTGGGCTATTAATATCCAAGCACAATAGCTTTAGAACGAGGTGCAATGTGGCTTACCCTGGCCGCAAGTCTTCTCAGCCCTCAAGACAGTATTATTTTACAGTAGCTTTGCTAACACCCTGTAGTAAGCCTCTTGCCCCACCTTCTGATCCAGCATGGAAGGGGAGGAGGAAGGGAAGGACACTTGGGACTGCAATTGCCTCCCCTACCATGCATATGGGATATAGGAACAAATAGAGGCTCAAAGTCTCAAAATCATATTTAAATAATGCCTTCTCTTTCTTCTCTGAAGTATGCCAAACAATCTGCATTTGCTGGCTTCCTCTGTCTTTGTTATCATTGTACATAATGGGTAAACATTTTTAATGTGTTTATTCATTCATACTACTTATATTATCGCCATGTGCCTGAACCCTCAAGGCTCTGATAATACTAAGATGAAGGTGCGATGGTCTAGTTCATTCCCAGGAGCTCAGCATTTGTGGAGAAAGTCTGATTACTTCTGTCAACAAGCTAAGCAGAAGGGCTATCACCAGGCAAGAGGCAGGAATATCAGCTTAGTCGTGAAGTGGCTAACTCACCAAGACTTCAAAAAAAGGAGGAAGTCTTAGGGGAGAATGGTTGAGTGAAGTATGAGTTAGTGAAGTGTGAGTCTTGGAGAAACACAGTTTGGTGAGCAGAGAGGGGAGAGCGGTGTGTAGAGGGAAGGACAAGTTTGAAAGCAGGAAGACAAGGATTATGTTGGCAGCTCTTATGATTTGAGTCTAAAATGGGCCCAACAGGCTCCTGAATTTGAACACTTGATCTCCAGTGGGTGGTATGTCTCAAGAGACTGTGGAACATTCCAGAACTTTGGAAACCATACAGTCTCCACTACTGGCTCTAGTCAGCTTTCTGGTCTGGCTCTCATGTGAAGCTCCTGCATCACTTTTCCATGGAACCACTCCGTCGTGGCTGTCTCCCCCTGTCACCACAGTTGACTGTACTCCATGACACAATGAGCCAAGTGAGACTTGCCCACCTGCACTTCACTAGTTTCTGTCAAATATTTGGTCACAGCAACATAAAGGTAAGTGGAAACCAGCTAATGAGATTTGAGTAAACCCCAGAGGTAGACTGGGAGGAGAGGGACTTGAAGGTCACTTAATCTTTCAGGTCTCAATTTCCAAGGTTAAGATTGTCTGTTGTGTGCTCTGATGTAGTCTCGTAGTTCAGTACACTGAAGCATGAAAGGATCTCAAGTTTGCTGCTGTCTAGTGCACCTCAGAAACCCTGCTGCTATGTTTGCTTTCAGAAATGATGGTGTCAGAATGATGGCTGAGGTAAAGCCAGTATGGGGACAGTAACAAAAAACTGCCAGTTGTGACTAATGGGTCTCTAACTGTTCATCTGCTTGGGAGCTAGAAGATGGAAAAAGGCCCTCTAATTGGCAGATCAGCCTTGGGGGCCCACTTGTTCATTTGTGAAGTTTAAGAACCCACTAACAGACCAACATGTTATTAGTGCAAATTACCCAGTCACCTGGAACCCTGAATCTTTGTTCCAAGAAAGATTAAAAGGCCCGAGGGACCCCCAAAAATTGAACCATGAAATGTCATTAGTTAAGTCACGGTCCTCACAGCTCCCAGAACTAATTATAGAGCTAGGAGTGGCTGGGGCCAGACCCCTCTGATATAAAAAGATTTTATGAAAGGCAAAGTGGGGGGAGGCCACAGTAATTCTCAACCTATTATATTCCTTTCAATTATTTACAGGAGTAGACACTGGTGGTGAGCCTATATAGAGCCTGGAATCCAGTGAGGTCACACGGGCGTTCTGAAAGCTAAGGAGGCCATGTGGAATCTGGGACACAATGAGGCAATGATTCAGCTGCCCCTGCATTCCACACCTCCCAGGGTCCTCTCTCTGTTCCCCTCCCCCAGCACCCAAGTCAAGCGCACAGACCCCATAGTGACAACTAGCTTCATCTCTGCCCAGGGGATGCCAATATTTTCCTTCCATCAATGGTTTGAATAAACTGGTCACCTTACTCTCAAAACTGAACCCAGTAGAGAAATGAATGCTGGGAATCTGAAGGTCACAGCAGGTAACACCATGGAGTGCCACATCAAGGTCATGTGGCTGTTGTTTGACTGCTGGGAAAAGTTAAGCAAAAGGTCTGTATCCTCAAGGATCAGGAGCTCTTTCTCATTACCCAACATACCTTGTATTAATTAGGATGCAGCCTCAACTTACCTATTCCTGGCTAATAAAATGCAGTTAATGATCTAAGGCACTTGATGCCTGCCTCCTGGAAATGTACTGCATAATCTTCAGATCTTCTTCAGTCAAAGTGGCCTAAGGTGCATCTACCAGGTTGTGTAGGTACAATATGGAGATGCTTCCTAACAGTTGTTAGGCTTTACCACAAGCAAGACCTGATGCCAATATCATGAATCCATTCCATGTTTGACTCCATCACATGTGGCCATAGCACTGTCTTTCCTCTCTCTCTTTCTCCTTCCTCCCACTGTGCATATGTATGTGTGGGTAAGAGAACAACCTTTGGTACAGGTCCTCACCTTCTATCTGGAGACAGCAACCTTTATGGTTTGCCTCTTTAAATCCCAACTTTGTGTGTATCTGGATCCTCCTGCTTGTATGGCAAGTGCTTTATTCATTGAAACTTTTCCCAGACCAAACATCTTTTTTTTTTAATCAATGATGCAAGTTCCTTAGAACACTGGCACTAGACACTGAGATATATTTTTAAAGAAGCAGAAGGAGGAGGAGGAGGAGGAGGAGGAGGAGGAGAAGGAGAAGAAGAAGAAGAAGAAGAAGAAGAAGAAGAAGAAGAAGAAGAAGAAGAAGAAGAAGAAGAAGAAGAAGAAAAAAGAAGAAGAAGAAACATATACATATATATAAATATTACACATTAAATAAGCTCTTTTAATTCCTGATCTAGTTATGCATAATTCAGAACTATCTTGACTCATAGTGTGAAGAAATTATGATGAATGAATGGTGGAGATAGGCAGGCCCCTGCATCGTTTTCTCAGAGTAGTTTAATCCCTTTATGGATAGTAGGGGATGCGAACATCTGGTGGGCCTCCAGCATGATCTTGAGAGTTCTATGCAATCAGCAATGACGGGTCAAATTACAATTAACTTTGCCAATAATTTCAAGTAGACACACATGCATGCAATGCACACGCACACATGCATACAACACACAAACCATCCGTGTGGGAGTCTTGTCATGTGTGTCCATTGTTGGGAAGTTATCCAATAGAGAGACTTGGCTGGCATGGGCAGGTTCCTTGGCAGTGGTAGATTGTGTCCATATTCATACATGGTTAAAGACAAAGATGTAAAGGTCCCACAATTCTATTTTTACTAATGGGATGATCTTTTTTTTTTTCACCTGGCAACCCTCTTCTCTTTGTTTCTAACTATCCTCCTTTTCTTTCTATCTATTGTTTATCCATCAAGCTTTCCTCTCTGAAGTCCATTCACTAACCACACTTCTGTCTTTCAGAGTCTTTCAGTGTGTTAGAAACAAAGATTCCCTTGATTGCAGCCTGGCAAGACAGGCAGGACAGCTTCAGGAACCAGGTGACTCTGATGGGAGTGTAGGACTTCCTTCAAGTCCGGCATTTGATGGCATTCTATCATCACAGTCATGGAGGCAGAAAATCAGCAACAGAATAGCACTGTCTGGTCTGTTCAGTTTTACTCATCTAAGCACTGAATGAGGGTCATTAAACCCAGGGACTGCTGTGCAGATGACTTCCTGCCATGCTGCCTATAAATACTATCTTCTTCCTCAACCATGACTGCCACACTGGTGCAGGGGCCATGTACTATCTCTGCAATATTCTTCTATCCATTCCTCTCTGATATTACTTAATTCTTACTTTCAGAATATTCTGTCAAGACTCAACATTCCTTGTGTTCCTGCTTCTCAAACCCTCCCACAGCAGAACTTCAACCTGATATTCAGAATCTCCCCCTATGCCCACCTAACCCTCCAATGCCATCTTTTATTTTTCTCTTTTCTTTTACTCCATAGTTTAGTCCAGTTTCCCCATGAAAGTACATCTCCTGTATCTACATGATACAGGAGAAAAAAAAGCCACCAAGCCCATTTCTGTTTGGGAAAATTATACAAATTGTCCAAGATCTATGGAAGTTGCCTTCTCTGACATTCCCAACTCAACTCATTGTCCTGCCTAAATGGTCTCTCCTAGTTCAAAACAGCACAACCATTTGAGCTGCCCATGTGCATTTAGCACAATCTTACCTTGTATTACTCATTGCAAAACCCCGTTTTCTACCATGAGCGCCATGTCCCTAAGCATCAGCTATGAGCATTATTCATGGTGATTTCTTTCAGGGTGCTTGCCTATCTCTTTGCAGAGCAGTAGCCCTATAAATATATGGGCCACTGGGTTGAATACAGTGCAGCCTAACATGAAAGTTTAACCAGACTATTATCCAACATGGGAATCAAGAGCTAATTCGACTTTCTTGAAACTTGATCAGGCTCATCTCTAGAGAATAGGCTTTCTTGGAAAAAAAATAAAAGGGGAGAGGAAGCATGCAAGTTATCTGCAAAATGAACTGTCAGGTGGCAGATCTCAGCCAGTTTGTCCATCCTAAAAAAAAACCAACCAAACAAACAAGCAAACAAAAACTGGATAGATCTGAGGCACACCTTCCAGACAGCAAATTGTAAGCTTCTAGTTCAAAAAGTTATATAGAAAGAAACAGTGCATCCTAGGCTATATTTTCCAACTGTTTTGTGACTCCTTTCGCTAATCAGGAATCTCCACTAGAAAATGATACCAGGTATATGTCACAGAGGTTGGCCTACTCTCAAGCATGCTGGTGCCTTTCAGACTCTTTGATCTTCTGTGTCCATTGTCCCCTGAAACCAATCCTTTCCATTCTGTATTTTTCCTCCCAGATCACCCGATACTTCCAAGCAACCAGGTGTTCCTTTCAGAATCAAGAAGCTGATAACCTGTGCTTTTGGAACTGACCTTCAGCCATGTTTTTTTTTTTTTGCCATAGATGTAGGGGGTAGGATTCTTCCCACTGTGTGCAAAAGCCAATCAAACTCATCTATCACCAAACTAAGGAGGGTCCTAGACAAGATGGACGTATTAGAAGCAGCAGAAGAATAAGTAAATTAACCCTATGATAGAATTATCATAAGATGGAATCTCACTTTAATGGGCAAGTATTGGATTGACGGGGGGCGGGGAAGGGAAATCTATTTCTCTGTAGATGTCATCTGAGTAGTAACCTTCACAGGCTTGCCATAAATGCCTTCAGACAAAAAGCTATATTTTATATGACTTTTTTTCCTTACCTGTATCTAGTCTTGCATTGAAAACACATATACCTTTGTGGATCGATGGTTCCTACAATTGTTTCTGAAAGGGGTATTTTCTTAGCTTTTACACCTGATCTCTCACACTAATTAAAATAGCTGATTAAAAATAGTGGCACAGAATGTGATTAGTCGCTACAATCCTATTCATTACTCAGTGGACATATTGGCTTGCTGCCATTGTTCAGATATTTGGGGATCAAAAGACTTGTGATCCAGGCCAGAGAGTATAAGTGATTCAACAGACAGCACCCAGGGCTAGAAACTCCTCAGCTGGGGACAAACATCTCAGAGACATAAAAGTGTTTACCTCCATAGCTGGCAAAGAAATTGATAAACGTCCTTTAGGGGTGTGTGTGTGTGTGTGTGTGTGTGTGTGTGTGTGTGTGTGTGTGTAGGGGGATGGGGTAGATTTTGCCTAAATCCATCTTGGTTCTAATTGAATTAATAACCTGGCTTTGGGGGTGGTTGTTTGTATTTTGCTTTTTTGATGTTTGTTTGAACACCAACTTATTCTTCCATGTTTCCCAGAACACAGACACCCTTCCTGTGGCTTGGGTAAGGCCTATCCTTAAATTCGTCCACAGTGAGTAGACACAATCTGAGGGTGGTAGTCAATGTGCTGTTAAGTCATTTTAGTCAGTGGGATTGCTGTGAGTCAATATCCACATTGAAGAACACATATTGCATTCCCACAGAGGACTTCAGATTCCTCTAGACAGCTTCAATTAAGATCAAAGCATATCTGTACCCCTTGTTTAGCTGTACCTTAGTTCTACTGCCCCAGGATCAGAGGCAAAAACAAATTAATATACTAATTCAGGCATCTTTCAGTCCATGTTGCAATAAATGGGATGATGAACTCTCACATTTAAAATGTCTTCCAAGTTGGTGTGCAGGCAGCAAAGCTTATTGCTACATACAACAGGACTTGCAAATTTCATCTTTGCCAGTAAGCTAAGAGGGCTGTTTTTTTTTCCCTCCAGTAGATCCAGTGAAGTGCCCAAGAATAGGAATTTGGGGCGTAAAGAATTGTGCTGGATGTAGTTGTTTATTAATTGTATAATGTGGGACAAATTTATTTGAGGGATATGAACTTAATACCCACTTCACCCTGGCATGAACATTAAGTGGGAATAATGCTTGCAGAAGTGCTTGGGAACTGGTAAAGAATGCTCGCAGTGAGCTGCCCGCGCCCCAGCCCTCCTGCATCTACTTAACCCACTCTGTAAGAGCTAGAGTCAGATTCCCACCGTATGGAATTATCCTCAGCACAGCAGATGGGTTTACAAGTGTCTTGGTCTCTTCGTGTAATTAGCAGCCAAGGAGTCTAAATCTTGCATTGTTTACATGGAGAGTGTTTCTTGCCCGTTCCCACGTCATACCATCTGACACTGTTACCTTTTATAACTGGTGAGTGCAGTTCCTTAACTTTGTGGGATCCTCCGCATACAAACTCTGTTGGACCCATTCCTTAGTATGGATGGCTACTGTTCTATGAGCTGAGCTCAGTGGCATACAGAAATTTCTTTATTCTTACTATTTGAATAGTGCTTCAGGAAGCCCTCTGAAGTACAGAAGGCAGATACCACACTTCCATTTACAAGTAAGGAAACTGAGGCACAGCCCATCTTACCTTGGTTGTTGCTGTAAGAATTCAAATGGCTCAAGCTGGGCATGATGCCTTATGCTTATAATCACAGCACTCAAGAGGCTAAGGAGAGGGGACTGCCATAAGTTTGAGACCATCCTGGGAAACACTGTTTATTTATGGCCAGCCTGGGCTGCAAAATTAGGCCCTGTTTCAAAAACATGCAAGCAAACAAACAAACAAAAATCACATGGCTCATAGGATTACCAGGGCAAAGCTCCTTTTCTTTGGTTGAGTTGTCCTTCCTCCAGAGAAGAATAGTATCCCATATCAGAAAGAGATTCAAGAGAGCTCTGTACCTCACAGCAAGTTAACAAAGAACCAGAGGGTTGAAATGAGTTTAAGAGGCTTCCCACGCATCCACGTAGAGTTGTCTATATATACACCCTGTGTGCTGGTGAGGTGGGTGACGCAGGAGTTTGAGAGGCTACCTCTGATCTTAAGGAACTCATTCTGAAGCCAGAGAGATGAGGCTAGCATACAGGATACTTTAAATAAATAAAGGTAATCTTCCAGTAGCACCACAGGAAGATTTGACGGAAAGTCTGAACCCCCTTATTCAAGTTCCCAAAGTGTAAGCCATAGCTTGATTTGAGCCCAAGCCTCTTTTAAAATGATCCCATTCTTAACTCCCACAGAAATCACTGAAGTAGGTTCCTTTCCATGGAGGGCCGGTCCTTATTTTTCAGTGAGGAGGAGAGTGTGTTAGTAAGCCTTCCCTTACTGTGATAAATAGATGAACATTGAAACAATTGTTTCATGCCAGGAGCATGTGGCAAATTACAATGTTTCTCCCCATGGTTGGGAAGAGAAAGCAAGGAAGGAAGCAAGGAAGGAAGCAAGGAAGGAAGGAAGGAAGGAAGAAGGGAAGGAGGGAAGAGAGAGAGAGAGAGAGAGGGAGAGAGACAGACAAGCATTGACTCTCACCATCCCCTCAACAATCTAAAGAACTCCCAGTAGCCTCCACTTTAAGGTTGTGCCATTTTCCAACAGCTCTACACGGGGAGCCAAGCTTTCACCACGTGGAGCTTTGAGGGACACATAATATTTACAGTGGAACAATGAAGAAGGAGTAGGAACACTTATGCCCTTCAGTAGTACTTTTTATGAACTATACAATCTTCTTTTCAGAAGATGGCTTCTTGGAATTTCTTTCAATTCTTTCTTACTTAATTAAGTAATGACTTCTTGTAGATTCTCTTTTCTACAGAGGAATCAGCTGTTGAGCTTGGGTGGTTGAAGGAGCCTGTGCCTTCTCTCCCTCTATCCCTGGGAAGAAGAGTCCTGCCCAAATCCTAACCATTTCCACAGAGTATTTGTTCCGGTCACACAAGAATTGGCCTATCACGGCAAGGCAGCCATGTTGCCTGGTCCTGCTGCTCTATTCACCTTGTTCTTAGAGGATTAGTGTGGGACTGTGCCCAGGGAATCCATGGACTGGAATACAGAACCTCAGACAGGTGACCTTCTTACGCTGCCCTGAGTGGAGTAGAACAGTGAGGAGCCCCTCTACTGTCCTGACACAGCCTGCTAAAGCAGAGAGACAGTTGTCATGCTGGCATAGTCTGGACACTTCACCAAATCCAGCTAGACAACAGGAAAACCACAGCAAAGAAGGAGTTTAGATCTGTCATCCAACTTGTGATGAAGCCTGGGAAACAGAATATAATGTAAAAGGTTCTTGTGAGAATGGATCTTGCAAACCCCTAATAAGAGCAGGTACTGTGGCAGTGCTGGCCAGTCAAATTCCCATGGCCCTTCAGCTTGACATTTGGAAAAAAGCAGAAAGAGCAGACTCTGAGAATGCATTCTTCTGAGTGCTCTCTTATGACCTTGTACCAGTTGAGCTTGGAAAGCTTCATCTGGCCTGTTTCCCCAAAGACTATTAGTTCCAATGCACGGGGACAATTAGGACTCTATTAGTTACAGTGTGTGCAGACAAATAGGACCACTCACTAGACATCATCAGTCTTATCCCATGTCACAAGAACATATAAACACAGTCCAAATAAAACAGAATTGCAAAGATCAATGAGAAAAAGGTCAAATAACACAAATCGTGACGGTGTAAAAACTGAAAGGTGGCCTGCCATCTGTTTTGCAACATCATGGCTGCCCTCCAGCCTCTGGTGTAGTCTAAGATCATCAAAAAGAGGACCAAGAAGTTTGTCAGGCGCCAGGCGGACAGATATGTCAAAATTAAGAGGAACTTAATTAATTAGTAGAAACCCAGAGGCTGACATCAGGGTGTGGAGAAGATTCTAGGACCAGATCCTGATGCCCAATACTGGTTACAGGAGCAGCAAGAAGACCAAGCACGTGCTGCCTAGTGGCTTCTGGAAGTTTCCAGTCCACAATGCCAAGGAGCTGGAAGGCTGCTGATGTGCTACACACCTTACTGTCCTGAGATTGATCACAGTGTTTCCCCCAAGAACCAAAAAGTCATGGTAGGAAGAGCAGCAGAGCCGGCCACCAGAGAGTCACCAATCTCAACGCCAGGCTACGCAGCGAAGACAATGAATAGATGGCTTGTGTGCATGTTTTGTGTTTAAATAAAACCACAAAAACTGAAGAAGAAAAAAAAGCTCAAAGATGAGGGTTAGCCTCACCCTTACCTCTCCACTGTCTTGTGAGCTAACCCAGACCTTAATGCCTCTCTCAGTTCGCTATTCTGTTGACAGTTCCTTATATGCTGCACATAGAAAAATCTATGAGGGACAAACACCAGTTCTCGTGTCCAAGAGTTCTCGGACAGGATGGAGACATGACGGATTTTACTTTTTGGTGTATAACTGTCGACTCTCCACAGCCCATCCCTTCATTTTGTAATTCTTTCATACACACACACACACACACACACACACACACACACACACACCACAATTGGTCATTTTCCCCATTACCCTCTTCTCCCCTCCTCTCTACCCCACTGAAATTCTTCCCCTCAATAAGCCCCCTTCTTTGACGATTTCTTTTCTGACCCACCCAGTGAAGGTTCCTTGCCAGGGCGTGAGTGGAGGACTACTTACTACAATACAGATACCAGTAGCAATGTCACTGAAGAAAAGGACACCTCCTCATTGTCTCCCAGTGACAGATGGGGTGGACTCACCAGCCCCTCCCCCATGCAGGATGAAATGTTGACAGGTGCAGTCTGTTGTAGGTCTTCTGCAGGTGACAACAGCGGAGGTAAGTTCCTGAGTGAGTGTAGTGTCTGTGTCATAGCTAGAAGACACTGTTTCACAGCACGCACACGCACCCACACACACACATACATATCCCCCAGCCTCGGCTCTTACACTCTTTCTTGACCCTTTTCTGTGGGCCGCTCGGAGGAGTGGGTGATTATGTAAGGTTGAACATTCGACAGTCACTTGTTCTGGGCATCTTGACCAATTGAGTTGTGTCCAACCCCTGGTGTCCAGCTTATTCACGCCACCACTTCCCCTCCCAGAATGCTTGAGTGCATTGGCAAAGAATGAGCAGCAAGTTAGAAAAGTGACAGGGTCTTGACACACCTAGGTTCTCAAGGAAAGTTCTAGAAGGAAAGGTCATATTCCCAATGCCTCTTTCCCTGTTCACCTGGGGTCATGCTAATCTGAGAATAAGCTCTGCATCAATTGGTGACTGAAAGGAAAGCTGGCTTTAGACTATAGTTGAGGATACTGTGAACAATGGGGCTTGGAGGGGTGTCAGAGAAGATGAAAAGACACTATGGTGGGTCTTTATGCTGACAACACCATCTAAAATGCTTTCCTGAATAGAAGATTAAGAACTACTTGGAGAAGTAGGCAGTGATGGAAGACATGCTCAGAGTGCACATGCGCAAGGGTGGTATGGACAGGATGCTCAGCCTAACACACACTCATAGGCTGGTGTCCCCACATCCACAGTACACCTCTTCAGCTGTCCCTCAGATCAACTCCATCCAACTTGTGACACACAGGCACAAGGAGGTCTTCCATCCTCCCTCCTTACCTTCAGGCAGAAGAAAAGAAGCTTCCGCCAAGATGGAGCCTGCGCAGAGGTGAGGAGTGGCTCTCTGTGGCTGTGGCACTGCTCCAGCCTCCCCTACATGGTGCTCTGCCTGCTAATTAACGCATCCGTCCTTCCCCACAGGTGGGGAAGTGGCCTGTGACTGCTGTCTGGTTGCCTGGGGCCAGCAAGGCCTGACCCTGCTACCCACTCAAGGGACACACTTTGGGACTGGATGACTCCTCAAGAGAAGACCCCTCTGGTCCAGCACCAAGCCTTCCTTCTCCCTCTTGCAGTGGGGGAAGGAGGGAGAGGGCAGGCTGTGGATGGCAGAGAAACTCGGGGGCTGGTTTACGGCAAACAGACTGAGCTGCTTACGGGCTGGTGATGCTGCCAGCAACCCCAGATGGCTCCGAACCTGCTGCTCTTGCTGAAAATTGATTTTGGAGGCAGCGAGGGAAGGAGGAGGGTGGGCAGGGGAAGGGGCTGCAGGGCAGGGGTGGGGGGTGGGAAGGGTTGCCAAATAGAGGGTGTAATGGATAAGCTCTGATAAAGCCCCTGAGCCAACACTCTCTGGGCAAAGAGGGAAAGATCTATGCAGGGAGGACATTTGATCAGGATTTCTACCTTTGTGTTCTATTTCCTCTGTGTGTGTGTGTGTGTGTGTGTGTGTGTGTCCTAGTATGCATGTGCACATGTGGAGACCACAGATATCCCCCTCTATATTATTATTATTGTTGTTGTTGTTGCTGTTGTTGTTGTCATTATTATATCATGATTATTTAAAATTATTATAAATAGGATCTCTCACTGAACCTGTGGCTCACTCTTTTGAATGGACTGGCTGGCCACTGGTCCTCTAGTCTCCATCTTCCAGCACTAGGGAGTCAGGTGTACGTTCTCACACCCAGATTTTACACGGGCGTTTTACACCCGATCCTAACTCAGGCCCTCATCCTTGCACAGCAAGCCCTTCATCCACTGAACCCTCTCCCTGCCCTCTGTTTCCTCTTTATCTTGCTGCCTTCTCCCCATCTCCTCTGGACTTCATGACTACTCCCTGGGCTACTGTCTTTGTGTTATAGTGTAGAGTGGCAAGGGAAAAGTGTCCCGTATGGGTGACTTCCACAATCCCCACTCAGTGAAGTAACCCAGTGCTGAGAATACTTAAGCTTTGATCTCCTGGTTGTGGTGGCTTCATGAAGACTCTGGATTCTACTCTATATTAGTGTCTTAGATTATTTTCATTAGCAATGGCACACATGATCCTATGACCTCCACACCTGCCTCTGCTTTATTGTTCCTCCAAATACTAATGGTGTCTGGGCCCTCCCACCAAGGGTGCAAACCCTGAAGCTAAAGCAACTGTTCCGGGCCATGATCCTCACAGAGTCCATGAGATGGTAAGAGAAAGGGCCAAGTTCACGCGGTTCACATGAGCAGCAGCATTCAGTGGGCTGAAGAGGAAAGTAACAGCCTTCTCAGCTGTGCAAGGTCAGGCTTTTCAGTGGAGAGCGCGCTGAGGAGGGACTGAAAAGCAGGGTGGCTAGATTGGAAATGGATTCTGTTGTCTGGGTTTGTGTTTCTCAGGTATAGTGGCAGACATTTCTGTCCTGAGTGAGGGTGAGAGGAAATGCAGATGAACCAGTCAGAAGCCTGAACGTGAGCACAGTATCTGTGTGCTCCCCTCTGTAAGATCATGAGGCAAATAAAAGCACCAACTGCCTTGCACTTTGGCTTTATGAGTAAGAAAGCTGTTACACAAGGCAGAAACCATGGGACAGTCCCATGGACTGTAGATGAAACTAGCCAGGACACTGGACAGGGGAACAAAATGCCATTCATAAGGGAGAGGGGAAAGGGATGACTTTATCTTTTCTAATGGAAGAAAATGTGCAAGGACCGAGAGGGGGCAATAGACTCTTCTATCCAAGGGGCCAGGAACAGTGTCACCTTTCAGAGAAGGGTACCCAGCCAGGCAACCAGCAGCCAACCTTGGATTCCTATCTACCGCTATGAATACACTTCCAGATCTTGAGATCTTAAGCTCCTCCAAAGAAGCGGGGAGAGAGCTGAATCCTTCTATGTGAGGGCCAAAGGGTGAGGCTCAGATGAAGGAACAGGAAGACAGCTCAGCTATGTAGTCTATGGCTTTCCCCCATTTTAGCTGACATGAGGAACAGAGCCCAACCCTGGACGTTTCTTACCACTAGGATGATTGAGTCTGCCTGAACGCTCTCAGTGGGAGACCTAGAACGCTACGACACTGGGGACTGGAGAACTTGACTCAGTGGCATGGTTTTCTTCCACATATTCTTGCCTAGACAAGATCCCATAGTAGTAAAGGGTAACAATCATTAGCCCTAGCCAAGCCCCCAAGGAGGAGGAACATAACCCTTCCTTGCGTGAATGTTTTGTTTTTTGTCTTTTTTTTGTATGCCTTTTTGTTTGTAAAAGACACAATTAAAGGTTATTAACAGTTACAGAGTTACAGCAAAACTTGGGACAGGCCACTTTCCCCAGAGGCAGGCTGCGGCTTGTCTCTAGCACTTGAGTGCAGGGAACAAATTTCTAATTTGTTCCAGGGTGTCAACCTCAATCCTAACCAATAAGTTTTTCTCCCTCCTTTTGGACTCAGCCTGATCTTCGAAAGGAAAAGGAAGGAGACTCTACAATGATCCTTCTGCATAGTTCAGCAGATACTATCCTTCTTAGGTCTGAAATGACCTCCCTCTTAGCTGCTCAGAGCCCCCAAGAGGTTTCTTAGGAGCTGTGTGTACACCCAATCTGTCACCCAGTTTGTGACACCCACCCATGCTGACTTCAAGGGCCACATAATAGAGACAGAATCAGGTGTGCAGGGTTACTAGTTTGGGGAGTTTCTCACCCACTGCCCTGCTCCTGATAAATGTCTGACACCTGGAGAAAATATTCACACCAATGCATGGCAACTTGGTTGAACATCATCCAAACAGGACCAGTGAGATGAGTGTCTTTCTCAGCTCTGATGGAAAGCAATGCACCAGAAGGTCACAAACAAATGGCCTATGTACCTACCTTCACTTTCTGGACATTTTTCACCCTAGGGCAATCCAGGTTATTGACTCCATCACTAAGTGATTCTTCTAAAATTCTCCTCTAGAATCATTAGATAAACACATGCATGGTTGGCCATAATGCTTATGGTCACTCTGGAACCGAGAAAAATGAACACAATCGTGTTGAGTTTCCTTTGAGGAAATGGTCATCAAAAAGATGCCTCCCAGAGTATGACAGTGAGATAGATGACTTGGGGCCTGACAGAATCTGGCTTTCTGGGAAAATCTGCTTTGTACCTCTCTATTCCCTCCACAAAACAACGTGATAGACCAACTTCCCACTTGGATTCATGATGAAAGTAGATAAAACAGAAAATGTCGATTCTGTCACCCCAATTTCATGATAAACCCCACTGTTCGGTGTAACAGCACTTGGAGATGGCATCTTTAGACAGTATATGAGATCTAAATGACAGAAGTAGAGCCCTTATATAAAGAAAGCATGGGTCTTACCTGCCCCTTCCACCACCTGAGGACACAATAGGAAACACCCATCTACGAACTAGAAGTAGGCTCTCATCACTGAACCCCACGGCATCTTGATCAGGGCTTCCCCAGCCTCCAAAATGTAAGGAAGGGATCTCTACAGATGCTATGCTATTCCGTGTATGGGTTTTGTGATGGAAACCATATGTGTATGGGTTTTGTGATGGAAATCCAGGCCCACCCACACGGCAGATCTGCCACCCCCATGTCTAGCAGGCCCTAGAACATGCTTACTCTTCCCTGACTCAGTTGCTCACAAAACTACCTTGCAAACTGACCTTGAATCTGAGCTCCTCCCTTAATATGTTCTGCTGTCATCCATATTTCATATTCAGCTCTTTAGGAAACTAGAACTCCTACAGATCCAGGGAAGAGGGTTTTCCTGAGGCGTGGCTGAAAAAGAATTGGGGTAGAGGGGTTGAAAAGAGGGAGTTGAAGATTAACCACATTTAGGTCTCATACCTGAGTCATTGAAGCTGTTTTTAGCTTTTTTCCAATAAAGATGCCTGCTCAATGACTGCTGGGAAACAGTGCAGCATCTACCCACATCTCAGCCTTCCAAAGGATGGAGTTCAGGAAAAGCCAGATAGCAGGCATCCCAGCACTCTGCAAAAGCCACAGCAGAAAAGTTGGACATCCTGAGGCAGTGGGAAGGGTCTAGAATGGGTTATCCTTCACCCTTTCAACTCTGAATGTCTATGAAAAAAATCATCTAGAACATCCTTGATTTCTCATTTTAAAATACCAATGATGGCATGCTAAAAACATTCATTCTGAGGATCTGTTATTGCTGTCATTAGATGGTTTTCGAAGGTGAGAGATCTTTACAGTCTTCTAGACAGACTACAAGGCTCGAGCATCTCTTGGGTGTTTCTTTTGACATATAACGAGAATTGCATTTTAGATTTATGTTTGGACTCTGACTTCCCCAGGCAAGCTTATGCTGACACCCCTCAACCCTTTCCAGAGAACTGAGCAGCTGGAGAACACAGCCCATCCTTCTCATTTGATCTCTCTCTCTCTCTCTCTCTCTCTCTCTCTCTCTCTCTCTCTCTCTCTCTCTCTCTCTCTCTCTTTGTGTGTGTGTGTGTGTGTGTGTGTGTGTGTGTATGTGTGTAGGTGCCATGTGTGTGAAGGTCAGAGGCCAACTCCAATTCTTGTGTTTCAGGTGTCATCTACCTTGTTTTGGAGGGCAGGATCTCTCACTGGCCTGATTAATCTAAGTTGAATGGCCAGACAACTGTAGAGATCAGCTTGCTTTTGCCTCCATAACTCTGGTATGAAAAACAAATATCATATAAATAGCTCTCTTAGCATCTAATGAGATGACCATGTGGTTTTTTTCTTTGAGATTGTTTATGTAGTGGATTACATTGATGGATTTCCTTATATTGAACCATCCCTGCATCCCTGGGATGAAGCCTACTTGATCGTGGTGAATGATCGTTTTGATGTGTTCTTGGATTCGGTTGGCAAGAATTTTATTGAGTATTTTTGCATCGATATTCATAAGAGAGATTGGCCTGAGATTCTCTTTCTTTGTCGGATCTTTGTGTGCTTTTGGTATTAGTGTAATTGTGGCTTCATAGAACGAGTTGGGTAGTGTTCCTTCTGTTTCTATTTTGTGGAACAGTTTGAAGAGTATTGGTGTTAGGTCTTCTTTGAAGGTCTGATAGAATTCTGCACTAAAACCATCTGGACCTGTGCTTTTTTTGGTTGGAAGACTTCCTTATGTAGATTCTAAGGATTAAACTCAGGTCTTCAGGCATGCACAGCAAGCACTTTACTAACCAAGCTATCATCCGTGCCCTCAGACACATTTTTGAAAAAGAAAAGAAAACCAAGTGTCCTGGAGGAAGGGATTTGAGGGTACTCCATTTACACCAAATCCATGTCTCAGTTGTCATGCTCTATCTAACAATGATTTCATTGATGTCTGAGGCTGATCTCTTTCAGAGAAATTCTGTCACAGTGCCTGCTGCAGACTCTTGAGATTTATAGCATCTCGTTTGATTATAGCTTCAAGTCTTACTGGTGTTGCAAAGTGGTTAATTTTGCTGCAAACTCTGTACTCTGTAGCAGGGCATCGGGCTAGGGAAAGACCCACCAACACACAAAGAATGTGTTATCACCGAGGGTGAGCAGCCTGTAGAGGTGGCTCTGCCATGCTCTCTGCCCTTCTTGGGTGATTAGCATGCAGTCTGCATCCCTTAAGACAGCCTGAGCTCCAGTCTATCTTTGAGTGATCTATGAGCTGTCAGTTGTGCTATTAACAGGCATTCTTCATTTCAGCACCCTCAGCACATTTAGTTCCTCTTCTGTATGATCACTGTTCTGGCCTTCATTAACAACCACTTCCAAACTCTTCCTGAGCCCTCCTGGGCAGTTTTCTCTTGTGTTATCTTCATGGCCCACCAGGGCAAGACTCTGGCCACGGTGATGAAGGACCATTTTCTGTCCTAGAAGGAAAACTGCTACCAGGTGGCTGGTGAAGCACAGAACATAGGAGAGTATCCCTTCTATATCAATAATCTTCCATTGATTTCTGTTATTGAGTGATTTGTTAGGGGACAGGCATGTAAGATGATCTCGTGTTTTGGAGGGTGTCCATTGCCAAGAAAGGCGTTGTCAGTTCTTTGGACCAGGCTGAGGAAGAAGAAATGGATAGAGAAGGAGCAAGCTCTGCCTTGCTGATGCCTCTGCTTAGCAAGAATAAGAAGGCTCAAATAACAACGTGTAGTAAAGGGTCCCATAACAAGGATTAACCTGCTACTCATGGATGATTTTAGGCGTGACAGAGCCTGTTGGAACATTTCAAAGAATGTCAACAAGTAATAATGAAACCTCCCCCATTCTCCATGCTCTTCCAATTTAGATACTCTGTCTAGTTACACCCTGCCTGAGTCTCCCGTCATTATAGAGAGGGAGCCCTATGCTCCCCACAGTGGGTTTCTATCTTATTCTCTGGGTTCCATGGGCTTTTCCACTTACTATGGATGGAAGATGGAATGCAGGAGAAACATCTTTCCAAACTGTTCTTGATTAGTTAACTCCTGTATGTCCCCATGATGGACTTGCCAGCTGCAATCTAATCCAGACTATTCCTTGGCATTTGAAGCTCTCTGCTCACATCGTATTAATCTAGACTTTGTTCTTAAGAGGCTGCCGCCATGCCCACATTTGGACGTTCCTGTCTTGGAGTGGTTCCCTTTCATCCCTCCTATCTCAGGCCAACCAGAAGCCTCTCCATCTTCCCTGGGGAACCTTTCCCCTGTATTCCAGCCCATATTCTTCCTTTTGATATGTTCCTACAGCATAAATGGAGTGCTGTTCTGAGTCAGGCTCCTTATGTCTTTACATTGTTGCCCTGTCGTGATCAGTGCTGTGGTATACTTTGGCTGTCCTTAAGACAACAGAAAGGGCAGGTCACTGAAAACCTCCTAGACGGGTGTTCTATTGGTGGCATGGGAGAGGAGAATCTGGGGTGGGGGGGAGAGGGAGACAGAGAGATAGAGGTAGACAGAGAGAGACAGAGACACACAGAGACACACAGATGACAGAGACACAGAAAGAGAGAGACACACACAGAGAAAGAGAGAGACACAGAGAGAGAACCTGAAGAAGAGAACAGAGCTTAGTCTAGTTGCATTCCTCACATCATTCATTGGGAGCCAGTGACTATGTCAGCTCTGACACTCTCAGAAGTTCCAATGTCATCAGGAACATAACTTGAGAGGGGACCTGAAGGTGACAACACAGTCACCCTGCTTTCCTTGTGGAAGAAATCAGAGCCATTCTATGGCACTGCCTTCCTTCTCCCTTTCTAACTGCCAAATATTTTCCTTGCAAACAATGTCCAAAAAAAGAGATAGAGGTATCTATGGACCAGAGGGAAACAGCAAGCCAATTTGGAGCCAACTTTGGTCAAGGAAATGGTACAATCTCCCTATAATGTGATTAAGTCAAAATTACTTCCAAACGGAGATGTAATTATGACAGCAACCTCTTTAGGGCAGGCTGAGATTTATTCTTTTTTGGAGAGCCAAGACCGGATTTAGCTTTTCATGAGCCTGAGGCAATGAAGATATGGGGCAACTTGGAATGTTTTCTTTCACAGACAAACATTCCAAGCAAAGAAGAAAGCTGAAGATGGTCTAAGGAAAGCTGTGCTGACAGGGGAGCTTGGGAAAATGAGCTGTGGTTCCAACCCTTCAGGTGCAAGGGACGGGCAGAAGCACAGGAAGAACCCTCTTCTGTGTCCAGCCCTGGAGAGTTCATGGTTCTGAGAACAGATGCAATGACATCAT
The DNA here is from genome assembly GCA_036184795.1 of Tokudaia tokunoshimensis. Lineage (NCBI taxonomy): Eukaryota > Metazoa > Chordata > Mammalia > Rodentia > Muridae > Tokudaia > Tokudaia tokunoshimensis. The sequence continues at coordinate 146,586,493 of BTHU01000002.1, forward strand.
TATACATAGGCTGTGTGCAGAACATCTTCAGAACTACTGTACCAGCTGGTGTGACGTTATATTGATGCAAAGATATAGGATGTCCCCAAAAGGAACTTCTGACATGGAATACCTATTAGGAGCTTGGAACTCGACCAAACATGAACCACTTATGATCTCTTCCTTGTAACAGCCCAGTGGCTGCATGCTCTACACATTCTGCAAAAGGAGAAACAACCTTAGAGAAGCAGTGGGTGACTCAGAGCACCCACTATATAAAAGACAAAGGCAGAATGCTGTGCTGCCCCTATATCCTGTTCTTGTGCCTCCTAATCCAGTCCTTCAGACCACATAGAAATAGCTCCAAAGCTCTGGGTCTTCTTGTATTGTTTGTGGATCTCCATCATGGCATTCATTAGACTTGACTACAATTGCTTATTTGCTTGTCTTTTGACTGCCAGACAGTGAGTGGTCTAGAGTCAATGAACCCTGACACTTAGCAGGATGATTGCTCTCCTGTGTGAGGCTCTGCAGAAACAAACCTGAGAGAAAGATCTGTGTACTACTGATTTAAGAGTGCTCGTGGGATTCTGTTAACGGAGGAGGACAAGTAGGCAGAAATCCAACAGTCAGCATTAGTCAGATCATGGAAAGAGAGAGAGAGAGAGAGAGAGAGAGAGAGAGAGAGAGAGAGGAGAGGGAGGGAGAGAGAGAGAGGAGAGGGAAGGAGGAAGGGAGGGAGGGAGGGAGAGAGAGAAAGAAAGAAAACAAGGAAAAAAGAAAGAGAGAATAAAGAAAGGAAAGAAAGTGAGAAGGAAGGAAGGAAGGAAGGAAGGAAGGAAGGAAAGAAAGAAAGAAAGAAAGAAAGAAAGAAAGAAAGAAAGAAAGAAAGAAAGAAAGAAAGAAGGAAAGAAAGAAAGAAGATTGTTGCTCAGAATTCATGCCCCCTGAAGGGAAGGGAGCTACAAGCTGCCCTTGGAGCAAGCTAGGATGGGATTTTAAGCTTTCAGGCCTTCCCAGATCCTACCATACAAGGGCAGCCCTCTAAAGGAGTAACAAATTATTAGTGACAAAGCAATCCAAAGCTGGGAGCTGGGGATGCAGAGCTATGTGAGAGGGGCACTGAGCTTCCAAGTGTGGATGAAAAGTTTGATACTGAGCATGACCACAATCACAGTTTCTTTTCTCATAAACTGCCTGCCCTTCTAGCAAGGGTGGTATGTCTCACCTATTTTTGTTTTCCAATCCCCTTCCTAACCATATTCCTAGATTAACATTCACATCCCACTTGACATTGTAATTGCTGGCCAATGTATGAAGTACCGGGGACAGTCAACTAGCAAGGAAAGTGAAAGCACTTCTCATACCCTTGAGGAGGTTTCAGCAACCCGTGGTCTAGAAACCAAATGTGCCCTTGAGAAAACTCAAGTGGAAAATGCAGCTCTGTGGGAGTTCTGAAAGTGTCTATCCATCTCCACTTTCTTCTTCTAATATAGGCTCAGAACAAGAGCTCTGGGAGCAGTGACTTGCATGCAGGTAGCCTGTTTCAGGTCAGTGGTCTCAAGTAACAGGTGTTGGGACTGGAAATGGAGAAACAGAGCTGAGAGGACAAGCAGGACCAGAGTCCATGGCTTTGTCCTCCTAAGACCTTCCCATCAGAATTATCCACCTGGGGAATCAAGTAGGGACACATTATCTGCCATCCCCTTCTCCACCATTTTGGGAGGATAGCCATGCCATAGTCCCTGAATTCTGAATAGGAATCTCAGATCACACAGAGCACATATTTTTAGGAACTGGTTGTCATAGCAGTAGGTTTAGGTCATGTGGTAGGGGACTGGAGGTATCCAATGAACATTCTGTAGGTTACTTGAGAATCTGCCCATGGTTGAGCCTTCTACTTCTGTGTCTGGAGTTCATTATGAACAGAACAGAGAACTGGCTCATTGACTTGGCTGATTTAGAGAAGTCAAAGGGGCTGCCTACAGAAGAAGAAGAAGAAGGAGGAGAAGAAGAAGGAGTAGGAGAAGGAGAATGAGAAGGAGCAGAAGAAAGAAGAAGGAGAAGAAGGAAGCCAGATTGGTTGACTGACACTCTCCATGGAATTCATGTTTGGAGATTCCGCCACTTAATTATTTTTCATAGTTTCCAGGGCTCTTAAGAAAGTCTTTCGCATGGCCTAACCTTGCTGACCCCCCAGTCCAGGAACCAACCCTACCTTCAAATCCAGCTACCCCTGAAACAGACAATTCGACCTTGTTTCCCCTCCCATCTATGGATCTCATTGTGCTCACTGCAACAGGGAGGACCATTCTTGGTCGTGGAGGAGGCAAATGGAGGTCTGTATCCCCAGGCAAGTCCACAGAGACTGGTTCAGCTTCCTAAAACACTGGGAACTGGGAGCAAGAGCAGGGAGGTGGCTCTGGTGAACAGTGAGTGGACATGGTCGGATGGACAGGACAAGTCAGCAAAGAGGAGAACAAAGGAGTGTGGAGGTCTCCTTGGCAGAGACACAGGAGGATGCTAAAGTCAGGTCTCCCTCCTGGGGTGGCAGGGGGATTACAAACCTTTTGAACTGGATAACAGCCAAGCTGCCCCCTCTGCCTAACAGCTTTGCTTCCCAGCAGGGGGTTGGCAACAAGACAGAGGCTCTTCTTCCTTTTTCCTGGCACCATTAGCCTATATCAGTAGGTATCTTCCTCTAAGACAGGAATAGGGAAACCCCCTGAAACAAAGCCACTTGTGCTTGCAGGGTCTCTGGTTCTGCCAAAGTTATAGTTGATCCAATGATGCTTCAACCTCCACCTGCTTCACCTCTAGCCCTAACCCCTGACACTCTGATTATCCTTCCTAAATAATTATCAGAGCTTCCTGTTGTCCCCTTTGTCAATGTCTCTTTAGTTTTAGCTATCTTCTCAGATCATGTGATGGAAAAGAAGAATCACCATACGTGCATGTCAAAGGCCTCAGTTCAAAGGCCAGCCTGTCCACCTGCTGGCCTTGGGAGCCTGAGAGTTTCCTTCCTTTCCTGCCTCCTCCCCAGCCTTCCCTTCCAGCATCCTGCAACTGCTGTGTGACCATGCACTCTGTATCCACCAGCCAGGAGGAACTGTGTGTGCTTCCTGACTCTCATCCCCCACCTTCCTCCCTGGCAAGATGCCTCAGAACCTACAACAGTCATTAAGATCTCTCAGTTCCGGACCCAGCAAGGTTTTGTCTTGAGCTCTAGACTCAGAAGCTGGCCTGTCTGTCAATGAATGAAGACTAGAAGGAAGAATCCGGCTCTTGTTTACACAGATTGAAGCCAGGTGTCTATACAGGCAGGTTATACATGATGGATTCAACCAACTGAAGGATAAAACTATTTTTTGTGTATGCCCATATTGGTTACATTCAGATTCTTTTTCCATGGTCAATACTTCCTAAAGTGTTTATGTTGTGTTGGATATTACAGGTAATCTTCAGATGATTGGAAATGCACATTAATAGTTTACACCACAGAGTTGCATGTACATCCATGTTAACTGCAGCACTCTTCTCAACAAACAAAGTCTGGAATTGGCCTAGGTGTCAGTCAACAGATGAATGGATAAAGAAAATGTGGCACATATACACAATGGAATTTTGGGGGGGGTGGGGATAAAAAGAATGTTATGTCCGTTTCTGGGAAATATATGCAGCAGGAGATCATGTTAAGTGAAAGAAGGCAGACTGAAAAAGACAAATGTCACATAGTTCTCTCATTTGGGAATCCTGGTTCTTATGTAGATTGATAGAGCCATTTACATACTCATATATGGCTCTATATTTCTATGTCTGTATCTAAGGAAATGATGGAATAAAGGAGACTCATAGGGAACAAGGAAGGGAAAGAGAAAAGGAAGGGAAAGGGAATGGAGCAGAAGATGGCTGACCCTCACAATACACGTGAAAAAAAATGACCATTACAAAGCCTATCACTGAACACAATGATTATGTACCAAGAAACGTGTTTTAAAATAGGTAAAAGTGCATAGGAGGATATATGTAAGTGATATGCAAATATCATACCATTTTCTATGGGAAACTTAAGCATCTATGAAGTATCTACGCACAATCTTTAGAAGCAATGCTCACAAGATACTAAAAGGCTGCTGCCCTAACAGATGATCCAGGGGATGCCAAGGAGGTGAAAGTAATTAATGTCATGCATGTACCAGCTGAAAGATGTAAAAGACATGGAGAGACAAGTATAAGCATCTATGGGCTCAGGTATGCATCCTAAATGTAGTGTACTGCTAGAAAATTTTGGCAGGATAACAGATCAGGATATGGTTTCTATAAAAAAGGAACTTATTTAGATTCAGTTCCCAAGAAGAGGGTATCATGGCATCAGAGTCCAAAGAAAGTTTGTGGTCAGTCCAGAGACAGAGGAGGATGGATGTTGGACAAACATTTTTATTGTGTTATCCCAGGGAAGGAGTGTGCAAAGCAAGACAAGCAGGTTCAAGATTGGCTAACCTAAACTACCTTGGCAAGCTCTTGGGCTTTGGGATTGTCCTGCATTGTCTGGAAGCTAGTTTTGGGCATAATCAGAGCATGTGAATCTTAGCCTGTATGTAAAAAAAAAAATATTACCAGAGAGGTGGTTAGGGTGTGGGCTATGGCTGGGTTGACAATAGGAATTTTTGAAATGTGGTGTCTCCAGGGCTAACAAGACCTTGGATTTCAATACATTGAAATGTATAAAATAAAAGACATGGATAATTCGGCATGGTCAGTAAAGAAAAGAAATGAGGGCATTGTTAGAGGAAGCCATAGGAAGTAAACCTTTGTGTGCTGTGTAGTGTATAGTTCTATCCCAGTGGATACAATGAGAGTGGCACATCTCATTGAAACTGGAGGAATCAATATACCACAGGGGAGAGCAAGCGAAATAAAGCCTTTGGAAGTTCACATGTATCTGTGAACATAGAACATAATAATGTCCATAATCAGTTCTTGCAGGGATCAATACCCTTGATCCAAACATAATTCAGCTGTCAGAGCAATTCTAACATGACTATGAATAATGAATACTCTAATAATGTTCTCTTTTTATCATAAATTGAATTGTTAATATGAAGGATAAGCACTCATGTGAACAGGACAAGGGTATGAATTCCCTTTTCAGAATGACAAGTGTGTTATTAGTATATCCCCATCTCAGGTCATAAGCAGGTTTCTCACTGATATGAACTATAACTGGAGTTACAGGTGATTCCATTTGATCCTTGTCTTCTGCTGTTCCTTACACATAAAGAAAGGGGGTATGACATATAACTCTTTGAAAAAAATATAATATAAACATATGGGTGAGGTCCATGCATCATATATAAGATTGTATGAAATTCCACAGGGCCAGCTTGTTTCCATAGATAACTCATACAGTAATATTCCAGTCTTTCATCTGAATTTACACAGTGCAAGAATATTGTGCCTTAGGAAAGCAGCCCCGTTTCACGTTTCCTGAATCCATACTTCTCACAAGGAGAGGACATATCCTCCTTCTTGCTCTCATGCAACTCATTTACCCTCCTGTGTACTCCTATGTATGTGCATGGCTGTGCACATGTGCAGAGCTGTGGTAGAGACTGGGATGTCTTGCTCTCTACCTTACTATTTGAGAAAGAGTCTCAACTGACCCTGGAGCTCTCTGATTAAGCTAGGCTGGCTGACTCCTAAACTCGAAGGATCTGCTTATCTCTGCCTCCCCAGTGCAAGGACTGTTGATGCAACTGAGCCATTGCATCTGACTGTTTATGTGTGTATTGCAGCTCTGAACTCAGCTTCCCAGGCTTGTAGAGTAGCATGTTACCACCTGAGCCGTCTCTCTAGTTCCTTTTGTTCTTATGGTTTTTTATTGGCCTATATTCATTGCACTCAGCATTGGGAGTCACAGTGGCAAATGCCTTGCCCATAGTCATTCCCTCACATTTTTCTCTTATCCTCTTCCCTCATCACACATACTACTTTCTATTATTCTTCTAGTCTCCTTCTGATTACATTATAAGTATGTATGTGCATGTATATGCATAAAATGTATTTAATGTATCTATAAAGGATTTGTGGGTAGAAACCATGTTGTAATTTGGATATCAACTAAATTCTATAGGTACCGTATGAGGTTAGAATTCAGCCTACTTTGGAAAGGTAGAGTATTAAGAGTATGGATAGAGCCAGTTTCTTCAAACCCTGTAAGACAAATCACTGGTGGCCCAGAGCCAAGGCCATTTGGCAGCCCTTGAGTCACTGCTCAGCAAGCTTGACAGGGCTAGGGGTTGCTGAGGGCTGTAAGGAGTAAAGCAGGGGTGGAGCTCAGATTGTTCCTACTGGGCAGTTGGCAAAGACACTTTCCAGTCTGTGGTGATGCTCCTTGATCAATACAAATAAGGAACAAGAGAGAAAACAGTTTGCCTGCTGACTGGTTCAGCCCACAGTGCTTTGAAGGTGATGTTGATTGTCCAAATATCATGTCTAGCAGGAGAGGTATAACCAAAGCTTTCTGATATTTTGTCAGGCTGCATGGGCACTTACCTCTCTGTCTTCCACAGAGAAAAGAGATTTGTCTACTTGGGTATAAGGGAATACGTGGATGTGTGCCTAAGAATCTGCAGGTAGAGTCCGGTCATGGGATATGGCAGCACTGAAAATAATCCAGGATCTAGGGATCATTCTCAGCTAGGTTCTAATTCTTTCTCTGTGGAAAACTGAATATCAGTGGACGGAGTTCAAGGCAGAGAGGGGGACTCCTGTGCCTGAGTTCTATTGGCAGGTTCTGTGGCATGATTGTACAGGGATTCTAAAATGCCGGATCTTACTTTTGACAACTAAGAACTTTCATCTCAGTTACATTTCGAAGCATGAACTTTCCATGGTATACATTAGAATAGTGTCTGTAAAGTGTTTAGGCATCTTAGCTCTATCTCTATAGCATAAAATACAGAGCTGTCCCCTAGTAACCAAACTCAGTTTATAATCCAAAATGAAAATCCAGATGTGTGTCTTAATAGGCCTAAGAGCTCCAAGGGAGGCAATGTGCAGGCTGGGGAACCAGAATGGCAAGATGGGGCCCCTCCAGGAGGCCCTATGTGGGAGGATCCCCTGACTGCACCCCTGGGCTCTGCCCAGCTGTCAAGTGTGGGTGTTGCCAGCAGGAGGGCCCTCCCCTCTCAGTTGATTGGCACATCTTGATTACATGGAGCCAGCTGGTCTACCCCACCCATGAGGGAAAAATTGGAAAGTGTGGTACATGGTTATGGACAAGGATGTCTTTAAATGTTTTGCTTAGGTTTACTCAAAAAGGAATCCAGACTGAGCTGACAATGACCTTTAGGGCTAGTAAGAGTTTTGAAATGGGAAATAAAAAGAAAAATATCATAGGGATAGAGATTTGCCTACAGACTGTTAAGCCTAAAGTTTACAGATTCCCCTCATGCATATGAGTGGACAGATCTCTTTTCTCTGTCAAATGGAAAGACATAACACGGGCTTCCCAGTGCTTCAGTTTTGGTTTCTACCCTCTTTCAAGGGCATTCTTTTTCTCATCTTCCTTAGCCCTGTCAAGAAACAGCAGCAGATACAAAAAAGAAATCTGGAGGAAAATTATGCCTTTCCTGTTAGACACGAGTCTCATGATATTTGAACAATTGCAATTTACTTTAAAGTAGATTGGGAAAAAAACTTGACTCTTCTGTCCAAGAAAGACTGTGGAGACTGGGAGAGATGTGGAGAGACATTATGGCTAGTCTGATGGCACCCCCTCTGTAGACATACCAGGTAAACATGTCCTCCATTTCCTCAGGTCCACCACTTTTCAAATGAGGTGCTTTGATTCATATTTTCCTGTCATAGACTATAACCTTGACATTTCTACTCACAGGGCCTCTGCTAGGCCAGAAGCCATGAAAGCAAGCTCTCCCCCCATGTGCTCTTATTGTCTCTGTTCTCCTCTCCTTGAGCTTCTTCCCATTGAATTCCATGGAAGCCTCTCCATCCTGCACTTCTCTGGCATTTGTGTAGATTATTCATTAAAATCAAGACTGCTGAACCACCTTTCCAGAGGCTGTCCCAGTTTTAACCCAAAAGAATAGGAAAAATACTTCAATGTCTCACCCTTGCTCAAAGAGCCTGGCATTTGTGTGTCTTTAGCTCTGAGTTCCTGTCTTCTGTGTTGACACCTGACTGTACATGACTTCTGGGTAGGTAGTATAACAAGAGAGAGCACCAGCTATGGTGATCTAAATAAGATGTCTCCCTAAGTTTTGAACATTTGAATACTTAGTACCCATTTGGTGACTGTTTGGAGAGGATTAGGAGGGGTAACTGTGCTCAAGGGAGTAATGTCACTAGGGGCAGGCTTTGACCTCGGGTCAGTTTGTATTATCTCTCTGTGCTTCCTAGTCGTGTTTTGAGACATGAGCTCTGAGCTGCTACTCCAGCTGCCCACTGCCTGCTACCTCCTCTTGGCCATCATGGACTCCAGGCCATAAACTCTTCCTTTTAAAGTTCCCTTGGTCATGATACTTTATCACAGCACTAGAAAAGTAATTCATAGGGAAATTGGCACCAGAGAATGAGCTATTGCTGTGAAGAACCTGACCATGCTGACGTTTTGGAGAGATGATAAAACTTTGGAACTAGAAAAGTGGTTGAAGGCTGTATGTAGAGTTTAATGAGCTGTATTAGGAGGATTCTGGAGAACAGTAGTGCTGATGACAGTGTGGACTATGGAAACTGGGCTCAAGAGGCTTCATAAGGGAATAATATTACGAAGTAGGCTAGAAACTGTACGTGTGATATGTTGAAAACATATGGTTTCTTTCTCTCCTTGTCCTAAGAACTTGCCTGAGGTTATGGCAGAGGGTATTTCAACGAGCTATTGAATGGTTACTAATGACAACTCTTATGTAGGTTTACAGCGAAAAAGAGAAAATAAGGAAAAATAAATACAAAATGTACAGTTTGGAGATATAAAGAACACTGACAAGGTCAATGCTAAAGTCAAGGCTTGTGCTGGAGGAGAGTCTATAGCTGTAAAGGAGATTAGGAAAGAGCAAATCTGAACTGGAGCAAAGTGAAGAATACCTCCAGGGAAAAACCACATCCAGATAAGCTTAAAGCTTGTGAAAGGAAAAGGACTAAGAAACTTTCTACTTTTAGGAAAGAACAACATACTAAAGCTAACGCAATTGTGATTTCAGATAAATACAGTCCATCCCAAATTGGCAGGCAAACTTAGTAAGGTGTTCATAACATTCAGACTCAGGAAAGATATCAGAGTAAAGGTATCTTCCTTGGTTTCTGTGCCAATATATGTTGGAAGCATGCAAGTTGCTCTCTGCTTTCACAGGCAGTTCCAATTAAGAGACTGCCTTGAGTCTCAGTAGAGACTTTGAACTTTTAAATGGTGTTGAGACTTTGAAAGACTATGGGAACTTCTAAAATTGGACTAAATGCATTTCGCATGGTGACTGTGAGACTTTGGGAATCAGAAAGTAGAATGTGGTGATTTGAGAGAGCTCCCCACCGTGAGTCTCAAGCATTTGATGACTTGGTCCACAGTTGGTGGCTGTTTGGGGAGAATTAGGAGGTGTGTTTTTGCTGGAGGAGCTATGTCACTTGGGGACAGGTATTGAAGTTCCTAAAGACTTATGCCATTTAGAGTTAGCTCTCTGTTTCCTGATAGTAATTTGAGGTGTGAGTTCAAACACTGCTTGCTGCCTGATATCTATCTCTGCTCTGCCATCATGGACTCTAACCCTCTAGAACCATAATCCCCAAATAAACCCTTCCTTTAGTCACAGCAACAGAAAAGTAACCAATGCAACAGCTGTTTTAGTAGAGGGAAGGGGTCACTCCTGGGATTCTAGCCCACTGAATTTCAAGAGTCCCTCTATGACCTTTTCTGTTTAGGAGGCACATGAGGAGAAAGACACTTCATGACACTTGAGCTAAGAAATAGCTGTTTCTCTCGGGATCATGGTCTGGCCTACGAACTGACATCTGAGATGCTACTTTTCACTCAGTAGCTTCCCTAGAGGGACCAGGGACTTGGGCAATCTCATTGCCATTCACAGTCTATGCTTATTCTTCACCATGGCCAAGGCCAGCTGAACCAACAGTGTCCTCACTTCTTCATTTTACCTTCATTTAGAGGAGTGGAGTGTGTGCTGTGAGGCTGAGAGAAAGATCTAGAGAAGTTCTCCCCTTGTCTAGTCTTCTAAGCTATCCTGTCTCAACTCTGACTTACTGCCCAGTCAGAAACCAGAAGATTACAATGAAAGAACAGAAACTCTAGAAGTTTCTGGCTCAACCCTCTCCCTTAGTGAGTTGGTAGGAATGGGGCCAGAAACTAGATCCCAAGAGCATAGAATTTGAGGGTAAAACCTTTATCTGATTCCATTTTATCACCAATTACAGACTAACACCAAAGGTTACAACATAGCTCCAAAAGGCTAGGTTCTTCTTCTACTGTCCTTCCCCAGAGAAAGAGTAAATACAGTGAATAATCATTGCCCACTTCATTTTGAAAGTGAACATGTTTAGCTCTGTTTTGCCTAAAGGCATGAGGTTATTTAGATAAAAAGGTAGGGGATAGAGAAGGCTCTACTGAACAAATAAATAAGAGTCCTTCGGTGACCTCTTTTGTTTGCATGCCAAAACAGGACAAAGAGACTATGACACCTGAACAGAGAAATAGCTCTTTTTTGTGGATCCTGCAGAATGGACTTCAGAGAAGTTGGGGAGAACACTAGAACACTTAGCACACAGAAGCTTTTGGCAAATGAGGTTTTGGCAAACTCCAACAATTTCAAAACATTCATAAGACTGCCACTGAGGGGTTTCCCCTGCTGTCTAGAGACAGGGCAGGCAGGAGGAGCCTTTGACATTTCTTCCTCAAATGCTTATCAAAATTTGAGCCATGGCCCTGTCTCTTCCTTAGGTGGGTTGCAAGAAAAGAAAATAACTGTTATTCTCAGTACTCAGAAAGCCCCATCTGAGAAGCAGCTAAAGTCTTACAACAAATACACACAATGCAGGCTTAGGAGAATGAGCGGCCAAGACATTACACCCATATCTCTCCTTGTCTATGAGGTTTTCCCTGCAGCCTCTCATTTAAAACACAGTAGAAAGTCACTAACTTCCTGCCTCCAGGACTGCAGATAAGAAAATCTGAGGATATGAGGTGGACATAAGAAACTGACAAAACACAGGAGATTATGGTTCCCTAAAGGATGACACAGGGCCTTCCCCTCATCCTGACAGCAGGGCCTGAGTCTGCACCTCCCACAGTCGCTTGATTTAGAGATCCTGTGGAGGAGTCCTTGCTGATCCCTCGAGACCCACGGGGCTATTTACAGCCCTCCGGTTGTCTCTCCCAAGGCCAGGACTTGAGCATCAAAGCAACCAGGGAGCCTTGCTTGCTTTTTTTCTATGTTCCCTTAGGAGCTTAGGAGCCAGTTCCCACTCCCGAAGTCTCTTCCCTCCGCCAATGGCTCAGAGATGCATAGACATTCAGGGGCCTCACAGGTCATTTCTGATGTGCACGAAAAGCCCAGATAATGAGGTCTCTCTGTAACTTACTCAGGGTAATATGACAGACTGATGACCAAGCCCACAGACAGGAGGCAAAGCACTACCTACTGTATTGGTTTGCATGAGAAATGTCCTCTATGGGCTCAGATAGTTGAACACTTGGTCCCCAATTGGGGGTGCTATTTGGAGAGGTTGTGGAACCTTTGAGAAGTGGAGTCTTGCTAGAGGAAGGAAGTACACTACTGAGGCATCCTCATCTCCCTGACTGGTCCATACCCTTTGCTTCAGGTATGTCCTCAGCCTCCTGCTCTGGCCATCATGCCTGCCACTTGTGTTTATGATTTCCTCCCGTGATGTACTCCTGCACCTTTGAAACCAAAAGCCAAAATAAACTCCTCCTTCTGTAAGTTGCTTTTGGACAGTGTTTATCCCAGCTAACACACACACACACACACACGCACACACACACACACACACACACATCTCCACCCTTTGGTAAATAACTTAACAAACCCCAGGCAAACTTGCAACTGGTGCATGTGCTCCAGACACCTTCTGCATTCCAAGTACTAGATCTGACTTTGGAATCTTCTATTCTCGCTCAAGTAGTCTTTATTGTTGTTTTGTTTTGCTTTTTCTTATTTCCCTTGTGTCCTAAACCAATTTGTCCCTGTCCATAGCCTGCCACCTGTTACAAGTAAAGTTTGGGATGAACTCCTCGGAAATGGCTAAGTTATAGGATTTGACATCAGAAAAGCCAAGGCTTCCATGGCTGTGTGGGTGACCACAATTAACTTAGATTGTGCCAGGGTGGGAGGACGGGAGTGGGTGGGTGGGGGAGCACCCTCATAGAGGCTGGCGGAGGGGGAATGGGATAGGGGGTTTCTGAAGGGGAGACCTAGAAAGGGGAAAACATTTGAAATGCAAATAAAGAAAATATTCAGTTAAATAGAGAAAAAATCGAAATAACAAAAGACCCTGTGCTTGTACAGACCACACCTGTAAATCAGTTGTGCAGAGAAGTGCTAGAGACCGCAGTGTCGCGATTGACACTTCTGATTTTCTTTTACCTTGTCCACCAAAGGCTAGTTTCACCCAAATGTTGAGATTTCTTATAGAAATGAGAACATGAAGGTGGTGACACCTGGGTGGCGGCTGCATTGCACGTTGGCAGATGTTGCTGCTCCATCCATATCATCTGTGGAGCCTTAGGAGAATAGAAGGAGTCAGTTTTCCGTTGTTGTCAGGAGAATATTAACGGGAGCCTTGGCATGGCCTTGAGGACCTCAGAATATCTGCTTTCTGTTGGCCACTCTCTCTTGGCTTCCCCATCAAGATCTTGTTTGCTCTGTTTCTGGCTGCAGTTCTAGATGCCTGGGTCAAACCCACTCTGTTATTTTACGGCAGGAAATTATTGACGCATAGCACAAGCCCATAATAAATAGCTTCGCATCCTAAAACACAAGCCCTTCAGAGCACTCCAGCATTTGGAAAACCCTGAGGCATTTGGGACTTGCTGTCCAGAATATATTTGGTATCTCGCTGTTGCCTCCCCTTTTTGAACAGCACAGGACACAGTCCGGGCAGGATAGCCTACCACCTGGCAGGAACCTGGTAATATCACCCACAGACTACCCACTCAGGGAGGCCCAGCAGATTGATTTTGCATTGTATGCTCAATATCTTTTGATGAGATGTTAAAATTAATATATTTGAAAAACCACGTTTAAACACAAACAAAAGGGGCAGCTTTCAACAAATTGAGTTGCACATGTCCCAAGCAATCAAGACTGTAAATAGATCCATCACCATTATGAGCCAAGGCAACAAAGCCAGTGTTGCCCCAGTGCTAGTGTGCCCTGTGGAATTTTCTTATCTTAGTCCCAACCCCAATCGCTAAAGCTGTATGCACAGGATGAGAGACAGACTGAAAAGACATGGGTGCGGGGGAGGGGGGTAAATGGACATCCACGTAGACCCAAGCTCAGCACTGGCCATGTACCTCCTCCTGCCAGTGTGACATGTTTCTTGGGGATGCTTTCTAAGAAACCCTGGTTCAGAAGTCAGTTACTCACATTGACTTTGGTACTCAGGCATTGTCTTAGCTAGGATTTCTATTGCTTCGGGGAAACACCATGACCAAAAAGCAACTTGGGGAGGAAAGGATTTATTTGGCTTGTACTTCCATTATTAGAGGATCAGGAAAGGAACTCAAGTATGGCAGGAGTTGATGCAAAGACCATGGAGGGATACTGCTTACTAACTTGCTTCCCATGGCTTGCTCAGCCTTCTTCCTTATAGAATCCATCACTACCAGCCCAGGGATGCCACCACCCATCATGGGCTGGTCCCTCCCTCACTGATCATGAATTGAGAAAATGCCTTACAGCTGGGTCTCATGGAGACCTTTCCTCAACTGAGGTTCTTTCCTCTCTGATGTCACTAGCTTGTATCAAGTTGACACACAAAACCAGCTAGCACAGTCACCATCTGAAGTTTTCCAGTCTCTCCTCAGATACTGGCCAGTTTCATTGTGCAGCCTTAAGTTCTTTTCTAGTCAAAGATTTTTGGTGATGCCCTTTGTTTGGTTCTGATGACAATGGAGAGGGGCTTCTTTCCATTATCATTGTCATGATAGACACTCTGGTTCAGCATTTACTCCAGGGTGTGGCTTGGGAGGAAGCAAGTAACCCTGTTCCCTCACAAACCTGATTTCAAACAACTGGCGTCCTCTCATGAGCACTATACTCTCTTTCCAGAGGGCTTGCTGTCTGTTGGTTGTGATATAAATCCTTCCAAATAGCATAGCATTGCCAAAGTATGCACATTTCAAGTATGGATCCTGGTAGTGGGAAGGGAGAGGGCAAGACAGGGAAAGCCCTAGGTCTCCTTGTTGGGGAGAATGTGAGTTTCAAGTAGAAAGAGGTTGCTTAGGGGAAAGTACTGGAAAAGTCAGACAGAAATTTTGCATGATTGGGAATGAATATTCAACTCCAGTTAGGATTCTAGCACCACCTCTCAGCTACGGTTCTTTCTGAGCCTTGACTTCATCATCTATAAAATGAGATTAATTATGCCTACCTCACTTGCCTGCCTCCCAGGGTAGGCACAGGGATGTAATTGGACAGCAAATGTGAACAAGCATTGTGAAGTGTAGAAGGCTCACCAAGATCCATGGTTGTCATCTAGAGCTATTCCCTCCATCCTTGCCAACCAACCTCCTGTTATTCCATTGGTTCTTTCTCATGGCTGCTATTGGCCAAGCTGTAGACCTGCAGAGAGGCTGCAAGTCACACCCCATCTCCTGCATCTCTCCTACCTTCCAGCATCAGCATCCCCCCTGGACACGACCTGGTGTCTGTCCTAACCCCATTAGAAAACAACCAGTGGGGCCTCCAATGTCAAATTAGGGGCAGCAGGCACTACTCCGTGTTGTTGCTGTGCAGAACAGGAGGGATGGCAGAAGGGAGCCTTGGGGGGTGTAAATGCCTTGGCCCTGAGCCCTGCCTCTCCAAAGGGCCTGATCTATGTCTTTCTATGGCAGTGGCTGCAGAACAGGGCCAGGCTGCCAGGGCATGATGCTAGGAATAAGGAGTCTGCCAACCTCAACTCAAGCCAGTCACGTTTGCCATCTCTGGGAAAGGGGAAGGGATGTGTTCTCACAAGTGTGCTATGCCCAAGGGCTGAGTAGAGAGGATGGGGACATGGGCTCTTTCCTTGGGCTTCTCTCTTAGAGTCTAATTTGTGAAACAAGCTTAATATATCCACAGCATCCCTGGACTATTTCCTTGTTTTACATCACTGGAGTGGATATTTACTGCCTCTGAAATACATACCAATTGAAGTACCACAGAACTCCAAGGCATTAGTACACAAAAAGAGGGGAAGGAAGGGGGAGGAGGAGGAGGAGGGGGAGAGGGAGAGACACGCATACAGACAGACACACTGACAGACACAGACATGACAGATAGACAGACACACACACAGAGGGAGAAGGAGAGAGAGAGACATGCATACAGATAGACACACACAGTGACAGACACAGATAGAAAGATAGACACACACACACACACACACACACACACACACACACAAACACACTGGCTCTCTTATGGCTTTAATTTAGATACATAGTGGGTCAAAGAGAGGATCCAGCACATTGTGTTTGTCTTAGGAAGACAACTTTTTAATTACTTAATCCATCTGGAATTTATTTTTGCATTTGCCATGTGGCATAAATATAGAAAAGATAGAGAGCTACCTGATTTGCCATCGAAAGGTACGTTTATCCTGTTCTGGAACAAACAAGAAAAATTGTACATAAGTATATAATACCAGTTTCCCCTTAGGTTTGAAAAGCCTCAGACAATGCTAACAGAATTTAGTACTAAACATTTAATTTTGCTCTCTGCCAACCTCATAGGGAATGGCCAAGATGCCAAGAGTTTAGGAATCAACAGAAGCAGATGTGGAACTGATTCTGATGGTACAAAGACTGTGGTCCCAAGAGCTGAGCTCCAGCAAGGTGAAAGATGGAGAAGACGCTACAAGCAGAATCCCAACTCAGGGGTTCAGTGTAGAAGGCAGTCCCTGACCACCTGTCAGAGCTGCATGACAACCTACCTGCTAATAACCACTGCGGTGTCCCCTGCTCCATGCCGCTGCCAGTGTGGGCCTTTGGGGTGAGGCACCTCTGACCTCATATAAATGCTTCTGTAGCGCCATATCACCTTCACATCAGTGTCAAATGGCTTTATATCCTGAGTCCCTGACCATGGCTTCTATGGCTTTATTTATTAAAATCTGGTACAAATCAGCCTCCTTAATGAAGTACAACAGGCCATTGTTCTCTGACCTCTGCTCCTACCTCTGGAGTCATCTTCTACATCCCCCTCTCCTGTGCTCTTCTCTAATTGTCCTTCCTTGAGTATGTCCTGTTCTTTCTTACCTTGTGGCTTTATTGTGTACTCCATGGTGTGAAGTTCCCAGCTTAAAGCAATTGTTCCTTTTCTATCTTCTTGATTGGGCCAGCAGCCTGGTCTTAATAGTGGTCAGTATAATTATTGAAAGATGATTACACACTGATCCATACTTTCTTGCTGTGATGATCACCATCCAAGGGTGGTGGGCATATTTTCTCTAGTTGTGTACTTCAGCTTCTGGTGCAGTACCTGGGACATGACAGGTGCTCACTCAGTATAGATTGCCATACGTTATTATGTTCAGCACTTATAGCTTTCCCTGAAAAACTCCATAGCATACTTAGGGAAGACAGAATGGAGAAAACTGCTAATAGACACAGGTTCAAAAAACCAAGACCTTGCCAGGAAAAACAGACAGACAAAAAGCTATGGGAAGCAAGGCAGTGAGTACAAAAAGAAATCATATTTTTAACTCTACTCCTATTATTCAACTTAGCCACTTCATTCATTCATTCGCTCATTCGTTCATCCATTCATTGACTCATGTTTTAAAAGCAAAATGTAATGAATATTCTGGCAATCAGGATCATTTAAATTATGCTGCAGTAATGAGTAGTTCTAAACACCTCAAATATAAAACAAAACTCATCTAAGTGACATCTCCGTCTTAGGTTAGTGGGTGGCAATAGTCCATATATTATGAGGAAAATTCTGCCACCTTACCTATTCTAGAGCACAGGACTTTTGGTTGCAGAGAAAGCAGTGTGGGGAAGGTGCCTCACTAATTCCTCTATAGTTCAACCCGGGAGCCACACACCATATCTACCTCCCAGCTCAATGATCAGACCATTCCCACAGCTCCATAGGAGCTGGGAAATGACGGGTGCTATGATCAAATGCTTCTGAAGGTGCCTTACCATTCTCCACGGTCAAGATATTACATTAAGTATAGAATCAATGAATATGTCCTTCACTTTTTCTCAAGGAACTTACAGTCAATTGGATGATAAGGATAATAATGTGCCTAAGGCAGTATAAGGCAGAATATTCCCTGGGTTTCTCACACACACTGATTGTCCCACTAGTGACCCTTCTTCAGTGAAGTGTATTTCAGAATCAGGCTCCTCAGGGTCCAACATTTCATTCAGTCCTGTGCAATGACCCTTAAGGTGCATTTTTTTTTGACATGGATTTCTAGTCTAGATCCTGAGAGTTCCTTACCCTGTGCCCCCTGCCCTTTGGATACATGTACCTGATCTGAATCCTCACTGTCTCCTCTCCTCCCTTACTCTGTAGGAAGCTGCATTCCCATTCTCAAGCATGTGCTCCAGGCCTATTTCTCTATTCAGGGCAGCTGACTGTCTGGTAAGAAACCAAAACATCCTATTATCATGATAGGCTATGAATTAAACCAAATCGCTCTCTAGTATTGGAGAGTAAGACTCAGAAATACCATAACAGAAAGTACCCTGAATATATGCAGATAAACGTTTTCTACATTCAAATTTCCTGTAGAGGCTAATGATGAAATAAAAGAGAACCACAGCTCACTCAGGACCGCTTCCGTTCTGCACACAGCTTCCGGGTCTCACCCTCTGCCAATTGTCTGGTGTCCTTCTGTTACTGTACTTCCTTCTAGGCTTCCACCCATGCCTAACCTTCCAGACGGCTGCTTATTTCACACACAGTGAGTCCAACCCTCCAGTTCTACCTGTCCCGAGTCCTCGTTCTCCTCAGATGACCTGCGCACAAAATAGGGAAGCCAACTAGCCTGACCAACTGGTAAAACACCAAGAGGTAAAAGATTATTTGTGGTGGCTCTAGGGTCCAGCCCTGCTCGAGGAAAGGAGAGGGAGGTCTGGCCAAGAGAGGAAGCCAGCTGGCTCTCTTGGCCATGTCTTACCATCAGCTGTCCCCTATGGAGTGGTCTGTAGATGAATGTGCTTTGAAGTCCTGGGGTAAAGGGGGAAGGCCTCTTGGGAGCTACCTTGTGCCCTTCTTAGAGATTGGCTGCAGACATAAAGCTGTGTGATATGGATTTTATTTTTTTTCACTGCCAATTTCCTCATTAAATATTCCCCTCCTGCGTTTCTTAAACACTGAATTTGTTGCCCGCCAAGGGTGGTAATTTTTTTTTTTTTACAAAGAGCCACTGAGAAAGGACCATGGAAAATACAAAAGAATGAATGCTAGTGGTTGAATCTTAGGCATGTCAGGCATCTGAGATTATGCCTGTGAGAAATATCTTTTCATGAATGGGGACCTCCCAAGACTAAAAGCACAAAGCATTCAGCTAGCCTTAACCTGTCATGAAACATACCTGAGGTTTCCATTGAATGTAGTGCCACGCAATGTCTGCTTTTGCTACAGTTCATAGGTGGGTGGGGAATCCTCAGCACGAGCCTCAGATTTACCTGGGGAATAAAGTCAAGTCCTGTTACTTGGACTACTAAGACTCAAGTATTTAAAGTTCACGAATCAAGAGAATAGGGAAGCAAAATGAAAATGTCTGACATATTACCTAAATCATTGCCCAACTTTTCTTTCCCTAAGTCTTTTTTGAGGAAATATTTAAGTGACATGAGACCTTCAAAATGATCTGATGACACATGATGGCACATGGGAACCAAAAGAAGAGCACTTTTCTTCTGATATGCCTGGGATCTGTCCACTCTGTTTCTCTAGGTCCCACTCAGAGGGGTATGAGCCACTCATACCACTGGCAATTGGGGTGACCGATTCATCATGCTGCTACTTGTACCATGGCCCACTCCTCCAATTTAGTAATTCTTATGTCCTTTGATTCATCCAGGTAAGTACTGAAGAGATTGTAACCATTTTGCTTAAAACCCTGGTCGGAAATCGTGTGGTTGTTGTGCTGATGAGTGAACTCCTTTTCCACAGATGCTCAGTCCTGTCTCTGGTCCCTTCTCTACAAGCTGTGACTCATTGTGCTACAACATTACAACTACAGTGCCTGTGACCATTCTTTCTCAGGTAGCAGTCTGAATCCTATGTTGGCTAGGAATAGGCTCCCCTTGCTCCCCAAGCTCACACAGAGACTCAGCCCCCTCCCCTTCTGCATCTCTTTCTGGCCAATGTGAGAGGATGCTGAGTTGACATTCAAGAATACGAGGTAGGAGCAGACAGTTATCGAAAGCAGATGTGGCAGGGATCACACACCTCAGTCTTGCCCACATTTCACTGGTGAGACTCCAGGCTATGTCTTGTCACCAGGAGACCCGGGAGCCTGTTTCACAGTGCGGAGTACATGAATCTAGGAGGCTTTGAGGGACAATAATCAGTGTCCTACCTGTTCTATGACCCTGCTCCGTCCTTGTCTTTATTTTGACTTCCACTTCTTTTTTCACTTCCTTACTGCATTTTCTTTCTTCTTAAACTAGCCACAGTGTGGAAAGTGTTTGTACATAATGTATATATAGAAAGAGAAAGTGTGCAAGTATGTGTGTGCACATTGAATATATGTAAGGGGAGAATACATATATGTCCATAGGCATACACATATATGTGTATGCAGTATATATACATACTAAAGTACCTATATGACAGCATGTGATATATATATACATATATTTGAATATATATACATATATATGCTTTTCTACATACATACTTTCTACATATATGCTTTCTACATATATACACATATATACATGCTGAGCTGAACTTAACAAGGTACCTTTATCCTGTGGAGAGGGCACACAGCCCACATGGCCTCCCTGTGAGTTGCTCTTGTTTTCTGCATGATGGCCTGTGGTTTTGTTTTTCCAGCACACTACTCTCTACAGGTCCCAGGTGCAAGGACTGAGGGAACATGTCAGATCTAAGTATTCTGCTCAGCTTATGAGTGAATAGGCTCAAGGCTCACTCTAAGGAAGAAAGGAGCTCAGAGGGAAGCGGCAGATCAGTCTATACTCTCTCCTTTGTCATAGGAGGGCTTTGATCCTTGCTATTCATCCCCACAGCAACCAGGTCCGACCATCTGACAAAATCTGTTTATGCTCAGATGAGCCTAATCCCTTGGGTCAAATCAGCAGCTCCTGCCACTGAAATACCATTTTAAAAACTAGAAAGTGGGTGCCAAAGAGAGGGATGGTGGAATCCAACTTGGAAATCCAGGCAGTAGGGAACAAGTCGTATTCCAGCCATTATGCTTGCAACAAATGTCTGAAATAGTTTCTGAAGTTGTTTTGGAGGGTGGCAGGGAATGGAGCACAGCAATGGCTTCTTTTTAAGTTCTCCAAAATGTTACCTGCATAAGGAATGAACAAATGTCAGGCAAGGCACATCTTGGATTGAACTTCAAGTGAACTGATGATGGCAGGCCTCGCTGTTCTGAAAATACACAAATTGAGAGCTGCCAGGGCTCAGAGCAGACCAAGCATTTGCATCCTATTTAAATAATGTGTAAGAATCTTTGGTTGAATGAGGAGTTTTTAGCCTTGTCAGAGAACTTTGGAAGTACTGAGAATGGAACTGCCAAGGATACCCATGGGCCATGTCACTCGACAGCTTGATGCCAGCCCAAGCACTCACAATGAGACGCTAGCAGTCTGCTGGAGAAGGTGCTTCGCTAGTCCCAGGACCGCTGAGGTACACCTGGCAGAAGCGTCCCCAGGTGCTACAGCTCCTGAGTGGTATTTTCTGGGACTTGAATTAGGAGACAAACCCTCCCTTTGCCATCTGCCCAGGGTTGTTCAGCTTCTGAGGTTCACATTTTAAGGAGATGTGCTCCGCCACAGTGCGCTCCCTCCCCACGCATAATCTCGTCCCACCTGCAGTAACCCAAGCTTGAAGCCAGGAGTGACAGCTGCCTAAGTCAGTCTGAAGAAAGCCTTATACCAGGACCACCATGAGTGTCAAAATACACAGCACAGAAGACCTAAGAAAGATGAGGTCTGTTTGGACTCATGGATTCAGAGGGTCTCATCTACAGCTGTGGAGAAAGAATGATAGAGTTTTTGGTGGTGGGAGTATGTGGTAGAAGCTGGTCCTATGGTGGGGGCTGAGACAAGCCAGACCTGCAGCCGTGCTAGTCACCTTCAAAGGCCAATCAGCCCATAGAAGCCTCCTTCCATCCAGAGGCCCCCATCTCCTAAAGATCCCACAGACTCCCATCATACCTCCACACACTGGCAACCGTGTGTTCAAATGTGACCACGAAGGTCCTGCTTCATGTTACAACCCCACCTGGGTTGGATGTGCTCACTGAACATATGTCTAACAAAAGGAGAAACAGAAAATATGATCTAGCCATTGGTCTTCCAGATCAATGACTGTGGTCGATGGCCCTCTCTACACACAAAGCACGCAAAGCAAATAAAAGAAGCAACTTATGCAGCTGAAGACCTAAAACATAAAACTATGATAATGTCACCTGAATACCTTGGGGGCAGGCCAAGGTGTT
The DNA here is from genome assembly GCA_036184795.1 of Tokudaia tokunoshimensis. Classification (NCBI taxonomy): domain Eukaryota; kingdom Metazoa; phylum Chordata; class Mammalia; order Rodentia; family Muridae; genus Tokudaia; species Tokudaia tokunoshimensis. Next base: position 146,608,378 of record BTHU01000002.1, read on the forward strand.
CATAACTCTAATTACAGATGGGCATTAAAGACATTGGGGCTTTATTTTGTTTTGTTTGTGTCTCGATCATTGCATATACTTTGCATCACCTTATATGGCTTTTACATATCTCTTGATGCACTGGTCCCCTGCACTTCAGGGCTGTTAAGAAGAGGTTTGTGTTAGGAGTGCTGGAATTGTGCCTAGGACAAGACAAACAGCCCCTCGTTCCTGGAGATGGATCATTTCATTGGTGAACTGACATGATAACATATTGGGGAGGGTTACATATTATGTAGTCCCCCCACCCTGCTACTGATCAATAGCATCCATCTATTCCTTTCCCCCTTAAGTGTGGGTCGCCTGTGACCATTAGGAGTGATAGAACATCTTGGAAGTGATGCTGGGATCCTTGGGGGCTGGCAGTCACTGCCTTTCTTCTCTGGGTCCCAAGCTGAGAATGTAAAGGGTCCAACTTCATTGTCGCAGGCACCACATGGAGATGCCTTGAGGATGTTGGGGAAAGACAGGGGACCCCAGCATTCTAATCACACACAGACATCCAAACACTAGGTGTATGGTGTTGGGTGGTCCAGGACATCCCACTGAATGGTCCTAACAGGAGGAGAATGAGTTCCCAGCTCCAACTCTTCACCCACAAGGTAGCTGTAAGGACTGTTGTTTTAATTCCACCAAGCTTTAGAGAAGCCTTTCACATAGCAATAAATAACCAGTAAATTCATGTTATGATTATAACATAGTACTGAAACCCTACACAAAACCATACTGGTGATATTATTTTCACTTTTGCAGCAGAAGACGTGGAATAAGTTTGAGCTGCTAGACAGAGAAAGTTGCTCCAGAAACCAAGGAATCTGGAGCATCACAACGAGAAGTTTGATCATTTAACAAGAGGATAGTCGAGAGCAGTGGAGCATGTGTACAATCCCAGCACTCAGGCTGAGGCACAAGGGTGGCAAGTTTGACACCAAGACCAGCCTAGACAGTCGGTTGGTCAAAATACCAAATGCTAGGAATGTAGTAGTAGCTTTGGAGGTTTAGCATGCTGAGGGTTCTGGGTTTGATTAACAGCAAAGGACACACACCACCACCACCACCACCGTCACCATCACCACCACCACCACCACAATCAGCAGCAACAGCAGCAACAGCAACCACCACCACCACAACAACAATAACCAAGAGAGTGCAGGTCTTCAGGTCATGTCCTGCCATATCTCTCTGTTATCCTGACTGTACACAGGATCACGCTTCATCCACGATTCTCGAGGCTCAGAGCTCTCCCACTCTGATGCTTCCAAGTGTGAGAGTGTCATCTGGTACCATCAGCTTTTCTTCCTTAGGACATGGCTAAACAGAACACCCTCAAGGTTCTGTGAGGAGAAGCTGCAGAGGCCTTCACTGGCGTTCTGAGTGACAGAGCATGCAACCGTATTAGAATGAAACTGGGATAGGCCATGGAAGGCTGTGTGAGCAGAATGGAATTACAACAGCTCATTTTCTAAAGTGCCAGGAGACCTGGGGATGAACCTCGGGTAGTAGGGAAAACCACAACTGCAGGCCCCTCCTCAAAGCCATTTATCTTAGGCGTGAAGTGCCGGCCTGTCATCAGCATGGGCTCTTTGCCTGCAATACACAAAAGCAATCCCATCATTGCCTCTGAGCTGTGGCCGGAGAACCACTGGGATCCTTCAGACCCTGTGGGTGTCAGTAAACGACCAGCCCTTTTTTCCCTTTCCCTGGGAGACTTGATGGTGGCTTATATATGGGGACACAGACAGAGGCAGATGAGAGTTCCATTGCTGACCCCTGACCCATATTTCTTCTCCATAATTAAGAACACATATAGTTTGTGATGAGGGCTGTTCGCCACAGAGTGAGATCCAATTATCCTTGTTATTTTCCAATGCAGGTGTAACTTAAACAGATTTTAAGGGATGGGGATAGTTTTACTTCCTGGTGAGATTAAGCCAGAAGGCTACCTAGAGCCTGGGCAGGAGACCTCGCAAGGCACTGGCTGTCATGCACCAGATAGTCACCCTCTGCCTAGAGAAGTAAACCCTTGTGACCCCACAGAGCCCATAGTGCCCCAGCATGAAGCCCTCACAGCTAGCCTCCAGCTACCTCTCAGCCCCTGACCCAGGGATGATGTCCCTTTGGACATCTAGCTCCTCAAATTTAACCCATGGGGGAAGAGGACCCAGAGGGCCCTGCTGGGATTCACAGCTAGGCTGTGCGTCTAAGCTGATTTGATATATACTTATTCTAGAAAGAACCATTTAAAATAAGAGTTGCAGACCCTTCTTTAGGTATGTGTTCTGGCCATCCTCCGGATTCCAGGGACCCTCTGAGCAGCCCACTACTTGTGCTTGGTGGTTTTCCAAAGATCTCTGAGCTCTAATGACCCCCTTCTCTTCCCTGGCAATAAGCATTCTACCTTTTATCATGGTTCACATCCGGAAGCTTTCAATAGTCAGTCACAGTGTTACTGGGTAGTTCCTCCATAGATATCCCACTCTCCTAGCCACACACACACACACACACACACACACACACACACACACACACACACACACACACTTTGCATATGTGGTGGAGGCTGAGCACCCTCTAGTGGTTACTCTTTTCGGCCTCCCTCCCCCTGCTACCTACACAGGCTATTGGTATAAAGAATAAGGTGACTTCTAGGAGCTGGGGTTAAATCCGGAGGCCAGAACCTAAAAATAAGTAAATAAATAAATAAATAAGTAAATAAATAAATAAATAAATAATAGAAGAGGAAGAGAATTTTCATTTCCCTATTCCTCTTTCTTTCTTTCTGTTAGTAGAAATTCCTTTTCTATCCCTAAACTCAGGTTGCTTCCCATTTCCCTAATGCTATGTCCACACAAAGAGTAGAGGATTGGATAATAATTTCTCTCTTTGGGCCTCAGACTATCTACTTTTTACAGGAGGGGGGAAATTAATTCTGGTCTGTGCTTTGAATCACTTATTTCTACTTCCTAAAGATCCCTTCTGCTTCCTTTCTTCCCAGATGTCCTGGTGGCCAGTAAGATGCAAACTTCATCCTCTTAAAGCTCTTCTGATCTGGACCAAGGTCGAATCAGGGCATGGTAGGTGTCATCGTGTCAGTATGAATGGGCTGCAGGGAGGGAAATTCTTAAGGGTGTTTTAATAAAGTTGATCTCTGGGTATTGTATGGTACAGTCCCTTCTTGCTCCCTCCAGTCCCTCCTAGCTTCTAGTTGCAACCAGCCAAGTCAAGTTTCCAGAGTTCACAGATGCCTGTGAGCCTACAAGCAGACATATATTGGTTTGTGTTTGCACCTTGAGTTGCCCACTCCCTCAACAGTGAGGCTATATGGTTTCCTGTGCCCCATCCAGGCCAGCTCCAACAGCAACGGCCACTGTCCTGTCTCTATCTCTCTCTATTGCTTTCTCTTTCAAAGATCTTTCCACATAGAACTTCACTGAGCTACAAGAATATTCCCCCAGCTGGTGGCGATTCCTCTCATCCTCCTGGTGCCTTCCTCACCCTTTTCCAGGTTCGCTCCTGCTCTCCCTGAGTGCTCCTGTGGAGCACCCTCATTAAGACTCTTCCCTGCAACCATCAGGCTGGCAGAGGGCCACTGCAACGGTGCACATATTGGAATAGCACTAACCACCTACTTCTACTTCAACTGCCTGTGTGTGTCTGCCTGTCATCCCTCGAGGCATGTATGGAATGTATCATTGATTCAAAGGGTAGACAGGAGCCCCACAAATGCATGTCAATCAGATCAGTAGTTTCCAACTGAAAACCTGTCCATTATAAATAAACTTACAGAAAGTTCTGGTCTATAATTTCCAGTATAACACTCTGTGTGCCTCACAATTCTAGCGTTGCATTCACCCAGCTGCAACCCCCTCACTGTCCACACTCAAGTCCTGTTGCCGCAATGGACCACGGTTTAGATCACCTTTGACATCCTGGTTGAGCTTTCATCCCCGTACCCACACATGGGTTCTTATACCAGCAAAATTCTTTTATTCCTTCTGTCTTTAGCTTTGGTATCACAAACATTGGAGATATCTGTCCGTATTTTTTTTAAGTTGGAGATTTTTGCTTAAGAACACCCCACCAGTGTATATCTCATTTTGTCTATGAGATTGTTAAAGAATAGAGCGGTTTGGTACATATGAGTGCTTGGACATGTACTCTGCAGAGGATGGAGAAGCAGGGAGAAAGGACAAAATGTGGTTTTCTTGGTGAAGAGAAGCCAGTAGGAGAAAGAAGTATGTCTGCTTCCTAGGGGCAGTCTTATATCCCTTCTGATGATTCCAGGGTTCTATATACTCCAACCTTCAATGGTTAGAACAACAGACAGTCTTGCATTGGATCCTGACAACCAGGAGTCACAGGTCCAATCAAGCTTCGGATCACTTGTGAGTTCCAGGTCCTTCAGCTTTTGTAGCTCTGCTGAGCTGTAGAGCCTCAGCTACATGAACAGACGCCACTGAAAAGCCCTTAGTTTCCTCCTTACATGGTTCCATATGATATGCCAGGCGTAGTCTGAAAAGCAGCCTTCGGGACTCACAGATTAATCAAACAGTTGCTTCAGAGAAAAAAAAAATCACAAACCTGAGTTGTGGTCCTGAGCTCGGTGGAGTCCTCCTCTAGCATGTACGAGAGGACTCTAAGGATGCCCTAGCAGTTTTTCATGGCCATTCCTACATGTTACACAGAAAGGTAGAGGGAAAAAAAGTTCTTGAATACTGCTGTCACACAGCCGGGTAAATGCTTTCAGACTTAAGGGGTGTGGTTGGAAATGTCAAAATGCCAAGATTCTGTGTTCTGGTCCACTGAAGAATAAGGGATGTACAAAATAGGTGGGTGGCCTTATCGCGTGTCATTTCTGCAGCAGAGACTTGGGGGTTGAGAAACGGAGACAGTATGGCTTAGTGAGAACATCATAAAACTCACTTATGCAATTCTCTCCTGTCGGTTCAATTGCAAGTGCGCACAGGGCTGGAATGAGTCAAAAGCTTTGTTGTCAAAATTCAGGGAGTGTGTGGTGCTCTCAAGAGCCAAGCACATCTGCGTCAGAGAAGACACCATGCTGAGGGACTCCCTGGAAGCTGAGGGTGGAGGAAAGGGGTGGGGGTGATGAGTATGTCCCTCAGAAGCTGAGGACACACTGAAGAGCCTGTTGCTCAGGGTTTACCAAGATATTTGCCCGGAGGAAGAGCCACATTCCTGTGGCATGTGCCTGCATGCATCTTGCCTTCCTCAGTCTCTTTTGCCTGGAAGGAGAAATAGACTTCATCAGAAGAGACTCTGACAATTCCAACGGGTCCTGTGAGCAGATTCTTTCCATGGGTGGTAAAGGCATAGGGACTGCAGGGAGACAGAATCTGCCAAGTGAAAGACAGATTTGCTATGACCCCCTGTCCTCATTTGGGTAGACTCTTAAACCAGTCATTTACAAACGACAAATATTTATGCAATTTTTCTTTTTTACTATGAAAACGGTGTCTCTTGTTACTTATTCTAGGGTGTTTATAGTTTCCTCACAAGAGAAAAATCAATACCACATATGTTAATAGAAAGTCCAATTTCTCTCTCTTACTTGCCTACTCTCTTGACCTCTCTCTCTCTCTCTCTGTTTGTGTGTGTGTGTCTTTGTCTCTGTGTGTCTTTCTTTGTCTCTCTTTGTCTCTCTATGTCTCTCTCTCTCTCTCACACACACACACACACACACACACACACTTCATGGGCTTCATTCATTTTGGCTAAATGAGGAAACTGCAATGCATTTTATTCTTTGGACACCCCTACTGAGCTGCAGTAAAATGGCGATATTTTATTCAGATTCATTTAGGCATTAATGATCTGTGGTCTCTATTTTCTTCCTTCCCTTTGGTGCAGTGTGTCTTTTCATGGCAAAAGGGCCTTGAGGGTTACTTGGAAGTACCACAACTTCCATTTGATTGAAAATGTAGCAACATCACCTAGAATACTGAGAGAGGCATGAGGGTGTGGAGTCACAAAAACAGTTGCTTTAGGGAAGTAGAGTCATTCAAGCTCACACATTTTCTCCAGGGGTTTCACTTTGTCTCCAAGTGGGAACCAGGGGAGACTCTTATCAGAGTAGAATAAGTAGCAGAAATGTTGAAGGATGTGTACTTAAGACAGCTTCATTTGTAGCGTGCTGCAGGCCCCTGTGGAAGTGAATAGAAGTTCTGCATAAATTCTGAGCCATATCTAAAATAGATTTGGTTGGCTAATCTCAACAAAAACTGCTAATGTCGCTGTTGTCTAACTATAAATTCACAAGTCATAATCAGTGTTTTCAGTGACCATAAGAATGGGTAGCTAGTCTTTACTCCTGTATACAACACCATAGGGCAATGTGCTTTCCTTAAGTTTCACAATAGTTCTTTAAGGGAAGCACTTGTAGTACTTCTGTTTGCTAATGGAGGCTCATAGACACCATATAATTTACAGGGTCACTTACAGCAGACTTCAGATCCAGGCAGATTCCAGAACAGAGCCTGATCTCTAACTTTTAAGTTACTCCAACCTTTACCAACTTAGAGATGGTAATCACAGTTCTGAGAAGAACCATAACTCCCTTACTTCATGGATCTTATTAGGCAATTGTGATAGTCTTCTTAAGGTTGGAAATTAGCTTCTCATCTTCCCTTTCCCCTCAAAATACTCAACACAGAACTGTGCACAGAATAAGCTAACTTACATCGCCTCCTTCATTCAGTGGGGGAACGTGGCCAACAGTTCACTTTTATCTTCTGCCATCTTTGCTAGCTGTTGGCAGTTCTGCCTCACCCTTAACTGTCGCTTAAGGCTGTTAAGATGCTAAAGGGTGGAAGGATTGGAAACAGGACTGCATGTTGATAATTATTTCTCCCAGATAGATAATAATATTGAAGAGGCCAGAGCTAAGAATGCGTTGTTAAGGGAAATGAAAATGGTAAAGGGGCAGGGTGGTTCAAAAGATAGGAAGAGGAAAGAGACAGTGGGGAGGGAGAAGGTGGCAGTGTAGAGGCACCAGGTCGTTAAGAAGGCTCAGGCAGGATTTGCACTATGGAATGTTTATAGGGATGCCACTTGAAGTTTTTTGATACGCAGACTTCTGACATTTTGTTTGGATAACTTAAGCTTACAACAACTTGGCTCTGATTCTCGAAAAGAGAATAAATACGTAGCGAACAAATTCAACGCTAAGAAATCTGGGGAAAGAATGAAGGGATTCGCTTTGTGGTCCCCATATGCTTGCAGTAGAGACTAGTGAGATGGGTTTCATATCCAGCCCCCATCCAGTCTCACATAAGGAAACCCTTTTCTCCACAGGGATAGAAGAATTTGGCAAAAGCTCTTTGCTGTCACTCTACTGGGCCATATTCTCTTGACATTAAATGACAGTGTTCACCCATACATAAATGTCAACTAGACAGTCCATGCATATTTATCAAGTACCTGCTTAGGCTTAACATAGGAAGATCAAAAAGGCATTCATTCTGGTGCCTTCCATAGAATCTAGTTGAAAGACCTCAAGACAAGGGTGGTGATTGAATGGTCCACATCCCACCTTTGTTTTGGTTCTTGCAACAGAATTTTAAGCAGATTGTGACATACACTCTCACTTATTTAACATCCTGCCTGTGAATCTCTCATCTTCCCATTCCACACACCCATACTAATTATACAGCATTGTACCAACATTTTTTTAAAACCTCTTTGCTGTCTTTGGTCTGGACTGTTATATGCAGAACAGCAGCCTAGTATGGTGGGTTATTTCTATGATGAACTATGTGGTCTAAGGAGCTCAAAAGAATTATATATTGTTCAGGGCCATAGTTCCCAACATGAACTACATGTTAGAATGGTTATAACCTAGACTGGACAGAAGGAAATGGGTGCTTACCTAGCAACAAGAGCAGGGACAAGGACATGGTTGTAGCCTAGCAAGCCCAGAAGCCACAGAATCTAGGTAAACCTTAGGGAACAACTAACTAACCGGCAGCCATCTAACAAAGGGTTGAGGAAGTTCAGCTCTGGTAGGTGCTGAAGACAACACAAATGACTGCTTAGCAACCATTGCTAAACAGTACTTTATTTAAAAAAAAAAAAAACAAAAAAGGAGGGGTGGAAGAGGAAGGGCCAGGGGCCAGGAAGTGTGTAGTCAGATATCAAAGCATGCTCTGCTTGGGGCTACCAACCTAGAGAATGTTAGAAGTGATGAAGCAAAATGATCAGATCAGCTTCCAAAAACAGTGTATGGGAAATCTTCAAAGAGCTAAATCTGCTATAGAAAACATGCTGGGAGTGTAAGAGATCACGGGACAATGGGAATACCTGGTGGGTTTCCATCACAGAGAAGAGAAAGCAGGAAGGGCAAAAGGTATTTACAGCTGCCTTCAAACACTGACCCAGAACCAGCTGTTCTCACTTCCCTGGAGAACAATATAGAAGGGCTAGCTTATAGCAAGAGAAATTTGGGAAAGACATATATAGATGTTTTATAACAGACCTGTTGGAAGGTGGTTTGACCCAACAAGAATACTGTGGTGTTTCCCTTACTGGCAATTGAAATAGAAAAAAGAAAAGAAATAGTTGCTAATTTGAGCTTTGGGCTGGGCAACACACGGGTCTACCTAGAGACAGAGAACAACTTTCATGGCCTCTGAAAATTCAGCATACAATCCTAAGTAAGGCCATATGGTTTGGAAACACTCTTCTGTCTGCTGTGTGATGTATTACAAGCCGTCTCTCCTAGCTCTGTCATCCTCCCCTCTAACCACCCAGATGCTCATGGGACTCAACAAGAACAGAAATTAGGAGGCTCACAGATATGGAGTCTCTGTAAATACCTCCTGCTCAGTCTAAGCTGCTGGCAGTTTGTTCTCATAGGTATCCCCTCCTCTAATATGAGTGGGTTCTACAGCTGGAAATGAAGAAGCCCAGTGGCGGTGACGCCATTTTTTTCTTCCATGAAGGACATGTTCCTACAGTGTGCTGAAGATGTGGTATGGGAAATGCGGTCAAAAGCCTTCCATAGAGTTGGTGATGCCATTTGATCTAAACGCTGTAGCCAGATCTTTGTCTAATACAGACTTTGAACCCTCCTGTTCCCAACCAAGGACGCAATGTAAGGTTTGATGGTTAGTTCGGATTCTTGGAATTCTGTTCCTGACCTTCATTTAATAATCTTGAATAAGGAATTTTAACTTCCTTAGAACTCTATTCTTTATTATGACTTTGGGCTAAAGACACACATAATTGTCAGAGTGAAAAGAGATTGTTCCCAGACTGACCTAAAAACTACCAAGACAAACCTATTGGGCTGATAGGAGAAACAAGGGAAGAGATTGAAAAGGAAGGAAAAAGAGGACAGAGAGGAGAGGGAGGGATGGAGGAGAGTTGGGAAAGGAAAGAAAAGATGTCGAGTATTGGTGACTTGGCTACTCACAGTCTAAACACCTTGGCAAAAGTGTAGAGGGAAACTCAACCAGCAAATTAAAGGCAAACTCTGACACCTGGAACATAAGGAAGACCACCAAAAATATAGCCTAACATCACCAAAAGTATAGCTATAACAATCACCAAAAATGTAATTGTAACATCCCCAAATATATGACCACAATATCACCAACAATATAACCATAGCATCACAAAAAATATAGTTAAAACATCACCAAAAATAATAGTTACAACATAGTTCTGGAGGGAAACAGCTGAATTCTAGAAGGAAAGGATTCTAAAACTGCAGGAAGATGCTCCTGTGCCTGAGGAGGTCGCAAGAAGACCTGGGGATCTACACTGCTCCAGCTACTCTGATTGCTTTCTTTAACAAATACTTATTTATTTGTGTGTATGCATATGCATGTTTTATGTAATTTAATTCGGCTGCTCATGGAAGACTGCAGAAGACATCAAATCCCCTGGAACTGGAATTATCAAGTGAGCCACTGGAGCTGTGTGCTGGGTACTGAACCTGGGTCCTCTGTAAGAGCCATGTGTGTTCTTCACTGCTGAGCGCCTCTCTATGTCCTCTGATTGCTTGCTTTCCTAAAAGGGGTGGAGAGCACGAAAAATTGCTGTGTATAGAGGGACGACTCCAAAATGTACAGAGAGAGATGGTACAGTTGGGTTGCCCTAGTAAGTAAGATTTCAGGGACCATCTCAGGGGAAGGGAAAGATAAATATTGCAATTCCCTGAGTAATACTTTCTGAACTTGGGATTAGGAAAGGAAATATTTCAAAGGGAACATACAAAAGAAGTAAGGAAGGGACAGAACCCTGAAAGCTGGACCTTGGGGATTTAAGAAACTGTTAGGCAGGGCCTAGGGAGATGTCTTAGTTAATCAGGTGCTTGTCATGAAAAAATACATGAAGACCCAGAACCTATAATAAAAGGGGGGCGTGCTAGTGCATGCTTACAATCCCAGAAACTGCAGGCAAAACCCCTGAGATTCCTGATCAGTCAGCCTAGCCATGTCATGGAATTCTAGGCCATCAACAGATTCATTCTTACACATGCACTATTCTGTTTTCAACCTTATAATTACTGGCACACTGTCTCGTTACTCTGAATAATGCTGAATGTTCAAAACTTTCCAGAGAAGATTTGTTTTATTACTGTTGCTGCTGCTGATTTCTTCACCGAGAGCAGACCCCATATCTCTAAGATCCCATCATGAAATAGGGCCGAGGGGCTCTCCAGAGGATGTCCAGAATTCCAGCACCAGAGAAGGACTACTGAGACATCCTACCTTGTAGATTGAATAACTACTAGTTGTTGCCCTCAGTGAAAGATGGCTACTGTGGGACTATTCTGTCTATTGAGACATTTAGCCTGGACAACCAGGTGACACTAGGTTATCTGCTTTTCAGGTGTGATTTGGCTATTGTTATACACACACACAAACACACACACATATGTATATATATATACATATATACATACATGTACATACATATGCATACATATATACATACATACATACATACATACATACATATATAAAATCATCCCATTGACTAATCCTCTAGGAGACCCATCAACCATTCTGATTGTTGAACAAAATGTATGGCATATATTTCTCTCAGCCTTTTCTCGTGTAGGGTTACTGTGTACATCCAATTAACCCCACTCATCTTGTGAATGTTATATGGTCCTGAAAGCAGGTTCACTGGGGTAGGTAGGAGTATGTATGATCTTTAGGGTCACCCTATATTCCAGCCTCCTGTGGACCACATTGTTCTGTCTTACAGTCACGAAGACCTCTGCTGGGAAGCCTGCCATCTCTCTATGTGAAAGTTAATCTCAGATCTTGTAGCAGCCCTTGACATTTAAGGACAGACAGTAAAACTCAAAGGCAGCAAAGGGAATGACAGGGACTTCAAAATAACTCAAGTTCATGGGCATCTGGAGCTCCCATTGGATCAGATGTGTTGTTTCCTGTGTAACAAGTCTTCATGAATTTAAACTTAAGATGATGAATATGTCTAGAGGTTCAAAGTCCAAACTCTTGCAGAGCTCTGGTCCTTCAACACACATTAGAGGAGGGTGTTCCCTGCTGTCCCCATCTTTGGTAGCTGCCCTGGTCTTCTAGGGTTTGTAATGGATGGCTTGATCCAATCCCTGCCTCTGTCTCTGTATTGTCCTTTCTGTTTGTCCTTTGTTGGAGCCCTGCTTTCTAAGCATAAAAGTAACTATGTCTAGGGAATCTATGAATGGCTCAGGTATTCCATGATTTGTTCCCTCAT